>VWZD01008509.1:185668-236324 GCA_013396695.1 Sakesphorus luctuosus
GGGCTGAGTGTCGTGGGAGAAAGGGGGGGTGCCCCCCGGAGGGGAGATGCTGCTGGCTGGGCGTCTTGTGGTGCTGGGGTGCCCCCCCCAGAGCTGAGCATCGGGAGGGCTGCTCTCCCCCCGCCCGGAGACTGGTTATGAGGGGGATGCTGCTGGCTGGGCGTTTTGGGGGGGCTGCTGTGCCCCCCAGGGGGTGAGCAGCGGACGCACAGTATCGGTCCGGGGAAGATGCTGCTGGGCTGGCGGTCCCGGGTGCGGCTGAGTATCGAGGGCGTTGCGCTTCCCCGCGGGGGCTGAGTACGTGGGGGACGGTGAGACCCGCCGGGGACTCCGCATCGTGGGGAGTCTTGATGTCCCGTCCCGCCCCCGCCTGCGCATCGTGGGGGGATGCCCTCCCTCCTTGGGGTCTGAGTATCGTGGGGGTGCTGAGCTGGGCGTCCTGCGGGGGCTGAGCATCGTGGGGAGACGGGATCCCCCTACGGACATGGTGGGGGGCTGTTTCCCCCAGCCCGGGGGCTGCACGTGGTGGAGCGTGGGTGCTCTCGCGGGGTGCGACCGTGGGGTGGGCAAGGGGGGGGCTACCAAGCGCTGCAGGGAGGGTGGGAGGTGTGTGCGTGACCCCCTCGTGTTCGCGTGGATGCTGGTGGGCGCTCCCACCCGCGGGCCGGAGGCTGCGGGGGCCGGGCCGGGGCCAGGCCGGGGCCGGGCGTCGAAACCCGACCCCGAGGCTGCTGCTGCCCTCGCCGGGGAGGAATGTGTGCACCTACCCCGGGCACCTTAACCCCACTGCTGCCGGCTGACATCGCCCTCAATCCCTGCCAACACCTCTAAATGCCCCGGGATCTCCCCCAAATTCTCTGCTATCCCTCGAAGCCCCCTGCTAAACCCCTAAATCTCTTGCCACCTCCCCTTCACTTCCCGTCATCCCCTAAAGCCCCCTGCCACCCTTACTAAAACCCCTGCCACCTCATGCCATACCCCCACACCCCTCAACATCCCCTCTTCACCTCCTGCCTGACATCCCCACCTTCATTCTCTGCCATTCCCACAAGCCCCCACCATCTCTTCTAAACCTCCTGCCACCCCTTTTCACCTCCCAACATCCCCAAAAGCTCCCTGCCACCCCCTTTTCATCCCCTGCCACCCTTCAACCCTCCCTGCCACCCACTCCCTACCCCGCTACCTTGCTCTGCATCCCCCGAACTGCTCTCTCTCTTCCCTGCTCCTCAGGGAAACGCTCTGGGGTCTGGGAATGATGGGTCAGGGGTCAGGGGCCAGGGGCAGGCTTGGAGTGAAAGGAGACATTTTGGGGTGCCCCAGGCAGTGCCAAAACAGAGAGATGGATGTAGGGAGGGAGTCGCTGGCCCCATGACCCCGGTGGGGCAGGGCAGGACCGGCTACAGAAATACCTGCCCTGGGGAGAGCTGTGATAGCAGCGACCACACCCCGGCCTCTGATCCCTGCCCTGCCGCGGGCACAGGGGGAGCTGGGGATGGGATGGGACCCCCACCGGCCCGCTGACCCCGGCACCGTGGCCAAGCCATGGGGCTGAATAAGAGGAGGGCAAGGGCAGCCTGGTGCCAGCGGGTGCCGTGCTGGGGCAGGTTGGGGCGTGTTCCAGTGCGGTGGGGATGCAGCCGTGCAGCGTGGACTCCCCCAAACCCTTCCCGGAGGGAGGCAGTCACCCGCCGCTTGTCAGAGGGGGCGAGGAAGGCTGGCGGGGGGGTGGGGGAGGGGCGCCTGGGCTCCCCACGGGGCTACGGAACCGGCTGCTGACACCACACGGTGCCGCTTTGGCAGCGCGGGCAGGAGCGCGGCTCCTGGGGGGCCCCGTGCCTTGGAGGGAGAGGGCGGCTGCACAATGGGGTCAAAACGGGGGACAGACCTAGGGGGAAAGGGTCCCCACTTCTGCCAAGGGCCCAGTGGCTCTGGCAGCAGGAGGCGTTGCACCAGAGCCAGACGCTGATACCCCCACTGAGGTGGGCGGTCCACATGAGGGTGCCGTGGGCTCGTTGTTGCAGAGAAGCCATGTGGGAGGCACAGCTGCGATGGTCCTGCTACATGGAGTGGTAGCTCTGGCCTGGCTGCCATCAGTAGGCGCCAGGGTTAACAGCCTATAAGGGGCAGGAATCCTTCCCATCCAGACTCTTTGGATGGATGCAGGGGCAGAGGGTCGGGCGGGGATCCGATTACTCGGCCGGATCCCTTACAGGGGGAATAAAGCGGGCAGTGTGTGAAGGCAGCCGGAGGCACCGGCCGCTCTGCTGAGATAAACTGAAAACAATGATAAAACCCGGGGACAATGCGGCAGGGCCAGGAGGGAGCTGGCACCGGGTGGGGTCCTGGGTTGGACCAGCTCACAAGCAGGGGGCACCTCCGGGTGATGGGGGTCTCACATGGGGCTGCAGAGTGAGAAGAGCCTCGCAGGTGCTATCAGGTGCCACTCTCGAGCCACTCTCATGCCATCATCTCTCTGTCTGCAGAGCTCAAGAAGTCATTTGAGGCAGAGGATCGGCAGGAGACACCCGGCTCCCCACTGGGATTTCCACTGGACTCAGACACCAGTGAGAGCCACCGCCCACTGCAGCCCTGCCACCCACACCACTCGGGCACTGCCGCTGGCCCCAGCCCAGCACCCAGCCCTGCGCTGCGGACCCGGCTCAGCACCAGCCTCTCCACCAGCCGAGCCAATGCCACCACTGGCACTGGCATCACCCGTGCCACCTCCTTCCAGACCCACCAGGCCTTTGCCACGGGGCCGGGCAGTGATGGCGAGAGCCTGCGCAGCTCGTCCTCCAGCCTGGAGAGCCCAGCACCCACCGGGCCCCCCCCCCAACCGAGCGCTGCCCCATCCACCAGCCCTGGCCTGAAGAAGGTCCCATCCCATGGAAGTGTTTTCCCAGTGGAGCTGGATCACCCACTCTGTGGGGCTGCCAGCAGCCACGGCTCACTGCCAGCACTGGACCTGCACATCGCCGAGGAGCTGGGGATGGGAACCCCTGAGCCAAACCCCTCTCCATGGGGCACCCAGAGCCCTGTACCCCAGCTTCACACCCATCAGCCTTCATCCTCCTCCTCCTTCCTGGCCCCATACAATGGAGCAGAGGCAGTGCCAGGACTGCCCACCCTCCCTGAGGGGTCTAGGGGGCGGGACATGGCCCCCCGAATCCTCCCCCAGCCACAGCTGAGGGTCACCCTCAGTGCCAGCCCCGTCCTGTCCCGCCGGCCCCTGCCACTGTCCTGGGGCCAGGGGGAGGCAGCCCCAGGCCTCCCCACCCTCTGCCCGGGGAGGGCCGAGGGACTGCCCCTACTGCCATCCCCGCAAGCAGCCACCTTCAAGCTGGTGTCGCAGCCACAGACGGTGCAAGTGAGCTCTCAGCCCGCCTTCCTCGGGGGGCTGGTGCTGGTGCCTACCCTGAGGGCCCTAGCAGCGCCCGGTGGAGCTGGAGGGAACCCCTCCAGTGCTGGGCTGGTGGGGCCACGGGGACCCTATGTGGTGGCAGCAGCTCCAAGCAAGGCTGCAGAGGACCGCGGGGCAGCAGTGACACCAGAGCATGGTAGGACTCACTTCTATCCCTTATCCCTTCTCCTCACCAGGACCCCTTGGTGGGCACAATGTTGCCAAACCCCCTAGGAGCTCCACTGCTGATGGCGGGGATCGCGTGGATGCGGAGTGACAGTGACGCTGGGGACAGAAGGAGCCCCGCCAGCTCACTGCTCCTTATGCCGAGGGTCCATGGAGAGCATGGGATGTGGGAGGGCTGTAGAGCACGGAGCTGAGCGCGGTGCTGGCAGCACTCCCGGCCCACCCGTCCCCGGGGTGCCTGGCGAGCTTCCCGCGCCGCCCAGCGCTAATTGTTTTCCCCTGCACGGGGAGACAGGTCGGGACACATGTGCCCCATCGCGCCGGGCCCCGCGCGTGCCGGCTATCGCCGGGATCTTGTCCCGCGTCCAGAGCTTTCTTCCCTGCCTTGGCACGGGGACGGATCCTGCTCCTCCCTTCCCATGGGGCGCGGGCGGTGGCGGGGGCCAAGGTGCGCCGGGGCGTGCTGGGCGCGCACCGAGTGCCGCGGGCCACATGCCGGGCTCCCCGCACAGCCGTGGCCTCGGCTCCCACCGTGCCGGGGTGGGCACTGCCAAGCCCATGCCCGTCCCCAAGCATGGGGCGGGGAATTCCCAGTGTCCCACTTCCCGGCGGCTGCTCCAGGAGGGCGCCGGGGTGGCCGGGAGACGGCCGCTGCCACCGGGACTCCCTGTTTGGGTGCTTGGCGCTCCTTGCCCGTCTCACTGGGGTGTTGTGCAGCCGCCGTCGCCGGGCCCTAAATACTGACGCGGCGAAGGCATCCATACATCTGCTCCGGGCTGCGGTGAATCATCCCCCAGCAATGCCAGTGGCCTCACTGCCCAGCCAGCCTGGCTGCCCCGCTGCCCGCGGCACCCGACCGGGAAGAGGGACAGGGTTCGGGGACAAGCCGGGGTCATGAGGACACGGGGGAGCAGGGCTTGGGGCTGAGGCAGGGTGATGGGGACACTGGAGGACAGCGCTAGGGGCTGAGACGGATGTTGGGGATAGGGATATGGTACTCAGAGCTGAGCCCGGGTCATGGGGGACACACAGGGACAGTGGCTGGTGCTGAACCAAGGTAATGGGGACATGGGGTCACAGTGCTTGGGGCCAAACTGGAGTGGCGGGGAGATGGGGGACAGTGCTCAGGGCTGATATGAGGTGACAGGGACACAGTGCTCTGGGCTGAGCTGGGGTCATGCGGAGATGGGGGACAGTGCTGAGGGCTGTGACAGGGTGGTGGGGACACAGGGACACTGTGCTCAGGACAGAACTGTGTTGATGGCAGGCAGCTGAGCCAGGTGTGCCCAGGCTGCGGGATCGGACATGAGCCAATGGGCAGCGCGTGTGCACCGGCTGCCCTGCAGATGGCCTGGGACTGGCAGGGGACTGGCAGATGCTGCTCAGGCACAGCGGTTTCTCTGCCAGGAAGAGATGGGAGCGATCTGTTTCCTCTCCCGGTAGGCCACCCGGCCCCCAGCCACTGACACCCGTGGGTGGCCTTGGGGTGTCGTGGCACACTGGGTCCTGTACCCCGTGGGAGGAAGTTCCAATTGAGCCGGGGGCCGCCGCGTTTCACTTCCACGCTGGGTCGCCCACGCAGGGCCTGGGGCGAGGAGGAGGAGGAGCGGAGGAGGAGCCGTGGGCCGCTGCCGTCCTCCGCCTTGCACCCCAGGAGCCATTTGGCCCCGGTGTCCAGCTCTCCGCAGCAGCAGCCCCGGCTCCGGCCGGCTCGCCCAGGTAGGGATGTTGTCGCACCGGGCAGGGCGGTGTGCGGGCAGGGGGTGCTGTCACCGGGGCTGTGTGACTGTCCCTGGTCCCCAGTGGTGCTGCAGGCGCAGGATTTCTCTCGGTTGTTCACTTCTGCTTCTGCTCACTGACGGTTCCCGGCCACCCCAGCCCTGTCCCATGGCTCCCAGACGGGCGGGCTGGCTCCGGGTCCGGCTGCACGTGGGGATGGTTGGTCACCACTGTCTCCTTGGGTCGTGTTTGGTACTGGGAGAGGCATTGGCATTTCTGGGTCATGCTCCGGTGGGCAGGTAGAGCTGTGGTGTGACTGGTGTGGTGGGTGCATCCCCAAAATGCTCCATCCCTTTGCTGGAGGGGTCAGCTCACCTGCACTGCACCCAGAGCCACTCACTCCCCATCCCATGCCCAGTTCAGTGCGGTGGCAAACAGCAGGAGTGGGAGCAGCACAGTGGGAGCTCCTCTCCTGGCTCATCCTCTCCCAGCCTTGGAGCCTTATTACAGGCTTCCTTGGGAACTGGCCAATTAACCCTGCATCAGTAATTAAATCCATGAAGGAGACCATGGACCTGGGACTACTTGTCCCTGCCTGGAAAATAAGAGCATCCGTGATGAGTCCTGGAACAGGTCTGGCTGCAGGAGCCATTTGCCCTGGAGCTCTGTGGGGATGCCAGAAAGCTTACACATGGCCACCTGGCTGCTGGCCATTGCCAACGGGGCTCTTTGGCATGGAGGGCAGGGGTATGGGGGGCTCTGGCCCGTGGGGGAGGTGGCTGTGGCTGCAGCATCCAGTGTCACCCTGCGGCTCGACCAGACATGCCCTCTGGCTGTGGGAATCTCCTTGGTGCTGCCACTGGCACAGCACAGGGTGATGGCTGAGTCCCTGCATGGGTGCTGCACGCTGGGGACCATCCTGGGGAGCTGGGGGTGCAAGCTCCAAATCCTGCCTGCTCCCTGCCTGCAGTGTCCAGATGGCTCCAGTCAGTGGCTGCATCACTTGGTTGTGGATCTGTCCTGGCAACTTCCAAGGCTGGCAGGGAGCAGGAGACAGGGCCAGGGTGGGCATGCAGGCAAGCCAGTATCCCCTAGGAGCAGTGGCCTGTCCAAATAGGCGTCCCCCCAGTGATTGTCAGGGTCACTTTCCCGATGAGGACTCACAGTCCTACCTCCCCACCTGCCTGCAGAGCACCCTATCAGAATAGGCAGTGCTGGGTGGGTGGATCTCTGCAAGAGTGGGCACCCTGCCCACCCTCAGCCCCCCCACCTGGGTGTCACTGCTGTCACCAGGAAATCCGTGACTGTTTCGCCACTTCCGAGGAACACCCCAATCCACAGTGGCACAGGGGCAGCTGGGATATGCAACACTGCTGTCCCCAAGCCTGCCATCTCCCTGGCAAGGTGCCCACCCAGTGGGCATGGCGTGCTGCGTGCTCCCCCTGCCAGGATGCTGTTGCCGTGGCAATGGGTGTGTTCAGCTCCATAATTTCCTGGTACCCCAGGCTGGCTCCAGTCTGCCCCTTCCCACATGTCCCTTGCCCCCAGGCAGCGTGGCACAGGGACACGGCCTCTGCAGGGCACTCGGCAGCCTGGGCCATCGCAACCTGCCACTCCAGCCTTGCTGGTGCCAAGTGCCGGCTGGCACATATGGGAGAGGCTGCGGCGGGGCGGGATACAAGTACCATGGGGCACTGCGGCAGTGGGACGGGTGGCAGATCCACCACCCCTCATTCCACCCCACCGTGCCAGGGCTGGGCATGGGGGCTGCTGGGGGGGCCCAGTGCAGGGTGGTCCCCGTTGCCAGAGAGTGTGTGCCAGTGGGGATCACACCCACCACCAAACACTCCCACTCCGCTTCAGTGCCACTGCAGCCATTCATGGGGGTGAAGGGTTCCATAGGGGGCAGTAGGGGTGTCCCTATGCCATGGGGGTGGTCTGCATATGAGCTGGCCTGACTGGAGGCTGAGCAGTGCCATGCACCAGGTGGGAATAGCCAGGTGGGCGCAACCGGTTTGGCGTCTTCCCCATCGACCAGTCATCCGGCAAACTTGGCACAGGGGCTTGGCTGTGGCAGGGAGGGGGCTGCGAGGGGTGGGATATTGCCATGCTGGTCATGCGTGGGAGTGGCAGCCTTGCTGGAGCCGATTTGGTGCCTGCCGAGGGCTGACAGAGGGAAGGGGGCCGGGCTGCAGCGCTGCTGGGGATGGAGGTGCTGGTGGCACCCAGAGACACCCCCCGACTGTAGAGCACAGTGCTGGGCAAGGGCACCGCAGCTCCGAGGTAGGACCTGAACAATGGCCGTGCTGGGAAGCAAGAGGAGGAGGAGAAGGAGGAGGGGAAAAAGGGATTGGGGGGCCCCCAAGCTGTCGCATTGAGGGCTGGTGCGGGTGTGGGGCTTTGGTGGCCCCCAGGCTGGGGCACACTCTGGGCACAGTTCCCCAGGCAAACCCCTGTGTCCCTGGGGCTCAGGGTTGTGCGGGTGCCTGCACTGTGCCCTCCAGCAACTCCTGGTGCCCCTTACCCAGCAGTGACTGATACCTGGGTACAATGTGGGCTGGCATGTCCTGCCCCAAGCCCAGAGCCCCCCAAGGTGTGCTGGGGCCAGAGTGGTGCTGCAGGAGGTGGCCCTGGCATGGGTGGCAGCGTGGGCTGAGCAAAGGGCCATGGCTGCAGTGCCCAATAGCACATTGCAGAGCAACTGGTGGCATCAGAGAGTCCAGTAGCACAGCCACCCCAAGGATGCCACTGGCACCTCCCTGGACCCCTCAGCATGGCAGGAAGTGGCATGCCTGTGTTGCTATGTTGAGCCTCTCTGGCTGCCAGTAATGTGCCAGGGCTGTGTGCCTGATGGTGTGGCTGCTGCTGGGGCAACAGTGCCGGCAGAGAGGTGGGCACCGGGGGGTCCAGCTTCACCTGCCTTTGCCCACCTGTGCAGGGAGCAGCCTGGAGCCTGAGGACCGCAGCATGGAGCCCCCGGCCGTGCCAGAGGAGGAGGCGGCCCTCACTGTGGCGCCCAGCCCAGTGGGTTGCCAGCTTTTTGGATATGTGGGAATCGAAGCTGTGCTCGACCAGATGAAAATCAAAACCATGAAGACAGGCTTTGAGTTCAACATCATGGTTGTGGGTGAGCATTGGATGCGAGCTTTGCTCTTGCCTGGAGTGGGAATTCTGGCTCTGATTCCACCATGCCAGGGGAAATCATGCTTTTAAGGTGTTTTAAGGAAATTTAAGGGGGTTTAAATTATTTAAGTACCAAAGAATTGAAGAGGACCACAAGTCCTGTGAAGAAAGGCTGAGGGACCTGGGATTGTTTAGCCTGGAGAAGAGGAGGCTCAGGGGAGACCTTATCACTCTCTACAACTACCTGAAAGGATGTTGTAACCAGGTGGGGATTGGTCTCTTCTCTCAGGCAACCAACAGTAGGACAAGAGGACCTGGGCTTAAGCTCTGCCAGGGGAGGTTTAGGTTGGGTATCAGGAAGAAGTTCTTTACAGGGAGAGTGCTCAGGCATTGGAATGGGCTGCCCAGAGAGGGGGTGGATTCTCCAACCCTGGAGGTTTTTAAAGTGAGACTGGACGTGGCACTGAAAGCCACGATCTAGCAGTCAAAGTGGGGCTGGATTAAGGGTTGGACTTGATGATCTCAGAGGTCTCTTCCAACACAACTGATTCTATGAGTCTATGATTCTATGATGCCATACCCCATAACATAGTGATGTTGATAGGTGAGCTCATCTAACCTCTGGGATGCTCCCAAATGGATACTGATGTGTTATCACCTTGGAAATAAATTTATCTGAGAGATAAACCAGACTATTCCAATCTCTGGGATACTCCCAAATGTGTACCAAGCAGTTATTGCCTTGGGGAATAAATCTTCATGAGGGATAAGATGGACTATCCCAACCCCTTGGATGCTCCCCAGTGGATACCAAAGTGTTATGGCCTTAGGAAACAAATTTGTATTTGGAAGGTAAATCAAACTAGCCCAACTTCTGGGATGCTCCCAAATGGATATCGAGTGTTTACCACCTTGGGGGACAAACCAGAGCTGCCAATGTCCCCTCAGGGCAGAGTGGGCTGGGGAAGTCAACAATGGTGAACACCCTCTTCAAGTCCAAGGTGAGCCGCAAATCCTCGCAGCCTGGACAGGAGGAACGTATTCCCAAGACGGTGCAGCTCCAGTCCATCACCCATGGTAAGGTCATCACCATGGGACTGTGTCTCACCAACACTTGAGAGAAGTAGGGGACCAGGGGCAGGCTCTGACCTCCCTCCCTCAGTCCCCTCCTCCTCAGTGCTTCACTCCTGCTGACCCACCTCTCTGCCTCATAGTCATCGAGGAGAAGGGGGTGAAGATGAAGCTGACAGTGACAGACACGCCAGGATTTGGGGACCAGATCAACAATGAAAACTGGTAGGACACAATGGGCGCAGCAGCCCAGCATGGTAGTTTGGGGTTAGGGTTGAGCTCAGATGCTGTCTCTCAACTTGTCCTCAGCTGGGACCCCATCATCAAATATATCAACGAGCAGTATGAGAGGTACCTGCGGGAGGAGATCCTCATCACCCGCAAGAGGAAGATCCCAGACACTCGGGTTCATGGATGTGTCTACTTTGTTCCCCCCACAGGTCACTGGTGAGTGCTCACTTGCAGTACCCATGGGATGATGGGGTCACCCCGTGAGGGATGGTGATGGGGTCACTCTGAGGTAATGGTGGTGAGGTCATCCTCGGGTGGTTGTGTCACCCTGGGGTGTTTGTGGTGGAGTCTGGAGGGATGGCGGTGATGTTATCCCAGGGTGATGATGGTGAGGTCACCCTGAGCTGATGATGATGGGGTCATCTCAGGGTGGTTTGGTCACCCTGTGGTGATGGTGGTGGGGTCATCCTGGGGTGATGAAGGTGGGATTGCCCCAGGGTGATGGTGGTGGTGTCTCCCTGAGGTGATGGTGGTGGTGGCACCTCAGGCTGATGGTGGTGGGATCACCACACTGTGACGGTGGTGGGGTGCCACCCTCGGACAGTGGTGGTGAAGGTCATCTCAGGGTGATGATGGTGATGACACCTCAGGATGATGGTGGTGGGGTCACCCCATGATGACAGTGGTGGGCTCACTCTGGCAGGCTGCGCCCGCTGGATCTGGAGTTCATGCGGCGGCTCAGCAAGATCGTCAATGTGGTGCCAGTGATCGCCAAAGCCGACACACTCACCCTGGAAGAACGGGCAGAGTTCAAGCAGCGGGTGAGGACAGTTCCCCAGGGGGCTCCTGGGGCGCTCCATGTCGCCCTAGCCCTGGCTAAAGCCCTGTATCCCACAGATCCAGGAGGACCTGAAGACCCACGCCATCAGCGTGTACCCACAGGAGGACTTCGACCAGGACCCTGAAGACAGGGCACTAAATGACAGGATTCGAGTGAGTGCCAGGATGCTGGGATTTGGGGTGCAAACCCCGGGGGGCAGGGTAGGGGAGACACACACTCAGGGAGTCTGGCAGCACCAGGGGTGAGCACAACCCTCTGCACCGGCAGGAGAAGATCCCCTTTGCCGTGGTGGGGGCGGACCAGGAGCACCAGGTGAATGGCAAGCGAGTGCTGGGCCGCAAGACCAAGTGGGGCATCATTGAAGGTGAGCAGAGCCCTTTGCCCTCCCCAGGTATGGGGGTCCCATGGGGATCCCATAGGGGTGCAGGGAGCAGCACGCACAGGAGCATCCCTACCATTGGTGGGTGCCGAACCAACAGATGTGGCATGGAGCCATGCCAGTGCTCTGGTGGTACCTGGAGCATGGTGGATTATGCTCACTGGGCATTTCTCCACCACAATGTCCTCCTGCCTGCCCACTGCCCACCTGCTGCCCCTCTGCCTTGCTTTGCAGTGGAGAACCCAGCACACTGTGAGTTCCCCCTCCTGCGGGACCTGCTGATCCGGTGAGTGGGGGACAGGGCAAGGGATTCTGGAATTCCAGAGGTGATGGCAGGGCAGAGGGGACCGTGACATGATGCCCTTCCTACCATTGCCACCCTGGCCAGGTCACACCTGCAGGACCTGAAGGACATCACCCACAATGTCCACTACGAGAGCTACCGTGTGCGACGGCTGAACGAGAGCAACCGGCCAGTGCTGAGCCCCCTCAATGGGCTGACTGGCAAGGGCGAGGGTAGCAGCCACCTCTGAGCCACCTTGTGTCTCCCAGAGCCACCACTGGACCCCATGGCAGTGCCCACCCCTGCCTACCATGGTTGTGCCCAGACCCTGCCTGGGGTGTAGAGCCCATGTTAAATTGGGGTGAGGAGCTCCCTGACAGTGTCCAGCTGCCCAGCTGTGGATTCCTCATCCCCAAGCTCTGCCATGGGCACAGATTCCCTGGACCCTGCATGACATTAAAGTTTAAGCCACAGTCTTCAGCCTTCACCATCATCACCCTCCTGCTTGACTCCCCACTTCTGATGTGCCACCACCCTCCTGTGCTGCTCCAGCTGCTGGGGCTGTGGAATGAGATGCCCCCAAGACACCCCAGGGAGGTGTGGGTGCTGCCCATGGGGTGTGCCAGGGTGGGCATGGTGTGGGTGCCCTCCCCATGGTAACCTCACCCGCCCTGCCCCATGACAGCAGCTGAGACAGCTGGACTTTGACCCACTTATCGGGTTCTAGAAGTGCTGAAAGGGGTGTGGAGGTGCCAGAGAGGTGTGGAGATGTCGCCTGCAAGGGTGTGAGGGGGCTACACCCAGCTGTGGCACCCCCCTGCCAGGAACACCCAGCACTGTGTTCAGTCCCCAAGCCCTTTGGGTAGACCCAGTAGGTGCTGCCCCACTGGCTGCCTGCCCTGGCACAGTGTGGGGATGGGGTGTTGGGGTGGCCTCCTCGGTACCTTCGGGGTGCATAAAAAGCCTCTTTGTGCCTCCTGCCATGGGCAGGGCTGGGGCACGGTGCCAAGACAGTGGCACATGGCGGTTTCCTGCCCGCCCCGGCCCCACTGCAGGGCTCGGCACCACCGCCAGGACCGGCACCCTCTGCCCAGCCCCGCGTTAATGATCCACCCGCCCGCGTGGCCGCCAGCACCCAGCAGCCACCCGGACAGCTGTGCATCGTGGTGGTGGTGGCAGAGCCGGGGGTCCTCGGCACGGGTGGCTCGGGCGGGCTGGCAGCTCCCTGCCTGTGCCCCACCCCTCCGCCCCGGCATCAAGATAAGAGCGGCTGCCGGCAGCGCCTGTTCCCCAGCACGCGGCGTGGGTGGGAGAGCCGGCCTGGACCATGGCTGTGGCGACCGTGAACCTGCACGCCCTCACCTCCTGGGTGGGCATCACCCGGCTCTTCGCCGTCGTGCTGTCCTGCCTCACCTTCAGCTTGGTGGCCTCCACTGGGAAGTTTGGTGGTCCCTCCGGGACGTGGTGCATGTTCACCTGGTGCTTCTGCTTCATTGTGACGCTGCTGGTGCTGCTGCTGGAGCTGCTGGAGCTCTACCCCATGCTGCCACTCTCCTGGGATGACTTCACCTCGGCTTTCTGCATGCTGGCAACGCTGATGGTCTTCACCTCCTCGGTGGTCTTCCCTGCCACCTTCATCAGCAGCCCCTGCAGCAGCAACGAGTGTGCCCGGCAGGCTGTGGCCACCACTGCCTCCTGCCTCTGCTTCATCGCCTACGCCATCGAGGTGGGACTCACCCGTGCCAAGCCCGGGGACATCAGCAGCTTTCTCTCCACCGTGCCTGGACTCCTCAAGGTCTTCGAAGCCTATGTGGCTTGTCTTATCTTCTCCTTGCTGGACGAATACAATAAGGAATCTGGCCTGTTATGGTGTGTGGCTGTCTACTCCATCTGCTTCATCTTCACCTTCCTCATCATCATCCTCACCATCGGCCGGTGCCTCGCCTACATTCCCTGCCCACTGGACAAGATACTGGTGGGGTACAACTTCCTGGCCCTGCTGATGTACATCACCGCCACAGTCCTCTGGCCCCTCTACAGCTTCAGGGGACGTGGCCGCCCCAGCTCCTGCGACAGGAACTGCTCATGGGACAAGCACCTGGGGGTCACCTTCCTCACCATCTTCAACCTCATTGCCTACTTGGTGGACGTGGTCTACTCCAGCAGGATGGTCTTTATCAGGACATCTTCCTAAGGGCTCTGGGTTGGGTGAGGGGTGTTGGGACACAGCTGGGTGCCAGTGCCGGTGCAGGGCTGCTGGTGGAGTGGAGGAAGAGGCTGAATGCCTTGGAAAGCTCCTTCTCCTTGCACCAAAGCAAAGCTGTGGGGCACTCCCGAGGATGTGCTCAGCCTCGGGCCCCATGGGCCTTCCAGACAGCGGGTCATGGAGGACCTACTGAAACCCTGGAGCTTGGGGGGGCTTTGGGATTAAATTGTGTAATTTTTCACTTGTTTCTGCCTCCTCTCTCTTCCCCTTCCCAATTTTCTGTGAGATCCAACCTGGGGGGTAAGAAACTGGGACACTGGTAGCACTCAGGGCCACGGGTGACTTTGGGGTGCACTGGCAGAAGTATGGGGGGCACCAGGCTTCAGCAAATCCTCTTTCTCCTCCTTGTTGACTTGGCACTGAAGTGAAGCAGGGCATGACCAGGAAAAGCCCAACCCGGATGCCTTTTCCTTGGCACCTGCACAGGCCCCTGCCAAACAGGTTCAGAAGGAATGTGGCTGTTGGCGGAAGGGGGGGGAGCCCCCTGCCAGGTCCTTGTCACTAGCACTGCTGGGTCCTTGTCTCCACCACAGTCACTCCAGATGGAGCCCTGCTGGGTTTGGTCCAAGCCACATGGGCAGGAGCCCCATGCCTGCTGTTTACACTTTGGGGCCTGCTATGGTATCCACTCCCTGGGGTGAAACAGGGCAGGGGGTGGCTGTCACCAAGTGCCACCAGAGCTGGGTTGCTGATGCATGTCACCGGGAGGATGGTGGCACTGCAGACTGGGAAGAGGCAGCAGAGCAGTGCAGGGCAGGCAATGGAAGGTGTGCCTACAGGCTGAGCTCCTGGCACTGTGCTCCCAGATGTGGGATGGGTGCCCATGGGGCACCCTGGCAGGTTTTAGGGCCACTGTCCCCATGCTACTTCTTCTGCCACTTCTTGCCCTGGCCACAGCCTGGGGCCAACAATGCTGCCTCAGGTCTGCCAGGGTCATGTTGGGGCCCATTGTTGCTGCCTCAGCACTCACGGGGTGACACAGAGTAGAGGCCTCACCACCAGGACATCAGCCACCACAAGAGAGCCCATGGATGCCCCAGTGCCCGGACAGGTGGGATCTCCATGCCCTTGGCCAGGGCCACTGCAGTGGGAGGTCCCAGCACCTTCAGAGACAGCAATGCAGGGTGGCCTGGTGGGTGTAGCCCTTGTCCAGTCCATGTCCCCACAGTAGGCATCATGTGGCACCATGGCATGATCACCCACTCCCCTGCACCCCAGGCAGCAGGGCTGGAGGGAATGGCAGGATCTGGGGAGGAAATAAGAGGAAAATCGCAGTGGTGAGGCACAACCTGGCCCAGCACACAAGTGTGGATATTGATGGTGCTCAGGATGATGGAAATTCCCAGAGAAAGGAGGCTGGAAAGCACAAAGATGGCTGTGGTGTTGCTGGTGATGAGCTATGCCAGTAACATGTTCTGCTGTGGATGGCACATGGGCAGTGCCAGCATGTCGGGTGCAGTGGGGCTGAGGAGGCAGGGGCCGGGTCAGCAGTGGGAGCAGGTGAGTGGCTAGAGGAGATTTCAGGGGTTCCAAGTGGGAGCCCAGCCCCGGAGCCCCATCAAGGCTCTGCACCTTGAGGGGACCCTGGGGCACCTCCCAGCTAGGGTACATGGTGGGTGCTTAAGGTCTCTGGGAGGACCTGAGATTCAGTGGATGTGGGAAGCCCTGGTGCTGTGCCGTGGCTTGCCAGAGGAGCCCCAGTGCCGGTCTGTGCCATGCCACGGGAGCCCCGGTGCTGTGCCATGCTGTGCCAGAGTGACTCTCAGTGCCGTGCCATTAAGCTGCGGTGCCGGTGCAGTGGTGGTGCCGGTGCTGCTGTCACTGCGGTGCAGGGCCTGTGCCAGTGCCTTTGCCGATGTCTGCGCCGGTGTCGCTGGCAGTGCTGCGCCGGTGACGATGCCTGTGCATTGCCATTGCCGGTGCACTCCCGGTGCGATGCGGTGCCGCTGCGGTGCCAGTACCGTACCGGCGCGGTGCCGGTGCCGGCGCGCTGCGGTTCCAGTGCTGGTGCGGTGCAGTGCCGGTACAGGTGCGGTCCGGTGGCGATGCCGGTGTGGAGCAAGTGCAGTGCAGGTCGCGGTGCGGTGCCGATCCCGGTGCGGTGCCGGTGCGGTGCATTCCTCCCCCTAGGGGTCGGTGTGTCGCGGCGCGGGAGGCGGTGCGGGGGGCGGCTCTCTCCTGCGCACGGCCCGGGACGGCCGGGGCACGGCGGCGGCGGCGGCGGCGGGAGCGGCAGCGCCGCGGGCCGGTGAGTGCGGGCGTCGGAGGGCGGGCGGCCGGGGAAAGCGGTGGGGAAGGGGCGGCGGAGCCCGGCCGAGGGGCTCCTCCTCTCCCCCCGCCGTGGGCAGCCCCAGCCCCTCGGGCCGGTCTGAGGTGCGCCGGTGCCGCGATGGGGCGCGATACGCCGTGCCCTGTGGGGTGCTCCGGTGGGTCCCTAGGGTGTCCCCTCCCTCATTCCGGGGCTGCCTCTACCCCTGGTACCGAGACCCTCCGGGGGGCTTTCGGCTTCCCACAACCTACCACCAGCACCCAGCCCTCTGCTCTGTCAGCAGGGTGTCCCTGTGTCCCCCAGGGATGCCCCTGTGGCCCCAAATGCCTCTGTGGCCCCAGGGACACTCCTGTGTCCCTCGATGCCCTCAGGGATGCCCTTGCGTCCCCCTATGACCCTGTTCTCCCAGGGATGTCCCCGTGCCCCCATTTGGACAAGACCCCATGTCAGGCCCCATCTGCCCCCTCCAAGGTCTGATTCCATATTCGCGGTGACTTTCAGGGGAGCTTATGTCCCCTCCCTGCCCCATGGAGTTGGGGACCAGGGTCAGGAGCCCCCTGAGCTGCCCCATTACTCACCCTGAGCATCCCCAGCCCCGGGCTGGGTGGTGGTTGGGATGGTTGCTGGACAAGTGGGTGCTGGCCAGGATGGGGGTTGGGGGACAGCCTCGGGGAGGAGGCTTCAACTCCTGCCCCGAAAAGGGTGACCATGGGTACTCCCCAGGAGCAGCTCTTCAGGGCAGGACAGACTGTGGGTGCCCAGAATGGGGTCCCCACGAGCATCGGACAGGTCTGACACCATCCCTGCATCCCTACGACTCTCTTGCTGTGCTGGCCACTGCAGTCGGGTGGGGATGGGGCAATCTGAAGGGATGGCACGGTATTTTCGGGGAACACGTGTTTTCCAAGACATCTGCGAAAGGACATGGGTGTCTGCCAGGCAGGGAAAGGGTTAACGCCGGAAGGGTTTTGGGGTACCGGGGTGTCCCCAGCTGGGCGCACCCAGGCTGCTCCTCGCACGGGTGACCTCACGCCACTGCCATGGCAACAGCTCGTGAAGTCACCGGGAGCGGGGCGGCTGCTTCGAGCGTGGGGTGATGGGATGGGAGCGTGGGAGGCAGCCGCGCGTCCCCCCGCCCCGCTCCCGCTCACCGCGTCCCACGCGGCCCCCCAGAATGAGCTGTGCCCCCGCCAGCGCCGACGCCTCCGCCTGACCCTTGCCGCGCCCGCTGTGCCCGCCGTGCCCGCCGTGCCCGTGTCACCATGCTCATCAAGGAGTACCGTATCTGCATGCCGCTCACCACCGAAGAGGTGAACGAGGGGCACCGGGGCCGGGGCTGGCAGGAGCGGGGGTGTCTCAAGCATGTCAGGATGGAGGGGGCTGTGGGTGGGGATCCTGTACCCACAGCAGTGCACTGCCCGAGGGTCAGCTCCCTTCTCGGAGAAGGGCACAGTGCCCCCCTTTGCTGTCGCCTCGTGGCACGGCTCGTGGCAGGGACTGGGGTGTGCTTTGGTCATGTTGGGCTCGGGATGTTCTGTGTGAGAGCTGAGCCATACTTTCGGATGCAGGCAGGGGGAACATCCCATCCCTGGGTATGGTGACCTTGGGGCACAGAGTCCGAAGGCAGCACCGGGACAGTCCCAGGATCATGGGATGAGTCAAAAGGCAAAGGGCATCGGGGGGTTGGGTGCTAGTGGCATTGCAGCTGCTCCGACAGGGAACACAAGCTCAATGTCTGCTCAAGCAGGGAGCCCGAATCCTGTCAGCAAACAGCAGTGACAGCTGGAGCATCCTTAGCCAAAGGTCTCTTGTGAGCACCTGGTGCCAGTGGGGCTGTTTCAGGGTAGGGAGGCTGCTACAGCAGTGTCCACACCAGGCAGTGCCGGTCCTCCTTGGGCACCGGTTTGCTGTTGACACCTGGGGAAGGTTTTAATTTAGGCAGAGAGGCATGATAAGATGGCAGTGCTGATTGGGGTGATGAATGGGATCTTCAGCAGCACAAACCCTTATTGCAGGGCTGCATCACCAAATGCATGCATCTATCTGTATCATTATAGACATGAGATATCCATATCCATATATGTCATATACATATAGTTTTCCCTGGCTCCTAGGTAGTTTGCTGACGTAGGAGAGCAGGATCCAGCCCTCACCCGGGTGCTGGAGCAGACCAGGGACATGGAGGGTCAAACAGGGTGCCCCAGGAACCCCCTGCCTGCTGCACTGCTCGGGCTCAGCAGCCACCCCTTGCTTGTACCTCAGTTTCCCCTCTCTGCAGTGTGGCTGTGCCAGGTGCTCACTGGGGCCAGTGGCACTGAGGCTGGGCACTGTGGTTGCAGTACCGTGTGGGGCAGCTCTACACCATCAGCAAGCACAGCCACCAGGAGAGCGAGAAGGGTGAGGGTGTGGAGGTGGTGAAGAACGAGCCCCACGAGGACCCTGTCCACGGCCCCGGCCAGTTCACCGAGAAGCGTGTCCACCTCTCCAGGTGAGCTCACGGCTCAGCGAGGGGTGTTGGGTGGGCACTGCTGGGGTGGAACATGGGCAGCCATTGTGGGGTGGCCCCAGTCTTCCCTCCAAAATTTCTGTGGAACACCCTCTCTGTGTCCTGGACACCCTGCAATGTGGCTGCAACCCATGTCCCAGGGGTGCCTCCATCATCTCCCACAGGTGCCTCCATCTTCCAGGGGTGCCCCAAGTCCTGGAAGGCACCTGTCTTTGGGGTCTGCACCCAACTTTGGGGAACTGCACCTAACTCAGGGTGTACCCATCTCCTGGGCTGCACTTGTCTTGGAGGCTGCACCCATCACTGGGGGCGTACCCGTCTCCAGGTGCCAGTGGGTGCCTGGGTGAGGGGCCCGGCAATGCCCAAGCCCTGGGGGTGTCCTGTGTCCCCTCACACAGCCCCAGGTGCCTGTGGGGCAGCCACTGGCGCCTGGCAATGCTGTCCCTGTGTCCCCACCACCAGCTGCTCCAGACAGGGAGTTGATGGCATGAGATGGGTTATTTTTAGCTGCTGCACTCACGAATCCTCTCCAGGGGCTGGTATTTATAATGCCTGAAAATTAATCAAAACCCACCTCCTGGCTCCCCTGGGGGCCTGATCCTGCCTGAGGTGCTGAGAAGGGGATGGGAGCACCCTGGGGCCCTGGCTCTAGGGAGGTGAAAGGATCTGGGGAAGGGATGAGGGTTCAGGAAGTGGAGGGGGTTCTCTTGGGGTGGGGATAAGATGCTGGGGAAGAGAGGAGGTCCTGGGGAGAGGCTGGGGGACTGGAGAGGAGATGAGAGTCCTAGGGTGGAAATTGAGGGTCCTGGGGAGTTGGCATAGGTTCCTGGGGGGACTCTGGGGTGCAGGTGATGGTGCTGGGTGGATGACAGAGGTCTCTGGGGGTGATGCTGGTGTAGTGGTGAGGGTCCTAGGGAGATGATAGGGGTGCCTGGGAGTGTCCTGAGGTGCAGGCGGTGATTCTGGGATACAGATGAGGGTCCTGGAAAGGTAGCAGGGTTTTCATGGGGAGGTATGTGGTGCAGCTGAGGGTCCCTGAGGGAATATTGGAGTGGAGGTGAGGGTGTATGGGGGGGATCTGAGGTGAAAGCGAGTATCCTGGCTAGCACATTGTGTTCCGGGGAGGGGGATGGGAATCCCAGAGCCAGGCTGTGTTTGGTGGTGCAGGACTGGGTGGCACCAGCCATGTCCTGCCCTGAGGGGTCACCCTATCATGGTCCCTTGCAGCAAACTGCCGAGCTGGGCACGGGCAGTGACCCCCCGCATCTTCTACATCACTGAGAAGGCCTGGAACTACTACCCCTACACCATCACTGGTGAGAGCAGAGTGTGGGGATGGGCACCACCAGGCACCCTGTCCCCCCAGTGGGGGTGATGGGCTGCCAGAAACCCAGCCATGGCCACTGCCCCCCATCTCACTGCTCCCTCTCTCCCCTGTGATGCCACCTGCTGATGCCACTCCATGATGCTAATGTGCCATCATGTCCCTGCAGAGTACACGGTAAGAAGGTGGCACAGGGGCACCTGACCCCTTCCCCACCACTTGGCATGGGGTGGGTGTCCCCCAGGGATGGATGTCCATTGGGGTCAGCATTTTTAGGGGTGGGTGTCTCTCAGGATGGGCATTCCTTGGGCATGGGTGTCCAGGGTGTGTGTCCTTGGGGCTGGGCATCTCTTGGGGCTGAGTGTCCCTTGGAGGTGGAAGTCCCTTGAGGCTGGGTGTCCCTGAGGTGGATATCTCTTTGAGTGAATGTCCATGAGAATGGGTGTCCCTGGGTCTGGACAACCGTTGCAGTGGATGTCCCTTAGGTTGAGTGTCCTTGGGGATGGGTATCCCTTGAGGATGGTCATCCTTGGAGATGGGTGTCCCTAGAGCTGGATGTCCCTCAGGGCTGGGTGTCCTTTGGATGTGTGTCCCTCAGGATGGGTGTCCTTGGGGACAGGCATCCCTTGGGTAGGTGTCCCTGGGAGTGGGTGTCCTTCAGGACAGGCATCCCTTGGGGACCAGCTGACAGCCACTCCCTGCAGTGCTCTTTCCTGCCCAAATTCTCCATCTACATTGAGACTAAGTACGAGGACAACTGCGGAGACAGCGAGAACGTGAGTGTGCACCACAGCTGAGACCTGGAAAACTCATTACAGGGGGATACGTGGTCCATGTCACCCACCTTCCCTCCCCTTCCTAGATCTTCCACAGTGACAAAATCCTGGGTGACCACGAGGTCTCCTTCCTGGACATTGCCTTTGACGAGATCCCTGAGCGCTACTACCGCAGCCTGGAGGTACCATGGCTGGGGATAAGGAAGCTCCCTGGGGCCACCTCCCTGTCCTCGGGGGGCTCATGGCCCTGCTCTGCTTGATGCCCCAGGACCCTCGATTCTTCAGCTCGGCCAAGACAGGCCGGGGGCCACTGCGGGAGGGCTGGCGCCAGCACACCACGCCCATCATGTGCTCCTACAAGCTGGTGAGCGTCAAGTTCGAGGTGTGGGGGCTGCAGACTCGGGTGGAGCAGTTCGTGCACAAGGTGAGAGAGGTCCAAGGTGGGCTGGGGGAACCCTGAGGGGACAGTGACAGCGTGCTGACCCCCACGGTGCATTACAGGTGATCCGGGACATCCTGCTGATCGGGCACCGGCAGGCTTTTGCCTGGGTGGACGAGTGGTGCGGTGAGTCCACGGGGTCATCCCGGCGCTGGTGGGGAGGGGGATACACAGTCCCCATGGTGGGAGGGGGCTGCAGGTCTAACTGCTGATGCCACTAACCCCACAGGCAGCTCCCGCTCTTCCTTCAGCTCCCCTGCTGCTTGCACTGCCTGTTCTGCCCTCTCTGTTCCACTTCCCCTGCCCTCACCCCTGCCTGCAGCCCCGCACACTGCCCACTCCGCTGCAAAGCTGGGGGGACAGGGAGAGGGGTCCCAGCACCTGTCCACGCTGCCTGCACCCCCCTCCCTGTCTGGCACGGACACTCACTGCAGGTGCTGCTAAGTGCGGACACGGGGATGGGAGCCCCGGGTTTGGTGAAAACCGGCAGCGGGTGGCGGCGGGACGCGGGGCCGTCCCGGTGAGCGGCTCTCTGCCTTCCAGACATGTCCCTGGAAGAGGTCCGGGCCTTCGAGACTCAGATGCAAGTGGCCACAAACCAAAAGCTGGGGAGCCAGCACCCCTAACCCCGGCTGCCCACCGGGGACAGACATCCCAGACCCCGCCACTCTGCCTGGGGGCGGGTGCAGGAGAGGGTGTTTGTGCCGACCCTGCACTCTATGGTAGTGGGTCCCCCCTTCCGGCTGCCCTCCCCAGGTGTCCCCTGCCTGCGCTGCCTGCGCTGCCTGTCCATCCCTCTCCCGCTGCTGGCTGGGCTGGTGCCGGAGCGGCGGGCTGGCCGCGCTGTCAGCATCCGCTTCCCTGCCTGTCCCCTTGTCTCAGCCGCTGTCCCCTTGCAGTCCCCCAGCTCGGTGGGGAGCCGGGGCGCGGGGCGCAGGCTGCCTGGGATGAGGGGGTGCAGGACACGGCCGTGCCGAGCGCCCCAAGCCCGGCTGTGCTCGGCAGGGATGACGATGGAGGAGGTGCGGCGCTACGAGCAGGAGACGCAGGAGGCCACCAACGAGCTCATCGGCCTGGTGGCTCCTGCCATCTCCGTCAGCGAGGTGGGGCAGCCCAAGGCCACGCACTCAGCCCCTGCCAGCGCCCCCTCCACCCCCCTCAGCGACGAGGCCCCCGAGTTCCTCGCTCCCCCCAAGACTCGCCCGCGGAAGAAGTCGGCGCCGGAGACCCTGACGCTGCCCTCGCTGCGGGAGCGCGCTGGCGCCGAGTGATGCCGGCAGTGCCCCACCGTGCTGGACTGTGCCAGCTCCTCCGCCCGCCACGGCCCCTCCGACAGGCGCGGACCCCAGGGAGAGACCCACCATCGGGGCGCTGGGAGCCCCGGAGCGGTGCTGGCCTCCCTGAGCCACGTGGGTCAGTGCCACCACTGCCGTGCCAGACTCGCTGGCTGCACCGGGAGGGGACGCCAGGCCTGTGTGTGTCCCTGGCAGCGTCGGGCGATGCTGCAGGAGCCGGTTCCCTGAGCTCCGCCCGTGCCCATGTCTGCAGGGGCCACCGAGACTGGTGAGGGGTGGGGAGGTGCCAGCTGCTGCCCACTTGCCGTGGCCAGGCTGGTAGCCAGTGCTAGGCTGGAGCAGTGCCCTGCAGGGTAGGCACCAGGGCAGGTAACATTGACAGCGGGCACTGGGCTGGGGCCCCCCCTGGGACCCCGGGAGGCCACACAGCCCCATGCACTGCTGGTCCCACAGTTGGGGTCCCCTTCACTGTCCCTCCTGAGGCCATGGCTGCCCGAGGGGGTCTGGGGCAGGCTCAGCCACCCGTACTGTTTGGGAAAAGCAAAGCCGTTTTGAAAATAAAGCTCAAGACACGGCAGCCAGTTGCTGGTAGTGGTTCATTTGGCACTGTGGACGGGTGCCATGCCTGTGCCAGGTGCTGCATCTCCTGGGTCTGGGTGTGCAGTGAGGGACGGCTGGATTGCTGATCCCAGGATGGGGAGATGAGGTCCTGGGATGCGGCAGCAAGAACTGAGGGTCAGGTGGGCAGGACAGGCAGGAAGGTGCTGGTTACACGGGGTCAGCCCAGCCCCGAGGCAATGCCTCCACCCCTAGCAGCAGCTCTGGGCTCCCCTCCCTGCCAGTCATCATAATCATCCTCCAGCCCTTCGGCACCCGGCACAGCTGATGCCTCTGCTCCCAGCAGCGCGATGTAGTGGGAGCTGCAGTAGACAGGTGCCTTGTTGGGGCTAGAGTAGACCTGCTCGGGCCGGAGTGAAGCAAAGGGGTTGCTGGCGTAGCCCACGATGTTTGTCTCGAGCTCCACAAGGATCTGCAGGGAGGCCTTCAGCTCCTGCTCACTGTGGGAGAGGGGAGGACAGGCCCATTACGGGACGGCTGTGCCGGCTCACGGGGCCGCAGGGCCGAGCTCACCTGTAGACGGTGAAGAGGACAGGCAGGCGATAGTCCCGCAGCAGCAGCAGGGTGGGCAGCCAGCCCGCCAGCAGGTCAGGGCAGGCATGGAAACCTGTGGGGACACAGCAGTGAGGACTACACCTCCCTCCCATCCCACTCTGGCTCCACAGCTGTGTCCCTCAGTCCCCATAGAGGACAGAGGTGGACTGGAGGCTCTGCTGCCTCCAGGAGCTAGGCAGATGGAGGACAGGTACATGGAGACCCTCGAGTCCATCTGCCAGGTGGGGACATGGGGACACAGAGGGATATGGAGGACACTGGGGACATGAGAGACATTGAAGAACACGGGGACACAGAGGGACATGTGTGGGAGCTGGGAGCTGGCAATAGGGTTTGGCAGCCCTCAACAAGGTGGGGTCTGGCTCCCCATCAGCAGCAGGGCCACCCCAAACTCTGGGTCCTGGGCTGAGCACAGCACGAAGCCCTGAAGCAGGCACTGCTCTGACCTGCAGGGTGACACAAGGACGAGGTAGCCACATCCCAGGGCATCACTCCAGCTGCCTGTTGTACCTTGGTGCAAAGCCCTGGGTACGTCCCAAGCCACCTGCAGACTCAGTCCCAGGTGCTTCCAGGGCGCTCAGTGTGGTTCCTGAGTCCCTACCCTGTTCCCTGCAGGCATGTCCCACTCCCAGATGCAAGGGTCCAGCCCCTCTGTGGCACACACACTCACCTGGGTGAAATCCCACCACCAGATCAGGCCGGGCAGCCAGCTTGGTCTCCACGTGGCTTTCCCAGAAGTCGTGGTAGAGCCCCTTGTAGCTGCTGAGATAGACTCTTCCCTGGGGTGCTGGCGTGGCCAGAGGTGGCCTCATGATGGGTCCATCCACCACGTCCACCCCCACCATCACCATCTCCATGCCCTGGTGCCCAGGGAACATCCACGTCAGCTCATCATAGTCCGTCGGCCGAGTGTTGAGGGTCTCCACGTGGGAGGCCCCCACCACGTGCACAGTGAGGGGCCTGGCAAGGGGGTTGATGCCAAAAAGCCGCAGCCCCAGGCCGATGGTGAGCGGCCGTGAGTGGAAGTCGGTGACCAGGCGCCGGATGGACTCACGCAGCTCCCTGTCCTCTGGCCGCGGCTTCCCGGCATTGGCCCAGAGCAGGGTCATGTACCGCCCAGCCACGATGGCACTCAGCTTCTCCTCCAGCTGCTCCTGCATGGAGAACCAGTCCTCCCAGCCCTTCACGTCCCAGGCAGGTTTTGTCCAGGTCTCCGTGGGGAAGGGGATGTCTCCTGGGGGTAGGGAGAAGGCTGGAGGGCGCAGTGGCAGCCCCACAGCCCAGGCTGCCCATCCCACCTGTGCTGTGGGAGGGCTGGATGAGAGGGGCTGAAGGAGGGACCCTATACCCCACCATGGGACCTGTGCAGCCCAGGATGGGAGTCAGGCAGGCTGGGGGGGGAACATGCCCCACCTGTGAAGATGAGCCACTCCACCAGCCGATCCAGGGCGACCAGCTTCAGCTTCTTGCAGAACTTCTTGTGCAGCGGCCAGTTGGCACGCTGGCACACCACACCACAGTAGTACACATTTTGGCACCTGGGCAAACAGGCAACATGCCCAGCCACAGGGAGGGGGGCAGGATCCATCCTGCTGACCCTGGCTTGCCCTTTCCCAAAAATGTGTCACTGTTTTGGGGGTGCCCTGTGGCTGGAGGTGGGTGCTGGAGCCAGACACCCGTTGCTTCACCTCAGCCACCAGACTGGAAGCAAGGGATGGATCCACCCCAGTGCCATCAGACCATCCCTCGCCTACCTCTTGCAACGCCGGAGGCTTTTGGGGTCCGGGAGGGCATCAGGGAGCTTCTTGCATTCAGCACAAAACTTGAAGGTGTCCTCCATCTTCTGGAACATGTCAAAGTAAGTCCGGATGCCAAAATCACTGCCACTCTTCCTCCCGTCCATGGCAGATCTGCAGATGTTGGGGGGTGAGCAGGATCCAGCCTACTGCTACCACAGTGGGGCTGGTGTCCTGCCTCCAAGGCTGCCAGGATTTTTATCTCCAGCCAGCAGCATCCTAGAGTGGGTGGGAATGGGAAGCTGGGCACCCTGGAGGGGTGCACCCAGGAGCCCATCAGAGCCCTCAGAAGGGCTCAGCCAGGAGTGTGGGATGAGCCAGGAGCGACACTCCATCTGTGGCGGGACACATGAGACAGTCAGACGGGGGCAGGGGGTGGGGAATATACACCCGTGGGTGCTCACTCACTTGTAGTCCTCGTAGCTCTTCATGTTGAGCTTCTGCAGGATGACACGGGACAGCCCCGGCACATTGCGGTCCATGGCCTGGAAGCCCAGCGAGTCCACGTCGGGAGCCCTCGCCACTGGCTCCTCCACGGCCTTCCTGGGCCGGCCAGTCCTGGGGACAGCGCCCGCGCATGGCTGGGCCGTGGGGGCTGCGGGACAGGGGGCCGCGGCCGGGGGGNCGCCCATCGCACTGCCCGGCCCGACGGTGCCCGCAGCTCCGGGCAGGCCCCACAGCCGGGCTCAAATGTCGGCCCCGGGCGCGGTGAGGCCCCTCCGGCAGAGTCGGATAGCGGAGCTATTCTGGGCATCCCCGCCCCGGGGCCGGGCCAGCCCGCGCCGGGCTCAGCGGCCGCCCCGAGGGCCGTGCGGTGGCCGGGGGGGCTCCCGAAGCCCTGCGGCTCCCGCACCGCGCAGCTGGGCGGTCCTGGGACCTGCCCAGGCTGTGAGGTCGGGGGTGCCGTGTTCAAACAACACCTGGGACCACCCTGGCACCGTGGGGTCGGGGGGCCCCCACCCCAGCCAGGCCTGCGGGGACCCCCCTCGTACCCCTCATGGCCCTCAGCGGGGTGTGAAGGAGTGGCTGGGTGGGCACAGTAGGGCTGGGGCAGCAGCTGGGCTGCCCGGGTGCACACAAGGCTGCGGGGGGGGGGGGGGTGTCGTGGTGCCCCTGCCGAGGTCCTGGACACACGGGTGGGCTTGGGGAGACCCCCAAGCGCGGGGCAGGTAAGGGCAGCCCACACCCACCATGGCGGCGGCAGCGCCTTCATGGACACGCCCCTCAAGCACGTGGTGAAGGGCCGCGGCTTCGCGAGATTTCGATGTCCCGCGGCAGTGTCGCTGTGGTTACGGGACGGGATCGCTGCGCCACGTCAGGGAGGTCGCGGGTTCGAGCCCCGCCGTGCCCGGTGCGCGGCTGCGGGAGCCCCCGGCGCGGCAGCACACCCAGGACAGTGGGGAGGGGCTGCAGGGCTTAACCTGGGGCGGGAGGACTCCCAGGCCCATTGGTGAGGGCCTACAAGACACCTCTGGGTCAGGAGGCTCTTGGGAAGGGGCTGCAGGTGTGCCCTAGAGTGGGAGAAACCCCAGGCCCAGCTGTGGGCGCTGCAGGACACGGTGGCGGGACAGCCCCGGCACTGCTGAGGCCGCCCCGGGAGCGGGCGGCTTGCGGGGCCAGGGGGTCCCTGACGTGTCCTGAGGCTCCGGAGAGATTCCCAGTCCTGAGGACCAGGTGGAGGCAGGTCCTCTGGGCGCGTGGGAACGGGGTGGCAGCCCCGACCTGTGACCCAGAGGGTCAGAATTAACTTAAACACGGAGTGAAAAAGAGCCCAGGGCTGTACCCGGCGCTGGGAGCCGAGAGCAGCCTGGCACTCTGAGTGCTTCCTGAGAACTGCAGCTGGGTGAGGTTTACAGAGCCAGATAATTTTCTCCCTGTCCTCCCCCTGTGCCTCGTGAGGGATTTGTCACTGCCAAAACCCTGTGCTTTCAATGTTGTTTTGACAGCTAAGCCTGAAAAGCGCTTAGAGCCACCACTGCTGTGTCCTGCAGAGGTGTCTGGGAGAGAACGGAGCAGTTTCGTGTTTCTTCGCTCTTTCTGCTGCAGAGCCATGGAGGCCCCTGCAGGGCTGGCTGGAGGGAGCGTGTCCTTTGCTGCGGCGTCACAGCCAACTACAGTGCAGATCACAGTCCTGAAGGCGCAGGACCTGGTAAAGTTCTGAAAATGTCTCCACTTGTTTAATATGTGAGTCCAGAGCGATTGTGTGTGCTGTGATCCTGTTTGAGAACAGGTAGGGAATGATAAGCCTATAAGAAGGAGCGTGGGAGTATCAGAAATTCAGTGATACCACACCGTGGCTTCCTCTCCTTACTGAGGGCTTGTTCACATAGAGTTAAAGGCTTGTGAGTCACATAAATTGGGGAACACATCTCCCCAGCAGCAGTCCAGAGATGCTGTGGTGTAATATAACTCTCTGCCTCCTTTAACTGCATGCAAATGGCATCTTTTTTTAAAGCAATACACAGTGAAAATATGTATCAGTGAGACAAATACCTGTGGAAAGATCTCACCTTGGATATAAAATCAGACTTTCATCCCAGCTGCAGCTGTTTAAATCACACTGAAAGCAACAGTGTGGCCTTGGGTTTAAAAAGGCTGTGGTGCTGGTGCCAATCAAACCATCCCTGCTGTTACTTCCGTATTATGCACCCAGCTCTCCTTAAAGTCTAGAGGAACTGGCATTTGGGAGGGAATGCAGAGGAGAAGCTCAAGCAGAAAAATGCAAATCCCTGGTTCTGCTCCAGCAGCAGAGAGAATAAAAACAACCTCAAAGCACCTGCTTGAGGCTTTTACACTGTGGTGTTGGAATACCTCACACTGATAGATTCAGCAAACAGGTAAGAAGTAGGAGGTGAGAGGAGGAAAAACGGTGGAAAGAACAAGCCCGTGGATTGATTGCATTCAGAATGTTCCTTTGTGGTTCTGATTGCTTGATCCTGAGAAAGGGCTGTGGCAAAAGGAGGGGGGGTTACAAAAGGGCAATCAGAACAACAACAGTATGAAAAGAATTCCAGCCATAAGAATGTGGAATCCACTTCCAGCTATAAGTGTGGAATCTGGTTAATTAGAGGTAACATAGAGACGGATGAGAGAGGAGTCTTGGATAATTAATGGTACAGGGGAAGGTTATTTGGGTTCTGTTTAGCCATTCATAGAATGCATGCTCGAGGAGACAGTGAGAAGGGCTAAAAATTAAAATCAAGTGAAAGAGATCTTTTTGTGTAAGAGCCAGCTTGGAACTAATTACCCCAGTGACAGGGAGAGAGGGAGCTCAGGGAGAGGCTGTGGAGGTGGCTCAGCACCGAAGGAAAAGATGAGTTTGGGAACAATGGTCCTTGTGTTTAGCCACTTCTCTGTGGATTGAGAACTAAAGTGTGTTTCTCCTGCAGAAAGGCTCTTTGGTATCTGCTGCCCAGCACTCCTCCTGCTGTAGAGGTGCCTGGTGCTGCCCAGGCATGCATGTCCCCACTGCCACCTGCTGTGCCCTCACCATCCCTGTTCACCCCTGTTTAAGCCCCTCTGTCCAGTCACTTTAAATTCGAACTAAAATTTGAATCTCCTCCTTGCTGCTTAAAACAAGAGGTATAAAGGTGGTGTAACAAATTGCAGAGCTCTCCAAAGAGCTTCTGGAGCCCCTCATTGATTTCATAGAATCATGGAATCATTAAGGCTGGAAAAGGCCTCTAAGACCACAGAGTCCAACCACTGCCAAAGCCATCACTAAACCAAGTGCAGCATCCTCATGTATTTTGAGTACTTGCAGGGATGATGACTCCTCCACTGCCCTGGGCAGCTTCTTCCAATGCCTGACCACCCTTACAGTGAAGAAATTTTCCAATATTCAATCTAAACCTCCCCTGGCACAACTTGAAGCCACTTCTTTTCATCCATTTCAGGGCATTCTGCAGCCACACGATATCCACAAGTGTCCCGTGAGCTCATTCCTGTAGTTCAGAAGCTACTTTCTTAGAGACAACAAACATCTCAAGCTTCCTGGAAGCACAAAAATATCAATGGGGTGTTTTGGGATTTGGTTTAGATATGTCTTTCCTGGGGTGAAAACCTCTCCATCTCCCCTGCCAAGGCTCCTGATAATCTTTGGGGCATCACAGCATGGTGGAGCAGGAAATTTCCCTCCTAAAGGCAGGGAAGGTGGAGGTCTCAGGATGGCCAAGCTTTTCTGCTCTTGGTGGAATGGACCCCTAGCAGTGAGCCCTGTCCTGGGCACTGAACTGAGCTGCTGCCAGAGGCAACTGATCTCAGGCTTCTGCTCTTTTTTGACAGAAAACTCTCAGAAGTGATGTGCTGCTTACGTTGGTGCGTGCAGAGTACAACGGAGCAGTCCTGGGAGACTCCTCCAAGGTTGAAGTCTTGCCAGATGGAACAGCAGACTACAACTTCATGACCAGCTTTGAGTGCAGCCCCGATGGGCCCAACTCCTTGGATGTCATTGCACAGAAACCACTGCTCTGTGAGTACATGGTGCTGGATCTCCCTCCGTGGAGGTGGGTGCTGTCGGCTGAAGGAGTGCCTTGTTCGGGAATAGCACTTCATAAGCAGTAGTGGGAGGGTCTCAGCACTTATGCTCTTCCTCTTCCAGCTGGAAGAATCCCCTTCCATGTTGGCCTGTGCTCCATTGGCTTTGCTGTGCTTGTTGGCTTTAGGAGATGAAGAGGAGCGTGTGCCAGAGCTGACACAGACCCTTCCCAGCCTCTGAGCTGCTGGTTTGAGGAACTCTGCCAGCTCCTCTCCTTTTATCTCCCTAGTGACAGTGGTAGAAGTGGGACAAAAAGACAAGAAAAAACAGGAGAAAACTGTGCCTCTTGCCCAAGCTGTGGTGGACCTTCTACCTCTGATGCAAGGTACAACATTGACTTCCACAGCATCCATAACCACTCCCTTCTCCCTGGCACTTTTTTTTCTGTGCTTATGGACCCCTGACTACAATTCCCTTTTTTTGACAGAGATCTTCATAGCTCTGCAAAATCTGGCTTGGGGGGGCAGAGGGGGTGGCATTGGTAGCTCAGTATTAGGAGTCAGACCATGATTTTGTCTAGTGGAAGGTGTCCTTGCCCATGGCAGGGGGTTGGAATGAGATGACCTTTAAGGTCCCTTCTAACCCAAACCATTCCATGACTATGATTCTCTGCAGAAAGTCTCACTTTAGGCTGTTCTCATTCCTGTTTCTTCCCAGGAGAGTGTTCATTGAAGGTCTCAGCTCCTTTGTATGCAGTGCCTGCCTCCCCATCAGAGAGCCCTTGCCTGGAGGCCATGGTATGTGGAATTTGGAACTGTCCCTTTCCTCATTCAGCTCTCTGCTGCTTTTTACTGGAAGGGACAGCATGACTCAGCCACCTGGCTCATCAGGGATGTGGTGCAGTCCTATATGTTACAGGCTTAAAGGCCTTTCCCACTCCCATTGACGTCTGTCCCTAGTTTCCTGTGATAGGTGAAGTCATGCTGGGAAATGTTAATGTGTGCAGCTACTGAATTGCTCGGGAAAAAATATTAAAGATGGAAATCACAGTACTGAAAAACCCAAAAAATACAATGGCAGGGTCACCTGCCCAGCTTTATTAGTCTTCCTTTCTGCAGATAAAATGTCTCAGTTCTGGCAACCTTTCCTGAAAGGTCCTTATTCATTCAGCTGGTTGCAAAGTACCCAGTGACTAAAACAGAGAACGAAGTATGAGACTGGGAAAATGTGTCCGAGTTTGTTGCTGAGCCTGCCTGCAGTGAGCACCGGGAGCAACCTGGAGGGGTGGATATCACATTAGCATCTCTGTGCTTAAGAGATTCACAATGAGCAAGGTGAGGGGCACTCATTAGGGAGGACAGGTAATAAATGCTGACCAGCTGGTTTTTCATCACACACCATCCATCCAGGGCTAGGACAGGTAATTAAAGACTGCATACAGAGCATGGAGGCGAAGTGTGGCCTGAATCACCAGGGGAAAACATCATTTTCCATCCTTGATGTTCCTTCTCTTCAGCTCCTTTTATGAGACTCTGCCTCATTCTCCATAGCTTATTTTATGAGACTCTCAGGGCATATGCCATGCCTGAAACAGCCTGTGATTTAAACAAACGAATACCACAACTGAGCCTTCATTGAGCCTTGATTCCTTTCCTGTCCTGGTCTGTTTTCTTTTATATCTGAGATGAGGCAGAAGATAACATTATACATTCTGGCCTTAGGTTTCTGCTTGTTTCTTCTTAAGACCAGGCAAGTTACAATTGTCTACTTTATCCTTGTCTCACAGGGTGGTCTTGAAGTGACAGTGTGCACCAAAGAGCCCCTGCTCTCTGCCAAGCAGTTCTCAAGTGGGAGCCTCCTGAGAGTCACGCTGGAAGCAGCTTATTCTGTCCCTGAAGCATTTGCCACTGAATCTCAGCAAAATTACATGGCTTGCTTGCAAGTACCAGCAGCTGGTGAGGTGAGAATGGTCCAGGCATGGTGGCAGAGGGTTTGGGTTGTTCTCTCCCTCAGTGGAACAAGTGTGCAGGCACGTGGGCTGCACAGCTCCCGTGCCTGTGTGCCAGCAGCCTTTGTTGGGAGGGCTCCGAGTCTCTGTGGTGTGATGTGTTTCTTTAACACAAAGAAAGTTCTACTTGGAAAGATTGGATTCAAACTGGCAGGGTTTTTTCCACATGGCTCTTTATTTTTATTCCATTCTTTGTATGCATGTGGTGGAGTGTGTTTTCCAAGCCAGGCCCCTGCACTGCTGCTTTAGCTTTGTTATCCTGGCTCAGACCAACTGGCTCTTGCTCCTGCTCCTGTTGGAAATGCAAATCCTTTGTTTCTCATGTATCTCTAGAAGGACCTCCCCTTGCTCTTCAGGAATGGCATTGTGAAGGTTGATTGTGACAAAGAACCATTACCACGGCCTAAAAACTGGCCCCTTGGTAACATCCTGGCCCCTGGTGCCCTGAGCATACCCAACTCCTGCATCATTGGTGGATCCTATGAGGATGAGGATGGAGAGCTCACTAAAAGCGAGGTGAGGAAGAACTGGCAGGGTTACAGATGGAACTGAACCAGCAGGGATTGGGAAAGACTTATGAGGAGCAGGTGGGGTGGGTGGTCAGTCCTCTGTGCAGTGTCCAGGCACAGAGATGGTTCCCTTCCATGAGCAGGCATGCTGACTGCAGGAGAGATCCCAAGGGTCCATGTGGCAGGTCTGGTCCACAAAAACCACCCACACTAACCTGCTGAGCTGGGAATTGTGTTATGTCTTGTGAGCCAGGCTCTTAGTGTTGATGGAGTCTGCAAGAAAGGCTGTTGGCTTCTCTGCTAGGCTAGCCTGGCTATGGGGACTTGGACACCTCTATCTGACCCACATGTTCTCCCAGGGAACATTTCTGGGGTGGTGTAGGCTGTGGAGATTGCTGTCCTGGCTCTGACTGCACACTGTTTCTCACAGGACAGGGAATTCAGGATCCAAGCAGAAAGTGGAAAGAGAATTGTCTGGGACATGGAAAGGCGCTGCTACCTGGATGCTGCTGCAGTAGCTGTGTAAGGGACCTGAGGAAACCACCTCAGAACATGCTCACAAGAGTGACTTGAGGCAGGAGCAGCAACATGCAGGTGGTCTCAGACATTGTAGAGGTCAAACTGTGGCTTTGCCTCACCTCCCATGGCTTCTGTCGGCCGCAGGTGATTCACCTGAGCAAGGGAGCAGCCTTGAACTGCCTTGGCTGGAGCAGCTTCTTTCTGCTGTGCTGGGAGAAGGTGGAGAAGGTGGAGCTGCTGTCTCCAGGCCACAAATGCTCATTCCTGTTGCCAGCAGCTGGGGCTGGGGGCTGTTTGAAAGGAGGGGCACCAGTTATGGCAAGCAGGGATGGAGTAGGGTGGTCCACACAGCTCTCCTCTGAGCTGCTAATTAAGTTTTACTGAATTTCCAATACATGAAAACCTTTCACTTTATGTGGGCACTCTTCATTTAGTTTTTATTGGATAAGCATTGCCTTTAGCAGCTCCAGGTATGCTCAAGATCAGGCTAAGTGTTCCTCTTTGAATCCTGCTATTGTCTTGGCCTCAGCCACATCGTAGCTGTGAGTTTCACAGCCAAATTACTCCTTGTGTGGAAATACTCACTTCTATCTTGTCTGACTTGTAAAGTTCTTTTCCCTACGTGTCTGTTGGTTTCTGTCACCAGCCACACTGAAAGGGAGCTCAGAATCTGCTTGCTCTGTGTGATTCAGGATTTACACCAAAGTTAATCACGCTCCTTCTTGTTTATTTGATTTCTGAAGTAACCAGGAGAGAAAGAAAACTGAGTGTGTCACTCTTGCGGTTGTTTTATAGCTGGTTGTGCCATAAATGCAAACAGCAGCGGGTGGAGGAGAAAATGTCCCCAGCCTGCCCCAAAGCACATGTGTTCCCATGGCCTGAGGGTGTTTGCTGCGGGAGTGTGTTGAAGCAAACCCAACATGGACTTCTGGGGCAGAAAGGAGGTGCTGGGGCTCTCCAGCTTGGTTTGTGCATCTTCTCATCCCTGCTCTGTGTCCAGGCTGCAGAGGCTCATTGCGGAGCGTCAGTGCTGGCCAGTGGAGCTCTGCAGGGTGTCCACGGCCCCACCCGGCAAAGGCAAAGCTAGCAAAGGTGACAAGGTAACAGTGGGGAGGGGTATGCATTTTCCTTTTGATGCCTTTGTGATACCTAAACCAGCCTTGAACTAGTCAAAGCGACTCAGAGAGCAGGAGGCTTGGAAAAAAAATCACCTTTATAGAGAAGTTAATTAGCTAAAGAGTCATATTTTATCCTTACAGCATACAGCACTCTCACTGGTGGTCTGTGGCAGCTGGGTGGAAAGGAGACAGGGAGAGGGTGCTTTTTAGAATCACAGAATCCCAGAATGGTTTGAGTTGGAAGGGACCTCAAGCTCCATCTTGTTCCATCCCCCTGCCATGGGCAGGGAGAACCTCCCCTAGACCAGGTTGCTCCAAGCCCCATCCAGCCTGGCCTTGAAGAGAATTAAGGTAATTCACTGAGCCAATGGTGTTTTGGAACATTTTGAAGAAGTTCATGCCTTCTTTCTTGTGCTGAAAGTAAGTTATGATTTTGCACCTAAACCAGGGTGATTTAACAGAGAAACAACCTGTTATCTAATGGTTCTGTTCCTGGCAGCTGGTAGTGTGAGAGCTCCTAATCTCTTCCAGAGCAAAGTCATGTAAGTTGGTGTAAGTCCTTTCAGCACTCACCAGTGCCAGGATTTTGCAGCTATCTGGTTTCTGTCCTCCTGAGATGTACAAGGTAGGGTCACTTGGATTTCTAACCACATAGCTGATAATTTTGCAGCTATATCTCAACAGGACCATTCTGAGGTGTGGCAGAGTGCAGGAATTAGAGAGAAAATCTGCCTCACAGGGATTGGAATGAAATTAATATTCTACATATCAAGTAACTCCAGTGTATTCGTCCAGGTTGTCTTGGCTGTGTGCCAGTGACAGAGGGCCACTGGCTCATCAGGTGCATCAGTTTGCTGTGTGGCCTCTCCTGAATGGATCGGTGACCCTGTTTCCTTGAGGGTAATAACAGTCTGTTCAGTATCTCAGTCCCTTGCTCTGTATTTCCAGGGAGATGAAGTACAGATTTCTTTCCATGGTGTGGCATATGTCAACATGCTGCCTTTGTTGTGCCCTGGTGTGAAGGAGATCCGTGGTGCTTTCCGTGTCTTCAGCTACCAAGACAGTGAGGTGTTTGAGAAGGTGAGAGCAGCCAGGCTATGCTCCAGCTATGCAGCTGGGTTTGCACAGAGGCTGGGAGCAGGAAGAATGGACAGTGGGGTGTATGGGAGCAGGCAGCATGGGCAGGAGGGTGTTTGAGAGCAGGTAGAGTGGGCAGGGGGATGTTTGGGAGAAGGCGGTGTGGGCAGGGCAGCACTTGAAGCTGGATCTGAACCTTCACTGCCCTTCTGGTGATGAAGAAAAATAATGATATAAACTTTTAAGTGCAGATTTCTCCAAGGCAGGGGATTTCTGTGGGTGTGTGGGCAGGTCTGAGAGCTGACAGAGGCTTTGAATCTCACTCCACTCCCTCTTGGGCCATCAGCTGAGGGCTGTAGGAATGCTCCTCTCTCCCCAGTCTGGGCAAATGAACTGCATTGCTGGGAAGAGCAAACAGTGGCTCTGAGAGGATTGCGTTACCCAGGCAACCACCAAAAAAGCAGTCACTGGAGCTCTTTCAGTTCTAGTTCACCGAGGTTTATTTTTCTTTGCATTTCTCCCTCTCTGTTACTGCGAGTGACAGTTATATCTCCATTTTCCCACAGTCTGTCCCTCCTGGAACAGACCTGAGCTTCTTCCTGGAGGGCAGATGCACAGCCTGGTTTTACCACCCACATTCCCTGTGGTACTGTGGTCCAGGCACAGGAGCTGGGTGAATTACAGCCCTTCTCCTGCCTCCCTGCTCTTGCTGGCTGCTGCAGAGCAGGGCTGGGCACACAGCTGTCTGCTGGGCTCTGCTTCTCCATCATGAATAACAGCCTCTCGGCTGTGTGGTGCTGCTTGTCCTGTGGCATTTATCTGCCACAAGTGAAGTTCTTCTCATTCCTGATGTTATGGATGCTTTGGGCTGCCTCGTGGTCTAGGCAGTCTCTACAGAGCTGCTCCATCCTCTCCCCAGAATCCCCATAATTCTTGCAAGCCCAATTCCTATAACCATGGTATGTGGGAGGGGAACAGCCTGTCTAGATGGTCAAACACTGTGTAAACACAGAGTCTGACAAACCTATTCCTTGCAATTCCCTGATGTGTGTCAGGGAAGCTGCTCCACACCAAGTGAGCTGGGAGCTGAGTCACTGCCAGGCAGGTGAGGGCACCCAAACATTTGCAGAGCAGACCTGGTGAGGGTGGCCAGATTTCTCTTACAATCCTCCTCACCAGGAAAGTCCATAACTGTGAGCCAGGTCTAGGATCCAGCCAGGAGTTCAGGACAGTGGGTCAGGATCATGGAGCTGGGTTGCAGCATGTCCATCACATAGTTCAGGCAAGGACCAAGGGCCAGTCCTCAGTGAAAACACAGCTCTTGAGAGAAGATGGAAAGATCCTACTGAGTCTCATAGCCCAGCCTGAGGCTTCACAACTACATGGGATCAGGGCTGGCCCGGAGCACTGGCAGCTGAACTTCTAGGTGGGGAGAATGAGGTTGCAAAGCTTCTTAATACATTTAAGACCCTGATGATGTGTTTTGGGATGCAAGGGGTTAAGGCAAAGGGGTGAGGAAGCCTACTTTGTCCCTTGATTCCCTCTGTTCCCTCTTTTTTCAGACCAGAAGTCAGCACAGTGTTTTCCAGGAACTCAGGTCGCAACTCAGTCTCATCAAGGGTGGGCTGGGGACACCTTCCCTTTCCAGACCTCCTTCCAGTAAGACTCAGAAGGAAGACAAAGATTCCAACAGAATGGTAAGGTCTAGAGAGGCACATTGCAGAGTGGTTGCTCTGCTTGCATGTCAGAGGTAGTTGGGGCATGCAGGAACCAGGGAAGGAGCTGCCTCGGCCAGCTGAGATATTCACTATCACAGAATCTCCTCAGTTGGGAGGGACCCACAGTGCAACTCCTGGCCCAGCACAGGACACCCTGACAATCCTACCCTGTCCAAACACTCCTTGAGCTCTGGCAGCCTTGGGGCTGTGCCCACTGCCCTGGGGAGCCTGGTCAGTGCCCACCACCCTCTGGGGGAAAAGCCTTCTCTTTATATTCAGCCTAACTCTCCCTTGACACAGCTTTAGCTGTTCCCTCGGGTCCTGGCCCTGGTCACAGAGAGCAGAGATGGGATCTGCCTTTCTCTTGTGAGGAAGCTGCAGACCTCAAGGAGGCCTCCCCTAACCTGAAATCCTAGCACATGCTGCCTAAACAAATGTATCATCTCGCACCCTGAACTTGCAAAGGTATGAGATTTATGGAGTCTGAAACAAGGGACATCTTTTCTTTTTCTTAATAGTTACATAACGCATCCAAAATACAGTTGTCAGATGGCACTGGAGGATCTGAAAATATCAGAACTCGCAGCGTTGATGGACAGGTAACTACGTTTCTCTGAAGAGAAGGAGATTCTAGAGCATGACCATGCTGGTGTATCACACCTTCCACATAATTAAATTCCTTAAGAATGAGTTGGACAAAGGGTATTTTATGTACATGCTGTCCCAGATGATGTCCAGCTGAAGATTAGACTAACATTGGACTAGAAGGTCTCTGTAAATTATCAGGCATTTACTTTAAAGGGTTCCTTCATATTTAGGCTTCTTCCTCTGAACACACATTCATTCTGCAGGCTGATTATCTGGGCCCTCTCCTTTTTCCTAACCTAGTTTCTTTAGCTGAATTTTGCTGTTGTAATTCATTCTGAGGAGAGGTTATAAAACAAGCTGTATCTCTGCAGTCTGCAGATCTGTAGCTGTATGCTCAGTATTTCATTGTGCCAGGAATGGCTCCAGACAGCACGACAGTGAGAGCCATGTCTATCTTCACAGCAATACACCGAAGCAGGAACATTCCTGGTGTTGGAGATAAAGCTGGACAAGGCCTTGGTCCCAAAGCGACTGCGAGAGGAGCTCACCCGCTGGTGCGTAAGGAGTGGCTCGATACTGCAGGGTGTAGGAAGAGGCTTGTACAGAGAGCTCTCCCTTGGAATGCTCTGCAAGGACCAGCTGAGGGCCTGAGACAAAGCCTATGGCAATCAGGAGGAGGATTTGGCCAGACTGCTTCAGAGGTGGCATCTGGTGTGTTGGGAAAACACTTGTTCATCCCAGCTGGCATCTCCTTGCTATTCCTCTCAAAACAAGAGACACCAGAGCAGCACAACAGTGTCTGTGTTCCTATCTGGGCTTTGTTTCCCACTAATCCCTGTGTGTTTTCCTCTTGCATGTGATGTTCAGCAGCCTGGTGAGTCCTGGCCAATGGCATGGACTGCCCTGGGTAGTGCTGCTGTAACTTCATCAGAACATTCTGTTATTTTTACCTTTTCAGAAGTTTTCTCATTACGTTTTACCCAATTCTTGGCTTTTATGTTAGTTTTCATGTTCTGCTGCACAGCTGCTCTTTCATCTCTGCTACTTTTAGTCTTCCACTGTCTGTTTTTTCCTGTCCAGTGGTAACCCTGCTGTGTTATGGGCTAGGAAAGGCCCAGCATGTCTCATTGAGTTTATTGAGTGAAAAAGAGAAAATGCAGCAAATGAATGAAGTAACAAGTGCAGGTCTGTGTCTCTCTCAAACAGAAATATCAGCCACTCTTTGAAGGGAGGGTATGTGTGTCATCCTTTGTGCTGCCTGCTGGCACTTTTTCCTGGCTTTTTTTTTGTACCATTTCTGCTCTACTGCAACGATGTGAGTTCAGTGTAACTCCTTGTTCACCTGCTGTGTGCAGCTGAACGAGGCATGTGGCACTTTGGCTCAGTGAGCTCATTGGGTTCTAAGTTCTGAAGGTGTTCTCATATCCAGCAGAAGGAAATGTTGATAAATTCTCGATGAATTAAGGTTGTTTTGGCACTAAGGATTTTAATCCCAAGATCCCCAAATTCTAATGAAAGGTCATTGTAACTCCAGTACTGGCCCAGATGGGGTTGGTGTGGTGTCTGGTGGTTGGTGGTCTGAGATTGGTGTTTGGTGTCAATGCGTGGCTAGAGGATGAGGTGCCACAGCTGCACTGTGTGATGTTGGCAACTGATGGATCAGATGGCTTGGGCTATATAGTGACCACATTCTTCAGAGCTTTTCTCAGGTTGGTTTCTTCCTTACAGCTGTTCTGGCAGAGCCAGGAGCTCTGAGTTACAGATCTGCTGCTCCAGGAGAGCATTTTTGATTGCCAGTAATAAATGTTAACTCTGCTATGATGAGCTACAAGCATCAGTTGTAGGGGCCTGCCCTTCACAGTTCACTCTTGGTCTGAGACTTCAGTTTTCCTCCCAGGTTCCCTGTGAGGTGCCTCAGGGACATGATGGCAGGTTGGAGCCCTCGCACTACACGCTGCCTGTGCCCATGACAAGTCAGCTTCCCTGGCAGTGTATCTGGCTGATCTCTTCTGTGCTCTCGTTGACAGCATCAAGGAGATGATTCCTTCCCGCCCTGCGCTGCCTGCCCAGACTGAAGGAGCCAAGAAGGTATGTGGGAGAGTTTGTGACCTTGCCACCCATTCTGCCCTCATTTCTCTCACACTGGAAAATCTTCATTCTGAGCCCTGCAGCAACATGTAGATGAGGTTTGCAGAAGACAGTGGTGGAGAGCCATGAATGTGGTGAAGGATCTAGAGGGAAATAGGGCCATATAAGGAGTGGATGAGGTCACTTGGTCTGGTCTGCTGGAGAAGAGGAGACTGAGAGCAGACCCCATCTGGGTCTGCAGCTTCCTCACAAGGGGCAGGGGAGGGGCAGCTACAACCTCTGCTCTCTGTAACCAGGGACAGGACCCAAGGGAATGGCTGGAGCTGTGTCAGGGCAGGGTTAGGTTGGATATTGGGGAAAGGTTCCTCCCCCAGAAGGTGGTCAGGCACTGACCCAGGCTCCCCAGGGCAGTGGGCACAGCCTCAAGGCTGTCAGAGCTCCAGGAGCGTTTGGACAATAGGACAGGGACAGGGGGAGATTGTTGGGGTGTGTGTGCAGGGCCAGGAGTTGGACTGGATCTTCCTTGTGGGTCCTTCCCCACTAAGGATATTCTGTGATTCTACAATTCCATGAAATGCACAGAAAAGAAAACTTATAGCCATGTTTCCTCCACAGTAGTGTGCCTTGGAAAATCATTCCTGGGGTACACCACTCGTGTTCACAGCCCATAGAGAAATGGAGCAAAGGGAGGGAAGGCAGCAGTGAGGGGATATTTGGAAGGAAATGGGATGCTGGGGAAAGAGGCTACCTGATGTTTATCCTGGGTAGTGCCAATACTTTCTTGCCTCCAGTTAGCTCACGTGCTTCATCAGACTCTGACAAACATGAATCAGCCCTGACCACTCTCAGGTCACCCAGAATTCTGGAATACCAAGATTATGGAGATTACAGGCTCTGCTGAAGGGGGCTGGCTCCCAGGTTTAAAGGCTCACAGTAAATGATATCTATTTTACTCACAGACAATTATATTGCTATAGAAGAGACTGCAATGACTAAAATACTGGGTTCTTATTAAAAAATCTTGCAGGCAAGAAGTCTTTTGTGTTTAGCTGTAGATATTTTCTCAGCCCTCAGGTGTGGACAGGAAAGGATGTGTGACAGACTAATTGAGACTTACGTCAGGTGGAGTTAATGGGAGGTGTAGGCTGTGGCAAATCAAATACATATCAAGGCTGATTGCATAATTGACTTGTGGGATTTATTTATTTATTTCCTAGGTGGTAGAAGATTATCACAAACGTGTCACAAGCATTGCCACTGCCATCCTGAGTGAATACCACGAGCGCTTTGGGAAGCACCTGCCTGACCATGGAGCAATAGACCTCGAAACCCTGGAGGAACAGAAGCGTCAGCTCAACTATGAGCTCAATACCTCTGGGAAATATTTTGCTTTTAAGGAACAGCTAAAGGTAAAGTCTCATCTGTGCTTTTTGTTTCCCTACTTGTTTTGTCCCAACAGTTTCTCAGTGAGGAACTGCTGTTCCGTGTTGGTAACTCAGGATGATGTCATGCTCTAGAATCCCCTCCTGCCACCCAGAGCTGTTGCAACAGGCACTGGGGAGAAAAGATTCCCCTCTAATGGAGCAGGCACTAAACTGCTTTGATTCCTCACCAGGAGAACACTCCTTATGAATGGGAGATAGTCACATCCATTTGTCCCATGCTCATAACCTGAGGAAGGCAAAGCTGATGCTCTCGCACACCTGTAGTCTCCCCTGGCAGGAAAAGGGGATTCCCCTCTCTCGGCTGCTCAGCCCTGGCCATGCTCTGCACAGAGACACCCTCTCTGTGCCAAGGGGATGAGCCTTCCACATATTGTCCCTAAAGGGGCACTGGAGTGTCAGAGAGGTGGTGAAGGATTTCCTCCCTAAGTGCATTTTTTACTTTTAACAGTGCTGAGTTGGATTTGTTCCTCAGAACTAAGTTGGAGCTTTATGCAAAATCAGTGTGTTCTGGCTGTGTCTGATTGCGGAGCTGGTGGTGGGCATGGGGAGGACCTTCCCTGTCCAACAGTCCCATGTCTCCACAGTATGCTGTGGTGAAGATTGTGAGAGAGAAATACCTGAAGACCACGGCATTTGAGACCCAGGAACAGCTCCAGGCATTCCTCAGTGAGCTCTACGTATACCTCGTGGAACAGATGCATATTGCTGTGAACCAGGCAAGGAGAAACCTGGGTGACTTGGGCCATGACTTCGCTCTGGATCCAGGGCAGGTGAAGGACTTTTGCCTTCAAGACAGAAACAGGCTCATGTTTTCATTTCTGCATTTATCACACATGGGCCCCAAGCCACATTAAAGGCAGTGTCCAGTGCATCTGTATCCCACTGCTACAAAATCCTGACGGTGGGATATGTGTGAGATGCCACTAGCAAAGCTGCTGTAGCTGGCACAAGGTGAGGGTGGCTGGGTCTGTGCCTCCTGCCACTCACCTGGGCAGAGCACAGACCTCCATCAAGAGCTGGGGTCACCAGTGAGTGGCACCACAGAAGTCTGACATCACCTTGATCTATGGAATGCTGTAAATAGAGTCATGGCATAGTTAGGTTGGAAGGGACCTTTAAAGTCCATCTTTGTCCATCCCCTGCCAAAAGCAAGGACACCTTCCACTACACCAGGTTGCTCCAAGCCCTGTCTAACCTGGCCTTGGACACTTCCAGGGATGGGGCAGCCACAGCTTCTCTGCCCAACTTGTGCCAGGTCCTCTCCACCCTCACAGGGAAGAATCTCTTCCCAATATCCCATCTAACCTTGCCCTCTGGTGGTGGGAAGCCATTCTCCCTTGTCCTACCTCTCTGTGCCCTTGTAGAAATGGATATTGCCCTGTCCCTGTGTGGCAGAGGTACCTGGGAATGGCAGGAATGTGTCCCACCAAAAAGAGCAGCTGGGACAGCTTGCCTTTCCCATGTGTCCAGCCCCAGCCATACTGGTCAGTCCTTGGTGCAGTGCTGGACTGGGATGACATGAACTATTCTTCCCCTGCCCAGTAACACTGTCTTGTTCTCTACCAGCTTCTGTCTGAGGAAGGTGCTTCTCCTGCCCCTCCATCCCGCACAACCCAGGAGCAGCTCTGGCTCTTTGCTCGTGAAGCTGAAGCCAACAAGGACTACAAACTGGCCTCTCTGTACCACCAGCAGGTAAAGGAGCCCCTGTTCTTCCCTGCATGTGTCCCCTTTGTCTGGGCTGGCAGCAGTGTGGGGCTGCTGGTGACAGCTCAGGCAGACTGAGCTGTGGTGTGTGGAGGAAGGAGCTGGATGTGGCCAGGATACTCAGCCTGAATGGGAGGGATTTTGCAGGAGATGCTGCTCTCTGCAGGATGTGAGACTGTCCCTGGTCAGGTCACCAAGGACTCATGTACATGAGTATTGTCCAAATATCTCCTGAAGCTTGACAGAATTTAAAAAGTGGTTGGACAACACTCTGGGGCACAGGGTGTGACTCTTGGGGCTGGTCCTGTGCAGGATCAGGAGTTGGACTCAATGATCCTTGTGGGTCCCTTCCAACTTGGCTTGTTCTGTGATTCTGCGATTCTGTGACTCCAGCCTCAAGGCCAGGGGAAATGGGATGAGCTGGTCCAAAAGGCTTCCTGGGTCAGTACTGGGGACGCTGGGCTTTTAGAGGGCATCAGCTGGAGCTGAAGGACACGTGTTAGGTGGAGGACACTTAGAGGAAGTGGGCTTCCAGCATGACCGAAGTTAAGGGACACCCCGACATGTGATAGGCAAGGGATGGATTCCTCCTAAACTGGGCTGAGGTGGCCAGAAAAGCCCTGATCTCTGTTGTCTAGAGGATAGCTCAGGATCGGCGCAACATCCAGTCCTGGCTGGACTATGGAGCCTTTTGCCTTCTGCATGAGGACACCACCAAAGCCCAGGAATGCTTCCAGCAGGCTCTTTCTGTGGACCTCCAGCACATCCAAAGGTGCTGAGTGCTGCCAGAGTGGGGGTGGGAGGGTGGGGAGTGTTTCCCACAGCACTGCTGGGGCCTGTAAGGCTGACTGGTCCCCCCCGCCTCAGTTTGCTGCTCTGTGGGATTGGGGCTGTCATGCTGCACCACTATGAAGATGCAGAGGTTTTCTTTGAGGATGCCTGCTGCTTGGAGCCATCCAGCATTGTAGCCTGGACCCTTTCAGGTACAATAGCAAGCCCACCTGGTGCTCCAGGTGTTCCTGTAGAGCCAAGCGTTTGTCCTGGCCCCTGTCCTCTTCTCCTTGCTCCAATCTGAGAGCTAAGGGAAAGATTTTGTTATGGGTCAAGTGTCTGCTTATGCTGCTCTGTCTGTCTCCCACAGGTTTGTTTTATGAGCTGCAGAATAATAATATTCAGGCAGAAAGGAACTTTCGTGAGGCTAAGAAGCTCCTGCAAGCACAGCTCAGTGAGGAGAGGAGAATCTCTGAGGCTTCTGAGGGAGAAGAAGGGAAAAAGGACATTTCTTCCAGCACAGACCCGGAGGAATTCTTGCCAGGTAACACCTGGCAAACCCAGGAGGTGCCCTGGCACCAGCAAGATGGGGCTTGGAGCTGTGTGGGTGAAAGGAGAGAGGAATTTCTAAGAGGAGAAATACAAAGGATAAAGGAAGATGTAGGCTGTGAGCTGGAATATAGTTCCATAAAAGCTCTCGCTGTGAGCTTGGAAGGCTCTGCCTCACCAGTTCAAAGGGCAAACCAGCTGCTTGGTGGTGACCCCAGGCTTAAGGTCTCTGCAGCCTTGCTGAGTCCAGCCTGAGCCTGGATGGTCTGTCCTGAGTCCCAAAGCTTTGGCCAGGCTGGAGGAAAATACTGGCTGGCTTTATTTTTAACGTTGTCACCCCTCCGTGCACAGTGCCTCAGGCAGGCAGGCTCTTGTCACTTGTGGGTTTTCATCCCTTCTGATTATGAGGGAAGGGATATTCATAGAGTCATGGAATCACTAAGGTTGGAAAAGACCTCCAAGATCATTGAGTCCAACTGCTAATGCAGCACGACCATGTTCCCACTAATCCCATGTTCCCAAGTGCCACATCCACACATATTTTGAACAGTCCCGTGGATGGTGACTCTACCACTGCCTTGGTCAACCTGTGCCAGGGCCTGACCATCCTTTTAGTGCAGAAATTTTCCCTAATACACAACACAGACCTCCCCTGGCACAACTTGAGGCCACTTCCTTTCATCCTACCTCATTTGTACCTGTTTCTGGCTTCGCAGAGTAACCTTCTACTCAAAACCCCAGCCCCAGGTATTGTGTCCTGGGAAGTAGTTTCTTCCCAGCTTTGAAAATCTGATAGACCTTTTATATTTTCTGTCTTTCCCATTTTTTGTGGAATCATGCTCCCAACTTAGAAGTTTATGGTAAACTCTTTCCACATAATGGTTGTTGGACATTTCATTCCAGAGGGAGTCCCAGATGATTCAGCTGACAAACTTCCAGAGGTGGTGAAGCCTGCTCTGGCCTGTGTGACGTCCATGGAAGAGACTACTGCACTGGAGGCAGCTCCAGAAGGTTAGGGAATGGGGACCTGGTGGGCCAGGGAGAGCCCAGCGCTGGGAGATGGCCTTGAGGGATCAGTGGGGAGTAACGTGGGAGCAAGGAGCCATAGCCATCACAATGCCAAGGCAAGACATCAAGGCCTGTTCTCACTCCCTAGCCAGGGTATCTCCAGGCAAAGCAGGTTCATCCCGATTTCAGAGCAGCACATCTCAGGATGGACAGCCAGTGGGTGAATGCAGTTTTCTCTCTCATGTCACTGCACCCAACAGCCTTCCTTGGCTGTTGGCATGTCTCCCTCCTGGGATGCCAGCTCTCAAAGTGTCCCTGTGGATCTCCCCTAGTCCTGTGCTGTTCTATCTGCCTCCTCCACAGTTCCACTCCCCAGCAGGTGCTGGAGATGACAGTGCTGGGTGCCTGAAGTCCCCCGGTTGGCTAGGGGAGGCAGGACCCTCACTGTGGTTATCTCTGACAAGCATCATTCATGAATCTTCCTTTTCTTCCTGAGTTTGGACTGGAAAATCAGTGGGTCAAGAGCACTGTTTATTTTTAGATCTCATACTAAACTTAAGCCCTTCAGAAAAAAATGCAGAATTAAAGCTCTGCTTCAGCCTCCCCTGCCACCTCCTGGGTTTTACACCATGTTGCTGGGATTCCTCTATCCCCACTGGGATCTCGGGCTCTGCTTTGGCTCCAGAAATATCCCCCCCGCCCTGGGACTGACAGAGATACGTTTTTTTGAAGCACCATCCCTTGCTTCAGGACCTCAGCAACCTCCCTGCACAATCTTCATGAAGGCAGTGGAATTCCTGATGAAAGTCAATGCTGTCCAGGTCAGCTCAATGGGGAGTGAAGGGGTGGGAAGGGAGGTTGGTTTATTCCCAAATAGCTGGTGGCAGCTCCAGCCAGCCCCCTATTCTGGACTCCAGGAATGAGCTGTGGCCACTCGAGAGCTGAGCACAAGAGGGAGCAAAGCCACCACTGCCCAGAGATGCAAAACTGTGGCCAGGCAGAGTATTCAGCCCAAAATGCTGGTTGTGGACACAGCCATCTTGTGATCTGAGGTTCTTGAGGGGCCTCAGCCAGCACTGCCTGCTGCAGAGGGAACAGCCAGCTCAGAAATGGTGCAGTGTGCTCTTCTGTGTACATTCAGAGGCAGGATCCATTATTGTGATGCTTCCAAGACACCAGAACTCCTTTGATTTGGACACTTGTGTGTGTCAGAGTAATTTTTGTCACCTGGTGGAATGTCCTGTCCCACACAGTTATCTCTGGGATCTCTCTGATTGCCACATTATGCTGCCTGCCAAAATTTTACATGGCAGAAGGAGTTTCTTAAAGCAAAAACAGAACTAGAAGTAATCATGGAATGGTTTAGGTTGGAAGGGACATTAAAGTTCATCTCATTCCAATGTCCTGCTATGGGAGGGACACCTTCCACTAGACCACCATTCAAAGGAGGCAGAAAAAAAATCTGGTATGGGTTTTCTGTTCATGAAGTCAAACAGGTTGTCTGTCAGCCCTCCTCCCTGTCCTTCTGGGGTGCCTGTGATTTCCCTGCTCCCCTAACCACCACCTGTGCCCTTCCTCTGCAGTTTGTTCACAAGGCACTGGCCCACGAGCTGCTGAGCCCCCAGGGAGGCCCCACCTGTGCATACCACCTGGCACTGGCCTGGATGTACCTGTTGCAGGAAGATTTCCCCAGATGTGAGGAATGTCTGCGCGAGGCCATTCGGATTGACTGCAGGGTAGTTCCATGTGTGTCCCTGGTGTCCTGCAGCAGGACCTCACCCAGACACTGCAGCAGCCTGTGGTGTTGTGTCAATCCAGAGCTTCTATTTCCACTTTAAAATTCAATGTTAGTCCCCAGCAGTTTCAGCAGGAGGGCAGTCACACCAGGCTGTGGCTGCAGCTCTGCCCTCCTCATTATCCTTTTCATTCCTGGCCTGCTGTCACCTCCTGCACAGACAGGCGGCATCTCTGAGCCTGCCTCTGCCTTTACCTCTGCAGCATCTCCCCCTCTTTTCCCTTGGTGTGTGAGGCTCTGTTTCATGGGAAACAAGGATGCTATTCAGCAGAGAGGGAAGGTGGCTTTGGAGAGGCAGGTTGAACAGAAGGAAGAAGGAAGGTGACACCTCAGAGTGCTTTGTGAATGCTGACTGTACCTGGGAACCTTGTGTAGGCCAGGACACTGGGCAGGGAGCTGGAGGGGGATCTCATGGCTGGTGTCTTTCAGGCAGCCCATTGAGTTCAACTCTGTGTTAAACCTGCCCTACTATCACAATCGTGGAATTGTTTAGGTTGGAAAACCCCTCTAGCATCAAGTTCAACTGTCCCCCCAGCACTGCCAAGGCCACCACTAACCCACGTCCCTGAGTGCCACATACACATGGTTTTTAAATCCCTCCAGGGATGGGGACTCCACCACTGCCCTGGGCAGCTGTGCCAGGGCTGGACAGCCCTTTCCATAAAGGAATTTTCCCCATATCCAATTTAAACCTTCCCTGGCACAGCTTGAGGCCGTTCCCTCTCCTGTCCCTGTTCCCTGGGAGCAGAGCCCGACCACCACCACCCCAACCCCGCCCCCAGCTCCCCTCTCCTGTCAGGGAGTTGCAGAGAGCGAGAAGGTCCCCCCTGAGCCTCCTTTTCTCCAGGCTGAGCCCCCCCAGCTCCCTCAGCTGCTCCTGCTGCTCCAGCCCCTTCCCAGCTCCGTTCCCTTTCCTGGACGTGCTCCAGCCCCTCTATGTCTTTCCTGTTGTGAATGGCCCAGAACTGCCCCCAGGTCTGAAGGTGCCTCAGCAGTGCCCAACGCAGGGGGAAAGCACTGCTCTGATCCTGCTGGTACAAGCCAGGTGCCATTGGCCGCCTTGCCCACCTGTGCATACCTGGGCTCATGTTCAGCTGTTGACAGCTGGCACCTCTATGTTCCTTCCCCTCCCTCCCCTGTAGAGCCTGGAGTGCTGCAGGGGGTTGTGATAATATAATTAAACACTGCTCAGCTCCTCCTTTCTGCTGCTTACAGGTGTCCCAGCCACAGTCCCAGGTGTTTCTCCCTCCTGTCTCCCACCCATGTCTCAATCCTGGTTTTGTGTGCACAGAACCCAAATGTCTGGGCTCAGAAGGGACACCTGTGCTACCTGAAGGGGGACTTTGGCAAAGCAAAGGAGTGCTATGAGCGAGTGGTCAGTTTTGTGGAGGATGCTCTGGATATGCACTTTGTCTACCTGCGCCTGGGCTCCATCTACCTGGAAGAGAGAGAGGTGAGGGGCCAGCTGGGGTGGTGGAGAGGAAGTTGCCACAAAGCAAGTTGCTCCCCCAGCAGTTGTGGAGAGGGTGGGTGCCTGAGCCCCTCTGGAGACAGTGTGTTTGGTAAATCCCTGAAGAGAGGAGACTGTCTATGGAGGGCTGTGATGCTGCAGAGGGAAGCACAGCTGTCTCTCTCCTGGCAGTATGGCCGAGCCAAGCAGATCTACCTGCTCGCCTGTGACAACTCTGCGTCCTGTCTCACCTGGCTGGGGGTTGGGATCGCCTGCTACAGGGTAAGTGCACGTGCCTCCACGTCATCTGTGCTTTAATCAGTGCCATGGCATGGGACACAGGGCTTGCTTTTGCATGATCCCCTTGATTTAAGTAAAGCTTGGCTGCCTGTGCCCCAGTGCTCCCAGAGGCCGCTGTCCTGTGCACTGTTACAGCCCCAGCATGGCACCTGTACTGCTTGTATGGGCTGTGCTCTGGGAGCAGCATCCTTCTTCTCATCCCAGCTCCTGCCAGAACCTCCTTCCCCAGGGTGTCATGACAAGCAATCTGGGCTGTGCTCCCAATGCCTACCTGCACATGCCCTGCATGTCACCACTACAACTGAGTGGGATGTCAGCAGGGAGGAATCTCAGTGCTTTCCCAAGGGAATCCATCACATCTGAGGGGTGCCAAGGACACCCAGCCAGCAGAAGCATGGTATCTCCCCAAGGAGCACCTCACCAGGTTCCTCCAAGGGAGTTTGGCCCAGGGAAGGGACTTGAACTTCTCTTTCCCCCTTGGCCAAATGTGTATTTCGTGGGAGGCTGGGGAATTGGGCCAGGAAGGTGAGCAGTGGCCTGGGGCTGGCTGCACCCACCAGGCACCAGCTACCCCTGCCTGCCTGGACCTGCTGAACAGAGGGAATAGGGAGCAGGAGCACAGCCATGTTTCCTCACGGAGCTGGATCACTTAGTTCTGGAGGTGAAGGTCTTTATTCTCCTTTCCTTACAACTGGAAGCTGCTTTGGAACTAGAGTGTGATCCCATGGTGGTCTGCAGTGGGAAGTCTGTGCTCCAGACTAGAGAGCTGGATATTGGTAGTGCCCTGCCTGTCTGTGCCCTAAATCCTTTCCCTGCATCCCTATCAGGGAAACCCTGCTAGGGGTTTTTGTTTCACTGATTTCTTCTGCTGTTAGAGCAATGCCTGTTCAGTTCTGAAGCCCTTTCTGCCTGCTCTATGCCTTTTGTTCGTGTCTCTCTATCTCTGTCAAGCTGGGACTGCTGGTGGAAGCAGAAGATGCTCTCTCTGAAGCCAATGCCCTAAATAACACCAACGCTGAAGTGTGGGGATATCTCGCCCTCATCTGTCTGCGAGTGAGTACCCAGCCCTGCCATCCTGGTGGAGAGGGGGGTTTTCGGGAGTTTATTGGAGGGTTTATCTGCATCTGCTCACAAACCTGAAGATTATGGTGTAGAGCTCACTGGTGAAAGTCTGGGGGCTGTGCTCGGTGAAAGCAGCATTCAGATGGCAAAGGCAGTGCCCTTCCTTGATGCTTGTCATCCCCTGAGGCACTGACTGCCCTGAGGCACGTCCTCTCTGCTGAGCTTCTTACAAATGTCTCTTCACTGAGATCTTTGTGCCTTTCCTGGGGTGTGGGGCACTGCTGAGAATCCTCCAGTCCTGGGGGCACTTCTGGGCCCCTCAGGACAAGAGGAAAGACATTGAAGGGCTGGAGCATGTCTAGGGCAGGGAAAGGAGCTGAGAAGAGGCTGGAGCAGCAGGAGTGGCTGAGGGAGCTGGGGGGGCTCAGCCTGGAGAAAAGGAGGCTCAGGGGGGACCTTCTCGCTCTCTGCAACTCCCTGACAGGAGAGGGGAGCCGGGAGGGGGTCAGGCTCTGCTCCAGGGAACAGTGACAGGAGGAGAGGGAACGGCCTCAGGGGAGAGGCAGGTTGGATATTGGGCAGCTGTGCCAGGGGAGGGGCAGGTTGGATATTGGGAAAATTTCTTCATGGAAAAGTCTGTCCAGCCCTGGCACAGCTGCCCAGGGCAGTGGTGGAGTCCCCATGCCTGGAGGGATTTAAAAGCCGTGTGGATGTGGCTCTTGGGGACACGGGGCAGTGATGGCCTTGGCAGTGCTGGGGGAATGGCTGGATATGATGGTCCTAAAGGTCTCTTCCTGCCTAAACACCACTGTGCTTTCCTCCTCGGCGGCTCTGTCGCTGTCGCAGGGCGGGCGGCAGCTGGAGGCAGAGCAGTGCTACAAATACACCGTCAAGGTTCGTGTCCGGTCCCGCAGCAGGAACCGCTCGCCCCGTTCGCTGCCCTGCGGGGTGCGCGGCTGTGGCACGGGACGCTCCGTGTCCCGGCGGTGTCCCCGCTCGGCTGAGCCCCCGCACAGCCCCTCATCTCCCGCGGGGTCGGAGGAGCGCGGCCCCGACCCGCTCCCCTTCCCCGCAGCTCGGCCTGCGGGACCAGGCGCTGCTGCGCGAGATCCGCGCCGCGCAGCGCCGCTTCGGCTTCGGCGACCCATCGCTCTGAGCCCCCGGACACATGAAGTCTCCGAGCACATAAAGACCCGGCGCCACGAGCGCTCGTTTCGCCGCTGTCGCGATCGTGTCTCGATTGTATCTCGACCCTGGGAGGGGGCGGGGCGGCTCCCGGGGGCGGGGCTGGATCACGTGATGGGCCGTAACGCGCCGCGGATTGGCCGCGGCCGCGCGGGACGGTTGAGGCGGTGGCGCGCGCCATGGCGGCAGGTTCGGGGATGGGGGGACA
>VWZD01008509.1:236393-267640 GCA_013396695.1 Sakesphorus luctuosus
TGGAGGACACGGGGGTGCCGTGGGTGACACCAGGGTTGGGGTGGGGCATCGGGATAATGAGAGTGTCACGGGGATGAGGGGACACGAGGGGACCAGAAACATCACTGGGGTCTGGCGGCATCGCCAGGGCTTGTGGGGGTTCGGGGGGATTCAGACCACGGGGGTAACGAGGGTGTCACCAGAGGGGGAGGCGGGCTCTGGGGACAGTGAGGGTCTGGAGCACGGTGGCACTGGGGTCACCACTGGGGCTGAGGGGCTCGGGACACTGTCACCAGGCACAGAGGATTCGAAGTGTGGGGGTAACAGGGGTGTCACAGGTAGGAGCAACACTGGATCTGGGGGGCTCTGGACACAGAAATACTGGGCTGTTGCTGGGCCTGGGGGGCTCAGGGCACAGAGATAATGGGGGTGCCACCGGGGCTGGGCAGCTTGGCTTGGGGAGGCTTGGAGCACAGGGATGCCAGGAGTGTCACTAGGGCGGGAGTGCTCAGAGCATGGGCTCACTGGGTCTGTTACTGTGCTCAGGGCACAGAGATGACACTGGGGCTGGGGGATCTTGGCATGTGGAGGTGGTGGGGTAGTAACTGGGGCTGGAAGGACTTGGGGCATAGTGGTACCAGGGATTGAGAAGACTCAGAACACCCAAGTAATGGGGTGCCAACAGAACAGGGGACCTCAGGACATGGGGACATCATGGGGTTCCCAGTGCAGAGGGTAACAGGGGGTGTCAAGATGGGGATACGGTCCCCCCACTGACGCCGGTACCAGCAGCGTGGCAGCGTCCCTACCTGAACATCTTCAAGCACTTCCGTGTGGAGGAGTGGAAGCGCTCTGCCAAGGAGGGGGATGTGGCTGCCCTCACGGTAATGTAGGGCCTGGCACCATGGGGTGGGGGCAGAGGCCAAGGGTGGGCAGCACTGACCCCACATCACCTTTTCGCTGGCTGTGGAAGGACACGAGGCTGAAAGGAACGATATACCGGATCCGGGGCTCCAACCCTGCCAGCAGTTACCTGCAGCTGCCACGGGCTGGGACGCAGTCACTGGGGCTGACAGGGCGCTACCTCTACCTGCTCTTCAGACCCCTGCCCCACAAGCACTTCCTCGTCCACCTGGATGTCACCACTGAGGTAGGTGACGTGGGGTGGCCTTGTTAAATGACCCTTCTTAGTGTTGTTGGCTGATTGAAAGACTGAGGGTGGTAACAGTGGTCTTGGAGGGTACAGAACTCGGCTGGTCTTTGTTGCTGCTGGTACTGGTGGGTTACACCAAGCATGAGATGGTTTGCATCTTCATGGCATCTCTCGTGGGGACACGGAGGGGATGGAGACATGGCTACATGCCTTGTTATCTGCAGCACTTCCCTGCAGAAGCCACCAGGGTGACTAAAGCTCTGTGTGTGTCTCTTCCCAGGAAAACCAGGTGGTTCGCATCTCCTTCTCCAACCTCTTCAAGGAGTTCAAATCCACAGCCACCTGGCTGCAGTTCCCTTTCGTCTGTGGAGCAGCCAAGGACTTGGCACGTGACGCTGTGTCCCAGCATGGTGAGAAGCTGTGTGGTCAGGGCTGAGCTGGCACATCACCACCAGAATAAATCGTTAGAAAATAAATTGAGTTCAGAAGTTGACTTGCTGCCTTTGAGGAGGGTGAAGAGAAGCTGTGGCTACCCCATCCCTGGAAGTGTTCGAGGCCAGGGTGGACAGGGCTTGGAGCAACCTCATCTAGTGGAAAGTGGCCCTGCCCATGGCAGGGGGTTGGAACATGATGGTCTTCAAAAGTCTCTCCCAACTCAAACCATTCCAGGATTCTGCCTGAGCAATAGCTCCTCCACATCTGGAAGCTTGGAGCTGTAGCTCCTGGGAGGACTGTCACTCGTCCTTGTTCTCCTGAGCAATGGGTGCAGTGTCAGGCCAGGCCTGACCCCATGGGGGTAGTGGGGTTCCCTGTCTGTCCTTCCCCACCCCTGAGCTACAAGGCATGTTTTCCCATTTCCCACTTGGCACAGGCCTGGTGAGAATCTTGCCTGTTAAATACTTTTTTATTGAATCATGTGAGTCTTGTGTCTCCAATCCCACAAGGTCCATGGTCTATGTCTGTAGCATCTTTTCCCACCGTCCCTGTTCCCACCTGCCACTCTCTCCCCAGGTGTCTCTGGAGCAGCCCCCACCAACGTGCGCTGGACGTGCCTGGTGCTTGACTTCCCCTCCATCCTCTCCCGGTACCTCAACCGCCGGTACAGCCACCTCAAGGCTGTCAAGCTCTGCTCCAACCTGCTCGTGAAGAACCTCTGCACCAGCGACTTGGTGTTCGACCCAGGTGAGAAGCTGAGACCTCGTGATGGCCTCAGGTCTCTCCTGGGACTCCAGCCCAGCTGGGGGGGATCCATGGGCATTCAGAGCTGAGGTTGTGCAGCCCTGGCAGAGCACTGGGCTGCTGTTGCTCTATGATATGGATAAAAAGGGCAAAATACCTGGTACAATGTTAAGTTTCCACATGGGCAGGGACACCTTCCACTTTCCCAGGTTGCTCCAAGCCCTGTCCAGCCTGGCCTGGGACACTTCCAGGCATGGGGCAGCCACAGCTTCTGTGGGCAGCCTGTGCCAGGGCCTGCCCACCCTGACACAGAAGAACTTCTTTCTAATATCCCATCTAAGCCTTCCCTCCTTCATCTTAAGGCCATTCCCTCTTGTCCTGTCACTCCATGTCCTTGTCCAAAGTCCCTCTCTAGCTCTCCTGGAGCCTCTTTAGGCACTGGAAGGCAATCTGAAATGGAATACAGTCTCCTAACCTCTGGAGTAAAGTATCCTCTCATTTTCCAGCTGCAAAAGTGAACAAAATGATCAAAGTTAAATATCTTTCCAAGGTTAGAATTCTTTTCAGGAGAAAGAAAGAAAGGTATCATCATGCCTTTCCAAGACCTGTGCTTTTATCTGCTGGAAGAGCTTGTGCTTTTTTTGTGTCAAAAATCTTCTAACCTGCATGTTCTATCCACCTGCTCAGTGGGGCAGAGATACTTTGGTCAAACTCTTTGTTTCTGCCTTTTTTATTGTACTGGAATTTTGCCTGAACTGCCTGGCCTGATGGAAAGCATCAGTGGGGAGGAAGTTTCAGAGGCTGCTTTGAGATTCATGAAGCTTTCCTGTTTCACTTTTCTAAATTTCAAAATTCATTAAGAAAATAAGACAAGAAAATGGGAAAAGAGCCTTAACACAAATCATGTTAAACTGCTGAATCAATGCACAGAAACTAAGTGAATCTTGGGCCTGGGGGTTTATGCTCTGGTCTCTTCCTTGGAGCTTTAGGGTTTTAGGAATCCACCTGTGCAAATGTGTGTTAGTTTGTTCCTCAGGCTTGGGATCTTTGTTTCTCAGGTGTTCTCAAAGAGGGAAGTGGTTAGTGCTCATGTCCCACAGGGAATGTGATTTCAGCCAGCTCCACAGGCCTGGAGCACTCAGTGTCTGTCCGTCCCTGTGCTGCCAGGTGTGACCTTCTCTGAGGCCCGGCACACTGACCTGGCCTGCCGTGGGATCGCTCCCATGCCAAGGGAAATGGCATTCCCTGTGCCCAAGGGAGAGAATTGGCATGACCTCTACGACTATATCAGGTATGGCTGCTTTCCATCCCTTCACTGCTCCCCAATTCCCACTCCCCAGGGGAAGCCAGGATGGATAATGCCACTTGAGGAATGACAAATTGTAAGGAACCTGAGACCTGAATGGGCACTTTGGTCCCTTCAACTCCAGAATTTAGGTGTTGTTAGTACCATCGGCCTTTGGTATCCCTGTTGTTGGGGGATGATGGGGGAAAAAGGGGGAATCTTATAGGAGACTGAAGAGGCCTTTGTGCCAGGCCTGAGTCACCAAGAGATGTTCCCAGGTGCCAATACAGTATCCTAATTACTCGGTACCTTCCTCTAATGTTGCTCAGGTTCCCGTCCGGGGGGTCCAAGCTGCCCTACGACTCCATCCAGAGGGGCTGTCCCAGTCCTGTGGCAGGTAGGAATGCTGGGGACAACAGCCAAGGCTGTGCCTCCCTGGCTGGGTGCCCTGGGTTTCCAAAAGAGCCCGACCTGCTCTTTGTATCCCCCAGGAGTCTTGGAGAAGCCTGTCCCCCAGCTGCCCCCACCAGTGACACTCACCAGGGCAGTGTGTGACCGCCTGTCCCTCACTCGCCACAAAACCAGTCCCAAAGCTGTAAGTGCATTGTGGAGGAGGCTGCAGCAACTTCCTTTCTGCTTTCTATGGAGTTTTTGTCTCCATCTGTGTCTTTATTTAAGATGTCAAAGCTGCTTGTCTGGCAGCTGATCTGTGTGTGGTCTGGTGACCACAGATAGTTGTGTCTTCAAATTACTGGTAGGAAATGAGGTCTGGAGGCTCAGGAACATGATCAGTGTCCTTGGGGAGCAGAGCATTGCATGGTGTTGGGATTGCTGGGGCTGTAGGCAGCTGTCCTTTTCCTAACTTCCCCTTTTCCACTTGTGCTGATGTGGGACCTGATGTCCAGAGTGGCTAACCAGTGTGGTGATGAGGGTTTGACGAGGGACTGGGGGAAGCTATCCTCATGCTATGGAGAGGGAGAAAATGAGGAGCAAAAGCTCTCCTTATTAGAGAATGTCCAAAGGAGGGACATGAAGATAGTGAAGGGTCTAGAGGGGAATAGAGCCAAATGAGGGGTGGCTGAAGGCGCTTGGTCTGGTCAGCCTTGAGAAGAGGAGATTGAGCACAGACCTCATCGAGTTCTCACAAGGGGCAGCTCCGATCTCTGCTCTCTGTGACCTGGGACAGGACCCGAGGGAATGGTCAGGGCAGGGTTAGGTTGGATCTCAGGGAAAGGTTCTTCCCCCAGAGGGTGGTGGGCACTGACCAGGCTCCCAAGGGCAGTGGGCACAGCCCTGAGGCTGCCAGAGCTCAAGGAGTGTTTGGACAACGGGACAGGGTGGGATTGTTGGGGTGTCTGTGCAGGGCCGGAAGTTGGACTGGATGATCCTTGTGGGTTCCTTCCCACTCAGAGTATTCGGTGATTCTATGACCTGTGATGAACTGGGATGGGCTGAGCTGGCTGGGTGCTTTAGACCTTCTCTGCTCAGTGGAGAGGGGTCAAGTCTTCCTGTTCAGGGCTGGATATTTTCTGGGGCTCTGGTTTTCTGTTTGGAAGAGATGAACTATGCATGGTCAACACTGGGAGCATAGGGAGAGTAGCTGGTTAACACACTTGGCCAAACCAAGTCCCCACAGGGCTGCTCTCCCTCCACATTGTTTCATCCTTGTTTGTATTGCTATGAAGAGTCATCAGGAGAGATGTGGGTGTCTCCCTGTCTCTGCCCCCACATCAGGTGGAGGGTGCTGGGAGGAGGACTAAGGTCTCTCTGAGGCTTTCCTCATTCTCAGGTGCCATGCCAGTCTCCTGGAATCACAAAAAACATCCCTGAGGTTCACCTGACAGCCCTGAGAGCTGTGCCTGCTGGGGACCTGGAGCTAGAGGAGAACCAGAGACCACACAGTGGAGGGGACACTGGGCAGCCACCACCACCCAGCAGCGGTGGCATCCATGTCTATGCTCATCAGAGGGGCGGCCGGACTACCCGAGCTGTCCCCACCAGCTCAGAGGAGGTGGGTGAAACACTGAGGAGCTCAAGGTGGCTTTGCAGTGCTTATTTCTGATTCTTGTGAGCCCAGAAGTGAGAAAAGGAACACAAAGTTCAGGTTGGAGTTCCAGAGTCCAGAAGGTGTTACTGTTTTCTGACTAGCAGTTTCCTTTTCTGCTAGTACCTTATTTGCCTTGAAAAGGGAACCCTATATTCAGACACGCTAAGCTTAAGCCAATAATGTATTTACATCTGCCCACAGTGTGCACAGAAAGGGCTTTGGCCCAGGTGTGCCATCCCACAGGTAAGTCCTGGCCTGCAGGGTAAGAGGACGGCCCTGGAAGTGTTGATGGTTGGATGGGGCCGGGAGCAACCTAGTCTAGTGGAAGATGTCCCTGCCCATGGGAAGGGCTGGCTATATGCCCCAGCTTGGGTGGGATAGCTGCTTAACACCAGGAAACCCCAGCTCCTCCTGCCTGCCAGGTTTGACTCAGCCAGGTTAAATACTTTAAAGTTGTCCACCCTGGCAGGAGAGACCCAAAGCTGCCTCTGTGCTTCAGAGAGAAATGAGCCCTGGGGACAGGGGTGCCCTCTGGGTGGAGGACCTCAGCTCAGCTCTGAACATGATGGTGCTGTTTTGCTTTTTTTTTTCAGAGGCTCTTACCAGATCCCATCCTGAAGCTGAGAATGATTATTGGCTTTGGAGGCTGCAGCACCAAATGGGTCAGTAGCTCGGATGGTTTGGGAAGTGGGTCTCTCATCACATGAATGGGGTTTTGATTTTTAGGAGGTGTGAAATACAGCTGAAATACATTGCTGGATGTGGAAAAGGATCTGAAAGCAGATGGGGATGAGCATATGTTTGTGCATGAGTGTTCTGCTGTTATGATGGTGAATTAGAAATTATTGGGCCTTTTAGATAAAATCATAAGATGGAAAAGCCCTTCCAAGATGCATCAAGTCCAAATTCCCTCAGCACTGCCAAGGCCACCACTAACCCATGTCCCCAAGTGCCACGTCTACATGTCTTCAAAGTGCCTCCAGGGATGGGGGCTCCACCACTGCCTTGGGCAGCTGTGCCAGGGCCTGACCACCCTTTCACTGAAGAAATTTTCACTATATCAAATTTAAACCTTCCCTGGCACAACTTGAGGCTGTTTCCTCTCATCCTGTCCCTTGTCCCTGGGTGCAGAGCCTGACTCCCACCTAACTCTGCCTTCCTGTCAGGGAGTTGCAGAGAGTGAGAAGGTCCCCCCTGAGCCTCCTTTTCTCCAGGCTGAGCCCCCCCAGCTCCCTCAGCTGCTCCTCATCAGACTTGTGCTCCATTCCCTTCACCAAATTTCACAGTTTTTTTTAACATGTTAAAACTAGTGGGCTTTTTTGGAGGCTGGAAAGGAAGGGCTGTGTTGGATTATTTCCATGGGGCACTGGGCCTTGTTTGTGCTCTGTGTTAGAGTAAAGAAGGGATTGTTTTGAGTTAGTCAGTTCAACGCTCTGTCAATGTAATTTTCCTTGGATCTCCTATTCACATAGTAGGGAAGGGACCGTAAAGCTCATTCAGTTCCAACCCCCAGCCATGGGCAGGGACACCTTCCACTATCCAAGGTTGCTCCAACCCCAGCCACCCTGGCCTTGGACACTTCCAGGTATGGGAAGGAAATCTCTGCGTAGAAGCTGGGGCACTTCTGGAGCGCTGTCCTTCCTGTCTTGGTGCTGCAGGCACTGTGGACACAGGACAATGCCGCGGTGGTGTATCCCTGCCACGCTGTCATCGTCACCCTGCAGGTCCTGACCGGTGAGCAGAGGTTCTTCCTTGGCCACACAGACAAGGTGAGTGTAACCCTTCCAAAGCCTGATGGCAGTGCTGTCTTTGCAGCCCAGATGTCCCCTGGTATCCTTTCAGTTGGTGTTCCCCACAGGTGTCGGCACTGGCCTTCAACGGGAGCAGCACCTTGCTGGCCTCGGCGCAGGCCGGGCCCCAGAGCCTGGGGCGCCTCTGGGACTTCCCCACGGGCACCTGCCTTTCTGTGTTCAAAACAAATGTCCACTCCCTCTGGTCCCTCAGGTAGGTTTCAGCTGGGTGCAGTGTTGCAGCACAGAGGTTTTTCTGTGCTATTCCTGCATGACAAACCAGGGATGAATCAGAGCTGCCCGTGTTTGTCACCAAGACCATCTGGCAGCCGTCCTGCATATGCTGCCAGCTCCCTCCTGAGCTTATCCCTCAGGTCTTGCTGTCTCCACATCCCTACAACTTGCCCCCTTTTATCCCCTACTGGGATGGAATCAGGATGCAAGGAGCTGCGTTTGACCAGGTGCCTCTTCTTGCAGCTTTTCCCACAGTGGAGCCATTCTGTGTGGAGTTGGGAAGGATGGGCACGGCAAGACGGTGAGAGCTGAGATTTGGATTGGGAGGTGGCTGTTCTCTCAGATTCTGTAGTTATTTTGCAGTCCAACTTCTGTTCTGGGCTTTCCTAGACATGTTCTTGAGGGAGATCCCTTTATCGTTACCTGCCTAGAAAATACTTCCCCTCTGCCTGATACTTGTGGGTGTTCACACACACATTCCTCAGCTGCAAGCGAACAAATCCTTTCAGAAGCAGCTGGAGAGACTTGCTGGGATTGTGCTTTGGAGCTTTTGTGTCCCTGGTGTGTTCCCAGCCGGGAGCCCAGGTGGGGTGATGTGACTGTGCCCACACCCTGCAGGGATCATGGCAGGCTCATGTGCCACATTCCCACCTTTGCAGCCCTTCTGAGGGTGTTTGGGTGGTGTTTTGAGCTGGCAGCCTTGCGAGCACATAGGAATTGTAATTGGAGGTTCAGCACTGACTGGAGCCCCAAACCCCTTTATTTGAATAGCATTTAAGGCAAGATGTGAAGTTTAATCTTTCAGCTCTGAGCATTGCTGCAAGAAGGGATGTCGGGTGCCGGAGCTGCCGCCCACTGATGTATCTGGGGGATGACGCAGAACCCATGTGGAGCAGTCAAAAATAAACTTGTTTCGTGGGACTGGGGCTTTGTTTTGTCAGTGGAAGTGTTTTCATCCACTGATCCCTTACTGATGACCACCAGCAATTAGCTGTGCCATTGCTAATTGCAGGAAAGAACACAGTGTCTTTCCCAGCATGTGGCAGCATTCTCTGATCCTGGTGCAATCTGGTGAACTGAAACTGTGGGGAGAAGGAATCAAAGGGGTAAAAGAAGAGTGGGAGAACAGGGAGTGCTGGGGGAGCACCTCTCCCAGGGTGATGTGTCAGCCCATCCCAGCTTCTGAGGTGATCCTGTGTTGGGTTTTAACGCTGTTCTGGAATGCAGAGCATCCACCTGCATTTCTTCAGCCATCTACCCCTTTTCTTTTGGGAGAGGGTTTGACTCCTGCCCCTGGAGATGAGCACTGAGGACACACAGAGCTGCACTGGAGCAGAGGCTGGGACAACCAGAGCAGTGGCCACATGCTACCTCCTGCTCCCTCAGCCCTGGTACAGCTCCTGTATCCTAGCAGGCAGAGTTCCCATTCCTCTCTGGATTTTGTTTCCGAGTCTGAGCCCTGTTGCCAGGCAGCCCTGGGATTTAGACCCTATAATTACGGATTGCAGACAAGGATATTGCAATGAAGCTTTGCAAATCTGTTGGACTGTCCTAAACCCTCTGGGCAAGAGGCTTTATTTCCCCTGCTCCAGCTCTATTATCATTATTTTGTGCCTAGCTGTGGAGCAGCTGCTGGATGAAAAGCTCTTCTGCTACAAAGGTTATAAGCAGTTCTTCCATCATGTTTTTGTGCTTCAGTTGGTGGTGGTGTGGAACACTGCTCAGGTGACCCGTGGTGCGGGGGTGACTGTGCTGGCCAAAGCACACACAGGTGTGGACATACAGGCCTTGAAGATCGCTTTCTTTGATGAGACCAGGTACATGCAAAGAAAATAAATCAGAAACATTGATTCTTAGATATTGGGGAGGGGGAGGGTGGGGAGGCCCTGGCATGCATTGCCCAGAGCTGTGGCTCCCCCATCCCTGGAAGTGTCCAAGGCCAGGCTGGAAGGGGCTTGGAGCAACCCCGGGCTGGTGGAAAGTGTCCATGCCCATAGACTGGATGGGCAACTAGATGGTCTTTAAGGTCCCTTCCAAGGCAAACCATTCCATGATTTTGGCATGGCTGCAGGGGGAATCATGGTGCTGCAGCCATCTGGTTGCCATTCCTGTTCTTGGTCTGTTAGGTGGCCCCTGTGACACTGAGCTTTCACTGGGGGCTTGGGGAGCCCTGCTCTGCTCCTCATGCTGTCTCTCCTGGGACAGGATGGTGTCGTGTGGCCGGGACAACATCAGGCTGTGGCGCGTGCGGAGCGGGGCCCTGCGCTCGTGTCCTGTCAGCCTGGGGGAGTACCATTCCCTGGAGTTCACCGACCTGGCCTTTGAGGAGGGGCCCGTGGCCGCACCAGAACCGGAGGACCGTTCGCTGTAAGGGCCGTCACCATCACCTGTCCCGGGGAAGCTGCCAGGAGGGAGCTCTGTGCTCTCCCTGCTCAGCATCCTCCTTCCCTCTCTGCATGACCACGGTGTTTTGCTTGCGTTCTCCCTGCAACATACAGGTGCCTCCTGGAGCTGGGGGAGCCTCTCCCCTCCTCAGCACGTGTCACTTCCCAAAAGACATTTGGCTGCATGCAGAACAGCCCAAGAAAGGGCTGTTTGCTCTCGCTATACCGAGGGTTTGCCATATTTAGGGATTTTCTCCTCACCTGGAGCGTTCTCTGGCAGCAGGAGGAGCATGGAACACATCCTCTTGCATACAGCCAGACACACACTTGGTTGTTGTTTTATTTTCATCATCAGAGCCAGACCTTTGTTGCCACTACATATGGTCCCACCAAGGCAGAGCTGTTGGCTCAGCCAGCCTGTAGCAGAGAGAGGCTCCTTTCTGGACTCTATGCCAAGCTTTTTAGCTCTCTTGCTAATCTATGTTCCAGAGGGTCGTGAAATTGAATAGGAAGCTCTGATTTGGTTGGAGATGTGTGGGGTAGCACATGGAACACTTGGACACCTAGTTGACCTCTTACTGTGAACCGGGATTGTTTTCCATGGGCAAACCAGTTTAACAGGTAAAGCAAGCTGGTTTTTTACTATACAGGTCTCCTGGTTTTCTTACAGCTTTGTCTGCAGCAAGAGTGGCCATGTGCTGGAGGTGGATTACAAGAATGTGTCGGTGCGGAGCGCGCGGCAGCTGCTGCCAGCACAGCCCTGGGAACACGGGCAGGAGCAGGCAGGGAGCAGCTCAGGTGGGAGCACCTGCAGGACGGGGTGGGCTGACCAGCCAGGGAGCACCTTGACAACCATCAGGGTCAGAAATGAGTTCAAACACATCCCTGCTCAAACAAACCAGCTCTTTACCTACTGCTACTGGTTATTTTGGGTTGATTAGATCATTGCTATTTGTCTCTTATGGACTGCAAATAATCTTCCTTAGTGCAGCAAAGTATCGTTTTAAGAAATATTTTAGCATTTTAAATGCTGATTGCACTTTCAGAGAAACACCACTTTTAGAAACATGAAACAAGGTCTTCATTTGCTGATGGAAGGCTTAATGGAGAGATGGAAAAAAACCTAAGCAGACCAACAAAAAATATGAATTTTAGGATTTTTTCATTATTCAGCCCTTGCAGAGCATTTGGGGAATGTTTGGTGCTATACATCAGTCCAGCTTTCAGCTATTCCATTAACTTGAAAAGAGGGAAGAATTCACTTTCAAGTGGATTTGCTCTGATGTCTTAAATCTTAGTGCATAGTTTGTTTTATCAAATTGAGCTAATTAATCAAGAACATGCCCTTTGAGAGGTGTGTAACTGCAGTTCTCATCTCTTGGGCAAGAAAAGGCCCAAGAGGAAATGAAACCATGTCCTTGGTGTCCTTTTGGTAACTCTGCTGGCTCTGACCAACGGCCTTTATGCCTAAATTTATATTGGATATTGGGGAAAATTCCTTCACTGAAAGTGTGGTCAGGCGTTGGAACAAGCTCCCCACTCCATCCCAGAAATGTTCAAAACTGTGGATGTGGCCCCTGGGAACATGGTTTGGTGGTGGTCTTGGCAGTGATTGGACTGGAGGAGCTTTTCCAACCTCAATGATTCTCTCAATCAAAAAATCCCAGTGTCTGCAGAGAGGATTTGGGACATGGAAATGCAAGGGTTTGTATATCAGGCAGTTATTCTGAGACATCCCTTGCTCCAGGATTCTCTTTGAGGCAAAAATGTGGTAGGATTTAACAAGGGGTAGGAATTTTCTGTGCCTGCGGAGTTTCACGATGGTAAAGAGAAGTTTTGAGCCCTGAGAAGGTCTGGCTGAGACCCTTCAGCCTATTCTTTCAGTCACTGTGGGATTCCTGGCTCCTTCAGCTGCAGGTGAGGGTGGAGCCCTGGACTCAGCCCTTGGATGGGGCTACCACCCAGGTTGAGTTTTCTTGTTCCATCTGTACAAGGAGGTGTGGGTTTTTGGGTTTTCAGGCCCTGGGATCGCTATAAACAGCATTAGCATGTCCTTGACCTTCTGTGCCACGGGATCAGAGGATGGCTACGTGCGGCTGTGGCCACTGGACTTCTCAGCCGTTGTCTTAGAGGCAGGTGAGTAGAGCTGTGAGTTCGTGCCTCTGAGCTCCACAGCTGCTGCAAATCCAGAGCTCCACTGCCACAGGTCCTAAAGCAATTCTCATGAACCAGGACATGTTTTATATGTGCTGTCTCTGGGGCTGACTGGCTCATAAGTCTTCAATGGTAGTTACTCATGTCCATTCTTGTACATCATAGGAGAAAGGTGGGATCTCATCGAAGAGAGCAGACCTTCCATCTTGATTTCTGTGCTTTTGTATCTATGGCTCATCTTTCCACGAAAAATTAGGGGAGAAGTTGAGCAGTTCTTGACTCTTTTTGAAAACAATCACTGTAACAGCAGAACCATGGGGCTTTGGAAAGGGCAGAGACTAATTTGGTACTAAACACTGCTGCAGGTGTTCAGTCTCCAGATCATGGGCTGCTCATTCCTGTGGACATTGCTTTCCTAAGTGGGAATCTGGCTTCATAGCTGTATTCCAGCTGCTGCCACCACGTCTTTCACAGAGGGATTTGCTGACTCCTGTGTCTTTCCCCAGAGCATGAGGCTCCAGTGAGTTCTGTCTCCATCAGCCCTGACAGCCACAAAGTCTTGTGCACGACAGCTAGTGGAAACCTGGGCTATGTGGATATCCAGTCCCGGGACTACAACACCCTCATGCGCTCCCACAAGGGCGCTGTGCTGGGATTCTCGGTGGGGGGCATTCGGAAGCAGATAGCAACAGTGTCCCAGGATAACACCATCCGAGTGTGGGACCTCGTCTCCATGCAGCAGGTAGGTGAGGCAGCAGGAGTCAGGAGGTGTCTCACATTTATGAATAGTCTCCCTTGTCCCTGTTTGGTCTAATTTACCAAAGCCCCACAGTTCATGAGCCCTTAAGTGCTCCCTCAAGCATGAGAGGGTACCATGGGCAAGCCATACTTAGTTATTGTGGAAGTCTGAGGTATTGTTAAGAAAACTACTTTCTTTTCCTCCATCTTTTGAATGTTGATTTTCAGCACAAAGCATAATACTCAAGGGTGTTATCTAAATGTCCAAAGACCCAGGACTTCACTGGGCTTTAGATCCATCCAGGCAGGTGGAGGTCTGAGCCTGTTTAATTGTTGGGCCCGGCTGCAGCTCCAGCTTTATCCAGCTTCATGCCTGTGGTGTCTCTTCCCTGCAGCTGTATGACTTTGCAGCTGCAGCAGAAACGCCGTGTGCCGTGGCTTTCCACCCGACCTGGAAGATCCTGGCCTGTGGATTTGCCAGCGGGACGGTGCGGACCTTCAGCTTGGCTGTCTCTGATCTCCTGCTGGAGCACAAGTGAGTGCTTGGAGTGGGAGCTATGCTGGGTCTAACTGGGTGTCCTGGTGATAAAAAAGAGGCACAGGGATGATCATGAAGCTGGACAACCCTCAAGTCCCAGACGTGGAGTTTGGGCAGAAGAGGTGCCGAGGCTGCGGGTGGTGAAAGCCTGACCTGTGAAGGCCACGAGGTCTGTCTCTGTGATTTCCTGTGGGACAGCAGTGGGAAAGATCTTGTCCTAGAGAGCAGCTGAGCAAGGACCCCTTGCAAGCCTTGGTGCAGAGCAGAGGGTGCTTCAAAGGGAGAGGGAGCAGGTTCCATCCAGGCTGAAGTGCTGCTTGCTTTTCCAGTAAGTTGGAGTGTTGGTTGTCCTGGGCTGCTGCAGGTGTGAGCACGATGGGGTCCTGCCCTGGCCCTGATTATTTTTTTCTGAGTTCTTCACTATGTTGCACTCAATGTCGCTACTGTTTCCTCTGTCTCTGCTTTTTCTCCTCCCTTTTCCCATGTTTTCTGCCTTTCAGGCAGCACCGCTCCTCGATCACTGGGCTGACCTTCTCTCCAGATGGCAATTTCATGTTCAGCTCCTGTTTGCAAGGCACGCTGGCTCTGTATAAGTGTGTGGCACAGAAAAGCCACATCCTGAGGGTCCTGGGTAAGACTGGGGTTTGGGGTTGCCTTTCTTCTTTCTTTTATTGTCACAGACACCAAAGCCAAACCAAACTCAGTCTGCCTAGAGAGAGATTTCTTAATGAACCTTCTGAGCTGTGTCATTTCCCCCTGTGCTGGCACTGCTGAGGCACCTCCAGACCTGGGGACACTTCTGGGCCCCTCATGACAAGAAAGACATGGAAAGGCTGGAGTGTGTGCAGGAAAGGGAACGGAGCTGGGAAGGGGCTGGAGCAGCAGGAGCAGCTGAGGGAGCTGGTGGGGCTCAGCCTGGAGAAAAGGAGGCTCAGGAGGGACCTTCTCGCTCTCTGCAATCCCTGCCAGGAGTGGGAGGCAGGGCGGGTGGGGCTCTGCTCCAGGGAACAAGGGATAGGACAAGAGGAAATGGCCTCAAGTTGTGCCATGGAAGGTTTAAATTGGATATGGGGAAAATTCCTTTATGGAAAGGGCTGTCCAGCCCTGGCACAGCTGCTCAGGGCAGTGGTGGAGTCCCCATCCCTGGAGAGATTTAAAAGCCATGTGGGTGTGGCACTTGGGGACATGGGTTAGTGGTGGCCTTGGCAGTGCTGAGGAAATGGCTGGACTCAATGATCTCAGAGGGCTTTTCCAGCCAAGAGCAATCTATGACTCTATGATTTGTGTATATAAGATTACATCTATCCTTAAGGATTCTGTAATTTTATAGTTCTGTGATTTGGGTTTGTACCTTCTGTGTGAGCAAAAACTTACCTTTCCTGGCTTAGATGCTCTCAGCCTGCTTGGTGTAATGATTTCATGAATGTGCTGGAATCACTGGATTCATGCCTAAGCCCTGACTCCTTTCATTCTGTGCATGTGCAATTTAATTTCTTTGAAGTGGATTGTTGTCCTAACCCTGCCAGCAGCAGAGCTGCTCTGTGCTGGTAGAGAGCTGGAGGCAGGGCAGGGGCCAGTCAGTTTGGAAAAATTAGTGTCACATTTAATGTACACTTTGGAAATGAGCTGTGACATCACAAGTTTGGGCAGGGGAAGGGAGCTCTGCTTTCTATACAATATGGCAATATTATATAAAGAGGAGGATCCTGCCCCAAGAATTGTGCAGGAAAAGGGGCTCAGAGAGATGAGACAATTTGCCCAAAATTACACAAGTTTGGTGTCAGGGCTGCAGCTGGACCTTCATGTGTTGACTCTGCTCTGAAACTGTGTCACTGCCTGGTCACGTTCCAAGGACAGAGTGTGGAATTTTAGAAGTGGAATAAATACAGAGAATTGCAGTGATTTCAGTCATTTTCAGACCTTTGGGTCTCTGTCCTCTAGACTGAAATCAGTGTGGTGGGGTTCAGTACTGACCTCGTTCTGCTCAGGGTTCAGTCACCCAGGCTGCAGCTGAAATTTCACGTTAATAACTCCTTGCAACATTAAAAAATGAGCTCAAAAATCAATTTTATTCCCTTGACTTTGTTCTACTCTCCCTGAAAACACCATACATTCAATTAGCAACAAGCTGTGAATCTAAACCTTGTGTTTTAGGTGTTCACTGCACACTTTGAGTGTGGAGATGAAATTTTTAGCATCTCCTACAACACGGGTTGCTTCTTTCTCAGGGCAGAGCGTTAACCCAAAGCTGGTTCAGAGGCAGGAGATGCGGCAGCTGCTGCTCAGCAGCACCATCAGAGTGAGGGTGGGTTTTGCTCCTCTCTTCACTCTCCCTCTTGCTGTGTTCCCAGGCAATGTGGTGGCCCAGGATGCTGGGAGCGGTCGGGATGCCCTGGTGGTCAGTGGGGACAGCCACCTCCTGGCCTTTGTGGGGCCCTGCAAGTACGTGGTGACCGTGATGGAGGCCTGTTCTCTCAATGAGGTACCAGGGGCTCCCCTCCTTCCTGGGGAGGCTGGGGAGAGCAAATTCCATAGGCTGCATCAGGGAGGTGGATCAGGGCATTGGGAACCAGCACTGCTGGAGAGGACCTTCCCTTCAGAACTGGGAGTTTACAGTGAGGTTTGTTTTCCATTCTTAGAAATAACAAAGTTTCTTCTCCTCTCAATTCATTCCCCTCTAGAAAGGTAATTTGGAGAGGTGCTGTGTAGACTGTCAGCTCCCACCTCTCTCTACGAGCTGCTCTCCTGGGTATTGCCTGCACCTGTAGCCCCTCATTAGGTGGGAAGGGGGGCTCTGTAGCCTCGTATTAGGAGCATGTAAGCAATCCTGAGGCTCCTGCACTGTTTGTTGAGTAGCATCTTGCTCCATAGCTGCTGAGGGTGGACATCAGCATCCTTGACTTGCACAGCACTGTCCTGGATTCTGCAGTGAGGGTCTGCTTTGCTCCTGTGCCTGGAGGAGAGCTCCTGGTATCCACTTCTTCCAATAAAATCCTTGTGCTTGATACGAAAACGGGACGACTGGTGCGAGAGGTAGGACACTGAAGTTCATCCACTGAGCTCTCGTGGGGTTTGGGCACTTCATTTCCCTGTGGGAGGTTAAATGAAAGAAAAGCTTATCTTTGAATTTCAATGAAATATTACTAGGAAGCCTGTAGTTATCCTGGTGTGCTCGTGCTCAGAGTGAGCCTCAGCTTGTCCTTGTTTTCAGTGCTGTCACACCCCTGTTCCCTTACTGAAGTGTAAATAAGGACATGAACTAGCTCAGTTAAAGCTGCTGGTGCCTTCTCTTGTCCTTAGGTGTCCCCTGTGCACAAGCTGACCTGTTCTTCCTTGGCACTGAGCAGGGATGGCCAGTACCTGCTCACTGCTGGTGACAAGGTTATCAAAGTGTGGGACTATCAGATGCGCTTTGATATCAACTTCCAGGTACTGCCCACAGAGGGAGGAAAGGGGTTGGTGCTTCATTTCTGAATCCCTGAAGGAAAGAGCAGCAAATGGTCTCTGTGTGACTTGGCCCCAGTTACAGTTTGCCCAGTAGAGAAATGCAGACCTGTTCCCACATTGTAATAGTGCCTGGCACTGTGCACAGGCTGGAGCTGCCAGAGCACCCCAGTGATACCCTCCATGAAGGACAGAGGTGGGTGATACCTCTGTGTTAGGGACAGGGCCACATGGAGAAAAAAAAGGCTTTCCCAGAGCTTCAGGGGTAGGATAAGAGTTTGGACTCTTCAGTCTTTGCTCCCTTCCTCAGATGAGTGTGTTGAAGGTTGGCTCTGGATTGATCAGCTGTGAGTAGTGTGTTTGGATCTTCTGCTGAGGTCTGTAGACACTGACTGTGCAGGACAGGGAGTGGAGTAACCCCATCCTGACAGGACAGGTGTGGGGATGAGGAGGTTCAAGGTGTGCTCTCCCAGGTGTACATCGGCCACTCAGAGCCTGTGCACCAGGTCGCCTTCACCCCGGATCAACAGCACATCATCAGTGTTGGAGATGCCATCTTCCTCTGGGATTTCCTAGCTCCAGTTGGAGCAAGGTCACCCCCAGCCAGGTAGGTGCATGGTGCTGGGCACTGCCTTCCCTGCTTCCCATTTTCCCCCAGCACCATCCGTGCTTGGTGTAACACCAATGTCCTCACCTTTCCAGGGCTTGTTCCCCCACGTCTGCTCTACTGCCAAAACCAGGTGAGTTTGCTTGTCCTGCAAGTTATGCTGGTTGGCAGGTTGGCAGCTCTTCCAGAAGATAGGGATTGTGGTTTGGTTCCTTCCCTCAAGGAGTCAGCTACTGGGGGCCAAACAGCTAATTAGCCATGAAGGACAATTTCAAATTATAATGAGCACCTCTCAATCTGCCTGGGTTGGGATATTCTGAGCACAGCCACTCTGAGTTTTCTGATAGGTCTTTCAGCTTTTGTCTTCTGTCTTTCTCTGCCTCCATCTCCTCTGTCTTCTTTCTCCCTTATTGTCCTGCTCTCTCTCTGTCCCTCTCTTTCTTGAAGGACAGAGAAGTGGCTTCTCCTGTGTAGGAGGAAGCAGGAGAAATGAGCTTGGAGGCATCTCCATCAGTTCAGGAGGATGAGGGAGCTAAGGGGTGAAGGAAGTTACACAAAGCCTTTCCTTTTCCCAGAAAGCATCTCTGAGAAGCCAAAGGATGTCTCCGAGACCCCTCGGCAGACAGTGCCTCTGCCATTATTGTCCTCACCCCCGTGTTTGGATATCAGCTCTGTCCACCAAGCAGGATGTCAAGGTAAGAGGAACTGTTCGCAAGAAAGGGGAAAATTGGCCTCATTTTAGGAAAAACTCCGTGCCTAGTTTAGCGGCATCCTGGGAGCCGTCCCTTCCCATGATGCCTTCCAGCAGACTGACAGACCAAAGCTGGACAAAGCCCACAGGCGCTGGGCTTCAACACCACTTTATCCTCTGCTCTCCTTCACACACTGGGCTGCTGGCACAGCTTCTCCAAGGGCTGTGGTAAACACCCTGTTGGCCATTCCGAGTATGAATTGTCTGCTTTGCCCTCCACCCTAACAGCTGGACTGTTCCACAGAGCAGAGGAATGACACGGCCAGAAATCAAAGGGCTGGGCACCTGTGAAGTGGTCCTGAGGGACAGAGATGGCTCCATCCTCCTACTGATTTTTCTCTTCAGGTAGTTTCTCCGAGTCAGACAAAGAGGAGGAAGCGGATCTGCCAGGCAGCAGGATGGTGGCAAATGGAGACAAAGATGCCTCAGTCCTTGTGATGGAGCCAGACAGGAACAAGGAGCTTGCTGTGAGGCCCAAAGTGAGGTGGGAGAGCCCAAGGTCTCCTGAAAAATCAACAAACGGTAAATCAGGGATATTCCCAGCTTGTACAGAGCTTGGCTCCTTCCTTGTGCACAGAACTGCATGGCAGCTTGGTCTGTGCCAAAAAAATGAAGGAAGATTGGCATTAATATGGTCCAAGAGACCCAGACACACGCTCTGAGTTGTGAGCTGAAGGGCAGCACCATATTCCTCAGGGCTTTTCCCTTGAGTATGACCTACCAAGGGAAGTCAGTATTGAGAGAAGCTCACGCGGGTCCCTAAAACCGCTCATTTTCCTGGCTCTTTCCCTGCTGCTGCTTCTAGGCACACCAGGAGCCTCTCTTCAGCTTGGAGCCAGTATCATCTCAAAGTGACACATTCCATTAAATCCAGCTGCAATTAAAGCTCCCAATGTCTCTATTAATAGCTGCACAGCCTCAGAGCTGCAGTGGAGCTCGGCGACCTGCCAGGAGCAGCAGCTGCCAGTGCTCAGCCCCAGCAGGACATGGTGGAAAAGCTACAGCATGAAACTGTGCCTCTGATGCTCCTCTAAAGTTCTCTTTGGAGCTGTGGTTTCACAGTGATACCCAGAGCATGTGGTGTGGGAGTCCTTAGGCTGTTTGCAGTGTAGGGAATGGCTGGAGCTGTGTCAGGGTGGGGTTAGGTAGGATATTCAGGAATGGTTCTTCCCCCAGAGGGTGGTGGGCACTGACCAGGCTTCCCAGGGCAGTGGGCACAGCCCCAAGGCTGCCAGAGCTCCAGGAGTGTTTGGACAACATTCTCAGGGACAGGGTGGGATTGTTGGGGTGTCCTGGGCAGGGCCAGTAGTGGGACTTGATGATCCTTGTGGGTCCTTTCTGACTCAGGATATTCTATGTGTGACACTGCAGTCTGATTTTTTTGCCTTGTGTGTGCACACACACATACACCGCCCCTGAATGGACAGCAAGCCACTGCCTGGGTGCTGCTCCCAAACCACTGCCAGAGCAGCATCCCATAGGTACCATTTTTTTTTTTCTGTATGGCAGAAGCCAGGAAGGGAAGCAAAACTTCCAAGTCCCCATGCTCCGTCCGCCCAGATTCCTACCGGCATTTCACTCCTCGCTACAAGGCATCGGTGCTCCCCCAGGTGAGAGTTGTGCCAAGGCTGGTTACCTGGTAAAGAACAGGCATTTGGGGGCTGATGTTTTCCAAATTGTTTCCAATTTGTTCTCTGTTTGAAAGCAATTTGGAAAACATCCCCCTGGGCTGATGTTCAGTGAGAAAACCTAATGTTAGTTCCCAGTTCTCTGCATGCAGCTCTCCCCAGACTAGTAAAAAGTGAGTTGTGCTCAATTCTTTTTCTGTTCCCCTTATCTGCATACTTTTTTATTTAAAAGGAATGGGAATGATGTGTGCTATTGAGAGTGAAAGACGAGTGAGCAATGGAGTGATTCATCGTATTTGTGAGCAGCTGCGTTGGCAGAGCAGGCTGAGGAAGGCAAATCCATGGAGTGTAGTGAGGAGAGACATGGCACAGCTCCTGCTCTGTTAACAAACACAGCAGTAATAAAACAAACTTAGCTCAGCCTTTCCCTAAGCTTTGCTGTTAGCGCTGGGAGTAAAGCTACGTCCAGCTTGCCCTCCTAGTTCTCTCCTCTGTCCCCCCAGCCTGGCAGCATTGTTTCTCCCAGTTCTCTTCCTACTGAAATACCTACATCCCCAAGCTGGCAAAACCCCTGGAACTCTTTCCCAGTGGGATTAGCAGCTGCTCCTCAGCTGGGCACTTGCTGCCAGCCTGTTCTGTGCCCCATCTGAAAGCATCTGTGCCGGGCCATGTTGGGACAGTGTCTCTTTTGTACACAGAATTGTGCCCTTCAGGATTCATCAGTTATGTAATTGTGTGAGGATTGGCATGAATTTGTGTGGGATGTGTGAGGATGTTTGTGTGTTTGCACACTCACTTTTTCCTATGTGGGTGCTGATGCACTTGCCCAGACCATCCTTCGAGAGCTTATTTTAAGCCAGTGTCTGTTTTTCTTGCAGAGCTTCTTGTCCCCTCCAGCAGGCAGTGAGATCTTGCAGCTGAAAGCAGTGATCGGCTACAATGGGAATGGCAGAGGGAATATGGTGTGGAACCCGGATACAGGTACACTGGAAATGCTCTGGAGGGGTGAAAGTTGTTGCTCAGAATGGTTGTGGCTGCCCCATCCCTGGAAGTGTTCCAGGCCAAGTTGGACAGGGCTTGGAGCAACCTGGGATAGTGGAATGTGTCCCTGCCCATGGCAGGGCATTGGATGAGATGAGGTTTAAGGTCCCTTCAACCCAAACCATTCTGGAATTCTATTCCATGATTCTAGCAGTGTGTACTGAACAAAGTTATGATCTTCTGGCCATTGGGTTGGGATCTTTGCTTGAACACAGGGATTTTGTGTTGGTGAAATCCAGTAACTCTTCGTTGTTGCTGAGCGTTAGTTGGTGGGACAGACTTGGGCTTCACTTACTGAGTGGAGAGAGCAGGAGGGAAGCTCACAAAGCCCATCCTGTCTCCTTTCTCCAGCTGGAGTGATGCCCAACAGCTTTGCTTTACTCAGGTTAGGGAAAGTGAGATCTTACCCCACTCCCAACCTGATGCTCACAAGCCGCAGAGAAGAGTCAGCTTTTACGTATTAATGAATCATAGAGTTTTCCATGTAGGTTGTGGTGGAGGCTGGATGTACAGCCTTTCCATGAAAACATCCCATCTCCTCCTCTGCTAGGCTTCTTCGCCTACTCCTGCGGCTGCGTCATTGTGGTTGAAGACCTGCACTCAGGGTCCCAGAACCACTGGCTGGGCCATGCCGAGGAGATCTCCACACTGGCCCTCAGCCACGACGCCCAGGTTGGAGAGAAGAGGCTGCTGCTGCCCTGGGCTGGGGCTTGTCCTTGTCACTTTGGGCTAAATGGATGTCTCAGACTAAAATCCCATTTGTCTGTTCTTCCTGCTGCCTGGAGGCTGTGGAAATTATCTTGGAGCCTTATTATCCATTATGCTGGCTCGGTGTGGCAGTGTTTCACCTCGGGGAGGGGCTGGAGTGTGTTCAGAGATGGGAACAGAGCTGGGGAAGGGACTGGAGCACAAATGTGATGAGGAGAGTCTGAGGGAACTGGAGGGGCTCAGCCTGGGGCTCATGGGGGACTTTATGCAACAACCTGACAGGAGAGGGGAGCCAGGTGGGATTTGAGCTCTGCTCCCAGGGAACAAGGGATAGTATGAGAGGAAACAGCCTCAAGCTGTGCCAGCGGAGGTTCAGGTTGGACATCAGGAAGAACTTCTCAGAAAGGGTGGTGAGGTATTGGAAGGGGCTGCCCAGTGCAGTGGTGGAGTCCCCATCCCTGGAGGTGTTTAAGGAATGACTGAACGTGGCATTCCATACTCTGGGCTGGATGACAAGGTGGGGATCTGGCACAGGGTTGACTCAATGGTCTTGGAGGTCTTGTCCAACCTCAGTGATTCTGTAAAGGCTGCTCCCTTCCTCTGGGTGATCCCACCATTCCCTCCTGCTGCCAGCTGAATGGTTGTTGTCATGGAATTCTCCGTCTGCCAACTACATCACTTTTACTTGGGATTAATATTGCTAAGACTAGTTAATGAACATTCTCTAATTACTTACCAAGGTTTCAGTGACAACACATTGTTCTGTTAGGTTCTTGCCTCTGCCTCAGGGAAGAAGGATGGAGACTCACACTGCCAGATCTGCATCTGGAGCATCCAGGATGGGGCCTGCACAGCAGAGCTCTTCCATCACGAGACACAAATACAAGCAATGGCATTCTCTCAGGATGATAGATTCCTTGTCACCATAGGTGAGCACACCTGTAACACCAGGTGTGGGTGCAGGGGAGCACCCTGGAGCAGACAGCTCATGGCAGGAAAGTGCTGGAAGCACTAAATGCCTGCCGAGTGTTTACCAGGCTCATGGGTATGAAGCTGTTGCGTTATACCCTTGGGACAGTGAGTAATGCAGCACTTACACCTTTCTTCTGCCTCACTAGTGGTTCTTAAACTCCATCCAAATAGTTTGTGGTTACTATATTTAGTGTCCAAAGGGAAAAACCTTCCTCCGGACTTGTTATTGCTGCTTAGGTGGAATTGGATAGAAGTAGCCAGGCTTCCAGCTGTGAGCCTCCTGCCAGGCAGCCATGCCAGCACAAGATGGACACTCAAGCTGTCTGTTTTGTTTAGGCAAGGGACACTTAAAGGACAACATGCAATTACTAAGCCCTTGTTTTGCATGAGGGGGGACCTGTGGAGTAGGCAATACGCTCGCTCCAGGCTGGTGATCCTGCTCTTGGGAAAAAAGCAGGCTTTGCTGGAGGGAAAGAGCTTTGTGCTCTCCATGTAGCAGCACTGGGCTTATGGAGCCTGGGAAAGGCAGTGGGAGAGTGCTGTCCTCTGGAGTTGTCTGGGAGCTGGGGGATTTTGCCATCACTGAGGCCAGTGCCTTCTGCTCCCACCCAGCCTATAGAGGCTTCCACTAAGGTCAGCTCCCACCTCACCTGTGACCTTGGCAAAGGTGACATCCCTTTCTTTTTCAAGACCTAGTTAGCCCTGAGTGCCCAGTGCCACTGAAGGTTTGTGTGGTTGTGCAGTGACTCCTGAGGATGTAGAAGCAGCAGAAAGGCTGCTGTGCCTGCCAGAATCCCAGCAACCAGCTGCACACCCCACTGCCAGGGCAGGTCTGCTGCAACCTCCAGCATAAAGTGCTGGGCCAGTTCTGTCTGTCCTTAACTCAGCTGAGGATCTGTCGGGGCATGCAGCTTTTGCTGAGGACAAAAGGAGTTGCGTCCATGCCTGGAGCAGTGTGTGGGATAGCTGTCTCCAAACAGCTGGATGAGAGAGTGACACAGCTGATAATGTATGTCCGAAGTGTGGGTGCTTTCGAGTATCCTGAGGCTGCAGAATTCTTCCTCCTGTCTTTATTGCTCTACCCTAGGGGACTACAGTGACCAGACCATTGCTCTATGGAACACCTACACTTACCAACTCCTGCTGTCCACTTGTGTCTCGGAGCCAGTCCATGACGTGGCTTTTAGCCCTGTGTCTCACCAAGTCCTGGCCTGTGTGGGGAGGGGAGCCATAATGTTTTGGCTGCTGGAGCAGCGGGGAGCTGCTGTCAACCTCAAGGTAAACCTCCATTTTACCTTTCAAAATTTATTTTCAGCATCTCTGACTTCTTTTCCAAGCCCCTGTGAGGGCAATGGAGGCTCTGCCCCCACAGCTTTGTGAGAGCTGAGGATTTCTCCTAGTGAGGTGATTCTGGCTGTACATGAGGGGTGTTTGGTTGTATTTGAGGCATTAACTGCATAAATTGAGGGGAGGAGGAGGGATTTCTTTCCTGATGTAGGTAAGAACCATTTTTATGACATTCCTTTTTTTTTTGCCCTGGCAGGTTCATCGGGCCCCTGCCCCAGACATGCTGGGGCTGGTGGAACTCACATCTCTCTGTTACGGTGCCGACACTCTTCTTTATAGTGGGACCAACTCAGGCCAGATCTGTGTGTGGGACACCGAGACCAACTGCTGCTTCATGATGTGGGAGGCTGACGAGGGCGAGATTGGTGGGTGCAGGAGTCAGGGAGACTGGGGAATGTGTTGGGAAAGAAGAGCCATGGGCTTGCACACCTCTGCTTTCATCTGTGCTTGGAAAACCAGTTTTCTGTGTCATATGCAAGATGTGTGGGGTGGCAATGGATCTGTGACCTGGGTTTCCTTGGGGTCCTGGGTTCCCTGGGGGGTTCACCTCATCCAATCACAGAATCATTAAGGTTGGAAAAGGTCTCTAAGATTGTCAAGTCCAACCATTAACCCAGCACTTCCTGGTCCACCATGAAACCATGTCCCTAAACACCACATCCACACACTTTTTAAACACTTCCAAGGACAGTGATTCCACCACAGCCCTATGCAGCCTTCTCCAAAGCCCCTACAGAATCCTAGTCTGTAAAAACGCTGGGTATTGGGACGGAGAACCCCCCATTTTCCTGCCCAAGTGCATCAGTGGCCTGGCTGTCAGAAGCACACTTGGGGTGATGGCTGAGAGCAGTGGATGTTCATGGGTGCCCCCATTCCCTTGTGCCTCCCAGGTGTGCTGCTGTGTCGGCACAACAGGCTGGTGAGTGGCAGCAACACGAAGCGCATCCGCCTGTGGGCAGTGGGCACCGTGCAGGAGCTGAGGCTGAAGGGGCCCCACGCCAGGTAGGAGGTCACAGCCCTCACCTGGAAGCTCCCAGGACCTGTTTGAGAGGTTGTTCTTCACAGACAGACACCACCCTGCTCCTGTGCTCTTCATCCTTAGCTTTTCCTCTCCATCCCGTGGCTGCTGATTCTTTCTCTCTGGATCTTTTGACTGAATTTTTGCCAGAGGTAGCTGAACCCTCTTAATAATGAAAGTGGGTGGAGTTTATCGTGCCTGAAGTTTGTGTTGATGGTTGGTAGGAATTCCTTTAGGAAAATAAGGGAAAGTACATTGCCTCTGTTTCTTTTCTATGCTAATGCATGCTTTATTTTCTTTTTTCTCTATAAAACATGGTTGCAGTGCAAATCATAGAATCATGGAATGATTTGGGTTAGAAGGAACCTTCAAGACCATCCCATTTCAACCCCCTGCCATGGGCAGGGACATCTTCCACTAGACCAGGTTCCTCCAAGCCCCATCCAGCCTGGCCTTGGACACTTCCAGGGATGGGGCAGCCAAAGCTTCTCTACCCAACCTGTGCCAGGGCCTGCCCACCCTCACAGGGAAGAATTCTCTCCTAATATGCCATCTCACCCTGCCCTCTGGCAGTGGGAAGCCATTTGCCCTTGTCCTGTCACTCTAGGTCTTTGTCCAAAGTCCTTCTCCAGCTATCTTGGAGCCCCTCTGGGCACTGGAAGGGGTTCTAAGGTCTCCCTGGAGTCTTTTCTTCTCTAGGCTGAACTCCTCCAGCTCTCCCAGTGCAATGGGAGTACTGATACATGGATGGGAGCCCCTCATTAAACTGGGCTCACTAAGAAATTTCATTTAAAGGAGGCAGAGTGGCTGTTCCAACATCTGAGCCAGTCCTTCTCCCATCCTCCTTTCCTCCAGATCCAGCTCGGTCCTGCTGGAACATGAGATCACCTTGGACGGGACAATTGTCAGCGCAGCCTTTGACGACTCCCTTGAGATGGGCATTGTAGGCACCACAGCAGGAACCCTGTGGTACATCAACTGGCTGGAGAGCACGAGCATCCGACTCATCAGTGGCCACAAGAACAAGGTCAGAGGGGTCAGCCAGCTTTGAATTTTGCTTATGTTTTGGAGTATCTTTATGCTACAGGAAAGAGATTCAAATTGTAGAGGAGAAGGTATTTTACGCTGACCTGTGGTGCACAGTGCCTGGTTCTGCCTCTGGGGTTAGGTTTGTTAACCTCTTTGGGTTAGGTTTATTAACCCTTCTGGGGTTTGGTTAGTTAAGCCCTTTGGGTTTAGGTTTGTAAGCCCTTTTGGTTAGGTTTATTATCTCCTTTGGGTTTGGGTTTCCTATGTTCCCGGACAAGCCCAGCTGTCATAGAATCATAGAATTGTTAAGATTGTAAAAGACCTCTAGGATCATCAAGTCCAACCATCAGCCCAGCACCACCACCACTAGACCATGTCCCCAAGTGCTACATCCACACATCTTATGAACACTTTTAAGGATGGTGACTCCACCACTGCCCTGGGAGCCCTGTGCCAATGCTTTAAAATGCTTTTTGTGAAGAAATTCTTTCTAATATCCAATCTAAACCTTCCCTGGTGCAACTTGAGGCCATTTCCTCTTGTCCTATCAGCCTACAATTTAAGCCAAAAACAGAGCACCCACTTTGCTTAATGTTCCATCTCACCTGATGTCTCCCATAAGCAGAGTCCTGGGGGATAAGAAGCACAAAGGTTTTGATGTGCTCTGGGCTGTGGCACCTGTAGAGCCCCAGTTGCCCACCTTGTTCCTGGTGCAGGTGACCGACGTGTGCTTCAGTCCTGATGAGACTCACTGTGCCACGTGTGGGGAGGATGGCAGCGTGAGGATCTGGGCTCTGGGCAGCACAGAGCTGGTGGTCCAGTTCCAGGTGCTCAATCAGGTAAGTGTTTGTGGTACATCAATCTTGGCAGAGGGAAGAGTCCACTGTGTCATCTCTGTTTCCTTCGCAGAGTTGTCAATGCCTGGCCTGGAAGCCTCGTCCTGTTGGGGTGTGGGGCACTGAGAGCCAGCAGGTGGTGGCAGGATACAGTGATGGCACCATCCGTGTATTCAGCATTTCCAGGACAGAGATGGAGCTGAAAATGCACCCCCACAGTACTGCACTGACAGCAATCACCTACTCCACGGATGGTGAGGCTGCCCAGGGTCACAGCAGGGACATGTGGCCTCCGGGAACTTGCTTGGTGCTGCCTGGGTTACCCTGACCTCCAGCTGCTCTGTGTCCTGGCCACCTGCCCAAAGCCCTGGGGCCAGGGAGAGCCACACAACTTGTCTCAGTGAGTTTTGATGGCTCTGCCAGCTGAGTACATGGTAAACAGGAGATGGGAGGTGTATTGGAAATAGGATAACAAAGGGGTTTGGGTACAACAAACCCCTTGGTGCTCTCCTGCGTATGATCTCCTGTGACTCTTCTTCAGCATGAAGGTTTAATGGGCATCTGAGACATCTCATCTTACCCAGCCCTTGACTGGGATGTTCCCAGTCTTTCACAGTGTTTCAGGACACTGGTATCCCATGATCCTTGACCTTTTGCCTCTTGGCTCTTCATCTCAAGTGTCTCATTCTTTTCTGTCCTTTGCCCACAGGAGAAATGATCCTATCAGGGGGCAAGGATGGGCTGGTGGCTGTGAGCAGCCCCCGTACTGGAATGACTATCCATGTCCTGGCTGACCACAAAGGCTCCCCCATCACCGCTCTCCAGTGCACCAGGAAGCAGGTGAGACCACAGGACTGAGTTTGTTTCCTGGTCCTTTGCTTTTCCTCTTTGGGCCCCTGTCCCCACCAGTAACTTCTGATCAGTTTTTCCAGGGATATATCCAGAGGAGTAAAGCTGCAGGCACTACAGGTACAACCTGAGCAAGGCTGTGCCTGGGGGCAGGGGAGACCTTTGGTGGCAGTTGCTGACACACAGATGTGATGTGGGCCTGTGCCCCAGAGAGCAACACCCCTGAAAGCAGCCCATGCTGTGAGCTTGCAATCCCTGTGCCCCCCAGGAAAGGCTCCTGGGCAGCCTGGCCACCTGTACCATTCCTCTGTGGAGCTGGGAAGACTTGGTTGTGCAGCAGTGGGGTGGTTTTAGAACCTCCTTTGTCCTCCTCTTCATGAAGAATCTTTTTCCTTTGTGCAGAAGTGGGATTTGCCCTAAGTTCTCAAGCTCTGAAATCAACCACACTGTAAGGCTGTATTCCTTGGTAATTTAGATGGAGATCCTCCTTGGTTTTAGGTGAAGAACGTTGTTAGGGGACACATGGTATTGGAAAGAATTCCCATGGGAGATGTGTGGATCCAGAGGCTGTTCCAGGGAAGAGAACTGTGCCATTTAGGCCAGGATTCAGGTTGGAAGGGACCTTAAAGATCCTCCTGTTCCACCCCCTGCCATGGGCAGGGACACCTTCCACTAGACCAGGTTGCTCCAAGCCCCATCCAACCTGGCCTTGGACACTTCCAGGGATGGGGCAGCCACAAATGGAGGTTAATCCTGGTGTTGATCCCCTAAACACAAGATCCATGTTCCCAGGAGTTCCAGCCCCACTCTCTAGTGTCCCTGTCATTTCCAGCCCCTGTGCCTCCAGAGTCAGTGCTGTGTTTCTATTCTGTAGTACCACGACTTTGGAGTGGAAGGGAGTGAGCTCTGGCTGGCCACAAGCTTGGACCGGCGGGTCAGCGTCTGGGCCTCCGACTGGCTCAAGGACAAGTGTGAGCTCCTCGACTGGCTCAGCTTCCCAGCTCCAGCCGACCCCGAGGTGAGCCTGGCACCTGCCAGCCCCTGCCTGCTCCTGTCATGGGGCTTGGCACCAGCAGAGATGGAGGAGGGATGCACAGAGCTCTGAAAGAGAGATTGCGTGCTTAGGAATGTCATCTTGCTTAGTTCTGCTCACAGAGTATCTTGTTAACACAATTTTTGTGTGTGGAAGGGAATTATAGCAGTGCCAAACTGCCCCAAGCACTGACTTCTAAGCATGAGGAGCCCAAAACAGCACGTGCAAAGAGCTAACACCTCTGTGCCAGCAAACCAGAGCACAGGCAGCCATGAGCACAGCATGCAGGAGGGAGAGCTAATTAGGAGCATGCTGCTAACTCTGACACTCCTGAGGAGCATGAATATTCTGAGCCAGGAGCACCCTGTCAGGTTCACAGAGCCAAGTACTCAGCCCTGTGTGTCTGTGCTGCTTGGCAGAACCTCTGGCTCCAGCCCAGGGGGAAGTTTGGGCAACAGGACACCTGCTAGAAAGGGAGGAGGGTCTGTATCAGAGAGGACATGGAGATGGTCCTTGGTCCACGTGACACTGGCAGGCAGAAGGCAGCTGGGTCTTTTTGGGGGGCAAGAGGCAGTGCCTGAGCTTGGGTCCACACAGCAGCTGGGTTCTGTCAATGTTTCTTCTGTCTCTTTCCAAAAGCTTGGATTTCCTCTGGAAGGAAATTCACAACAGCTCTCCCCACAGTGAGGATTGTTCTTGCATCCACTACTCAAGATCTGTCTTCTGGGCCTTATTTTCTTGTGTTAAACCAATCCATAACCCAATCCCACCTTAAAACCTGTGCAGAAAAAATATCTCAGTAGAATTTCAACCTTTCGGACCATCATGTGTCCTGCTCCTCCAACGCTAAACAATTTGCTTCAGGTTTCCACAGCCGGGTGTGGTTTCTCCTTCCTTTCCAGGAGATGGGAATGCAAGAGGGAGGAAACAGCCTCTGTTATGTTAATTTCTCACTGCTCAGGGCCCCACAGCCCTGGTGTCCCTCTGTGCTGTCCTTTTGTCCCCCGTTCAGGATGGAGAATCCAGCCATTTCTTGCCTTTGGTTTTCCTCACCAGGGTCTGGAACTCCCTCCCAGCCTGGCCGCGTTCTGCCCTTGGGAACACGGTGCCCTGGTCTACGTGGGCTTTGGGATGCAGGAGGAAGCCTTGTTCTACAGCCTGCGCAAGAAACAGGTAGTTGTGCCCTGCCCCGGGGCCGTGGGGAAGGCAGTGCTGCCCTGTGTGTTAACCCCTGTCCCAGGGCTGAGCTGGGCTCAGGAACAGCTTTTCATCTTGCAAACTCCTGGAGGAGGGACAAAGCCCTGCTCCTGCCTCGGGCTGTGTCGCTGCACGCAGCCAGTCCCTGATCCCACTGAGGGGAAAGGAGGTGCTTCCAGGGACAGTGGCACTCTCCACATTGTTAAGCCATCTCCTGGACGCCTGTGGCAGGTTTCCAAGCTCCAGAGGTGCTATGCACCCTCCGTCTCCACATTACTCTCCTAACGACTGTCACTGCAGTGCTCTGGGCTTCCCCCTTGTGAGGTGTTGGTGTTTCTCTTGTGGGGATGCAGGTGGTCAGGAAGGTCGCCCTGCCAGCCTTCGCCACGGCGCTCAGCCTGTCCCCAGCCGCACCCTTCATGGCCCTCGGCTTCGGTGGTGAGTGCTGGGGGTGCCTGGGCCCTCCGGGGGAGGGGCTCCCCTTCTCCTGCGAGGGGGGAAACAAGGGGCCTTATTCCTTTAAATGAGACACATGCACACACACCATGCCCTCCAACCCTGGGAGCTACGGGTTCAGAGCAAGGAGAAACCTCGGGGGGACTCCTGAGTCAAAAAGGAAACGCGTGATCTCAGTCCTGCGTGTCCAGGGGCCGGATTTGTCACTGGAACGACTGCCCGAAGTTAGGGGCAGTTGTCTCTGCGGCTGTGTGTGCTGCAGCCCGGAGTGGGCAGCAGGGCCCTGCCCAGGGCACGGGGACAGGCACGACCCTGCTCCTGGCAAGGGCACCTCGGTCCTGGAGCGGGATCTGCCGGTCCGGGGTCACCGAGGGCGGCAACTCCCGGCTCGGCAGCGGGGAGGGAGCCCGGGGGGTGCCCGGGAATGGCGCTCCTGGCAGTGCTGTGCCGGGACGAGGGGCCGTGAGTGCCAGGGAAGGCTGGTCCTGGCAAGGAACAGCCCCGTGGAGGGGTGTGGGGAGGGACCGGGGCCGGCCGAGCCCCGTGCCCGGCCCTGACGCTCCTCTCCCAGAGCGGCTCCTGCGGCTGCAGCCGTGCCCGGCCGGGGCCCCGCAGGACTACGCCGGCCACGACGACTCCGTCCAGCTGTGCCGCTTCTCGCCGTCCGGGCGCCGCCTGCTCTCGGCCTCGCACAGCGCCCTGCTCGTGTGGGAGCTGCGCGCGGGATGAGCCGCCCGCACGGCCCCGCTCGCCGTTTGTTGTCGTTACGTTTGTTTTCGTTAATAAACCATGGACAGACAGATCGTGGAGGCCTCGGCGTGCTGCCCCCGGCAGGGGGCGCTGTGGAGCG
>VWZD01008510.1:8586-159414 GCA_013396695.1 Sakesphorus luctuosus
AAAAAAGCTGAAGCTGTCTTCCACAGTTTCTTGTGATCTACTTTGATCATGAGAAACTCACTTCTTTTAAAAGATATTGGATAAGAAATCCAAAGACCATCACTGCAGTTACTTCAATGCATTTTTCTTTTGTGAAAACAACATTGCTATTTATTTTGCTGGAGGGACAGTTATTTCTTGTTGATAGAAAAATTTGGAAAATCATTCCATCAGTTGAAATAACAGTCTGGGAATATCACAATTACTGCCAAAGGAATGCTTTTGTATTTTTCATTTTACCATTTAGGTGCCTTTTCAAGCACAGTTTTAACTGAATCAGATACATCCACTCACAGACTCATCCACTCAATCAATTGTTACGGTTGATAAGAACCTCAAAGATCATCTAGTTCCAATCTGATGCCATGTGCAGGGACCCCTCCCACTACTCCAGGATGCTAAACTGTTGGATATTAGCTTATTCAGTAAAATTTCAGGAGGTTTGACTATTACCTTTGTTTCTGCTAGCCAGCGATGAGGATCATTCGGCACTGTTGGTGAGAGTGATATTGCCTATGGAAAAGTATGAGAGAAAGAAATAGACATAAAAATGGGAATTAGGCACAGAAAGGAGAAAGTGTTTTCTGCTCACTGGAAATTCATCAAAAAAATCATTTTTTATCAGGGAACATTAAGCCTAGTTTAATTTTTATGAATACAAGTATTAATCCATCAAATAATCCTCCTTGCTCTCCTCAGTTGTGGTGGCAACTTCTCAAAGTAAAGAACTTGCATGAAACCTTTTAGAAACCTTGCCAATATCTGGGCAGAGGAAAATACAGTAAAAAAAGCTTCTTACCTTTTTTTTAAAAAAAACTCAAAACAGACCAGGCACCACAAAACTGTTTGGTTTCACATTAGATGTCTATTCAAAAATTCAGATTCAAAACTGGTTTAAGTTTGCCAGTGATTAAAAGTTAAGGAGGATAAATAAGGAGAATTGTGTCAACAGGGATCTTCAAAACTTTATCCAGAAGCCAAAGACACTGCAGGAGATGGGAAGCAAGTCCCAGAAGCCATGGTTCAATGATCAAGAATCTGGCAACTACAGTAGATCACAAACACTTCATTAAAAAAAAGACTGTAAGTATACAGAGGAGAAAGCTTGTTTATCAAATACATTTTCTTAGAATTCTCATCTGATTTTGTGGTGCAACATCCCAGCTCCATACGTAAGTGGAGAATTGGTGAAAAACTCCTATTTCAAAAGCAGCTCAGCCCAGTCAAGTGACCAGGAACCACAAAGTATCCTCTGTTTAAATAACAAGTCAGAAAAAGATGTAATCTGAGTGTATTCTGGGGTTACAGCTAAGGCTAAAAAGCCACCGGGTCAAGCACTTATGAGAGCCCATAATGCTACCGAGTATGACGATAAGCTGAGTCAGACTGTTTTGTTTATTCAATGTACAGTGTTGATTTAAGAGGATTAATCATGTAGAATCATGTGGAGGGAGAAGAGAGGTTTCTCCACCTGGAGAGCAAACAAGAGTTCTCAGGAGGAAAGCTAGAGGGAGACAGGGATTGCAGAAGTAGTAGTAAAATAGCGGGAAAAAAAAAGTTACAGCTAGATACTAGTTTCTGAAAATTTGAGTCTGAGTTTTCTGGATATAAGGACCTGCTCCCTAAAAGAGGAGGTTATAAATTATTTTCATTTCCAGCATTTACTTCTCTACTTGAAAAACAAAGCATCTAAATGAATTTTTTAAAAAAATCTTTCTTTCATTTCCCTCCAATTTTAAAAGCATTTTAGATCCTCCTTGGGTACTTCCCAACTCTAGGAACATGGCCTAGCAAAACCTGCCTCAAAATTCTGGCTGCTGTAAGGTAAGGAGAACTATTAAAGCAGTACTGATAATACACGGACAAATCTTCCTCGTATTCTAGTGCGTAGCAATGTCACTCTGTACCAAGCTAAATAGCCATAATTCCACCATCCACAAATTATATATACAGTTAAATGATAGGTGACAACAATGAATACAAGTTCTGCTACAAATTTCATCAATAACAAAATCTGCAGCACAATCAAAACTTAGAATTACTTTGAATTGCTCCATGGAGTCCTGAGAAAAGATTTTACATGCAGAATCAATTTCCCTTCCAATGATGGAGAGAATGGATTGCTGTTCCATTTCTAAGTGACGCAGCTGATCCTTAACCTGCAGTCTGGCCTCACTCATCTTTCTTAAATGATCTTCTTCATTGCTGATCTGTTTTTCCTGGAGTGAAAGAGGAAAAACAAAACAAAGAGAAATTACTCCATTAGTAATATAACCTACATCATTAGCAATGTATCTTTCCATCTTATAATCACACTGTACTCACTCATGCAAAGTTCAATTCCTTGTCATGGAAAAATAATGCCTTCTAAGAGCACTCATAAGTTCCTCTCTTGATTCTCATTATTGTCTTGCAAATCAGTTATGAAGAAACTGCTACCAAATCCAAACTCAGCAATCATAAAGCTTACTTTCAAAGTCAAAAACATACATTCTATTACAAATCTCCTTCTCACGAGTAGAAAGAAAGCCATAAACCTGTTAAAGGCATCTAATCTCTATCATCAGAAAAGAGAACCCCGAAGGTAAATTTTATTGGCAGGCAGTATGCTCTCAGAGGAAAACTACTCAAAGAATATCTCACAGGACAATGAGTAGCACTGAGGAAAGTATTTCATTTTACCATGCAATGTCAAAAAGTTCAATAAATATGATTCAATAAACATGTTTTTAAAATTAGATTCACTTTTTTTAGATTTATGAGAGACCCACAATGTAAAACTGAACAAAACTGCTGTCAGATTATATAAAATATTGAACTATGTATTGCAATTAATATTAAAATAAAACACTTATCTTGAGAAAAAAAGTGAAATTGAAACAAACCTGCCTACTGCTGAGATTAGGATGTAATGCAGCAAAGGGCAAACACTTTAACTTCCACATTTCAGTGTGTGCAGGTGCACCAAGAATGGTGAGAAGAGCAAGAATGATTTTGAATTTTTTTTTAATTGTGGACCTTCACAATGACAAGGTACAACTGTTTAAAGTGTATTTGTCAGAAATCTTCACACACTGCTCTTATGAGACACCAGTGCGGAGCTACATAAAGTCTAAAACAAAAGTTCTGTGAATGCGATACATATGGAATCATAGAATTATTCGGGTTGAAAAAGTACTCCAAGATCATTGAATCCACTGCAAGTCCACCACCCCCAAGCACCACATCTACATCTTTTAAATAGCTCCAGGGATGGTGACTCATCACTTCCCTGGGCAGCCTGTTCCAATGTGTGAATAATTTTTTCCTAATATCCAATCTAAATCTCTCCTGACACATCTTGAGGCTATTTCCTCTTGTCCTATTACTTGGTACTTGGGAGAAGAGACCAACACTCTCCTTGCTACCTCCTTTCAGGAGGTTGTGTGTATATATATGTGTATATATATATGTGTGTGTGTGTGTGTATATATATATATATGAATAGGTGTTACTTCTATTAGCAAAATAGAGGGTCTTAATATAGGTGATCTACCAGTGTGAAAAACCCATACCTGATAAACAGTCTGATTTTTTTAAATTTAATTAATACAGAAATACTTGATTTGAGTTAGACAATACTTTTTCAAACTGAAGGAATCGTAACATTTTTTAAAAGCACAAATTCCAACATTTCTGTACTATGAAAATGACAGTTGAAATAGCAGTTCTGAGCTACATCACTATTCTTAAAGTAATAGGATTGCATTATATATGTTTCCAGTGTCTCTACTCTACATTATCTCATTATTCATTGAACACACTCCATCAGATGTCAAAGTTCTTTCCCAAAGACCAGGACTAAAACAGATATATGACTCAGTATTTTATTCTTTACTTCTCATCTGCTTGATTTTTCTGAGTGTTGCCAACATTCTTTATCATTCTACGTCTAGAGCCTACAGGAGAAACAAAGTCACTCATGACTCAGAAAAGCGCAAAAGGAAAAAAACTGAACATTCTACCATTCTTCTCTACCTCTTCATCTTTCCCAAAAAGAAAAAAAAATCCAAGCTATCTGTAATACCTATGCATCTTTGAATTAGTATGTGCACTAAGAACAGAATTATATTAAAAGTACAAAAAGCATGGAAAAGAAAAAGAATTCTTTTGTAACACAATAGGCCTCTGCAATGCCACAGTTGTATGCTGGTATGACACTTTTCAAGAGCTAATATTATTTCTCCCAATCCTAACACCCCTTCTGACAATCCACAAAAAAATCACAATAGTAAGTATTTCCTTAAGTTAAGCAATTAATGCAATCAAGCAGAACTCTCCATCTGCATTTACCTTCAGATGTTGAGATCACAGGATTGTGTGCTTAAAAGATTGTCCATTCTTTTTCAGTTCAGAGATAAAAGATCATCTTGATCTAAAAACTGTATCTTTCCAACATTAGGTAAGGTTGTAGCTAGTTCACAACTGACTACAGAAGCCTGTGTGCATCCCTACAAACACATTTCCTGAATAATAGTTACTATAGCACTAAAATGCCAAGCTAGAAAAAGCATATTTGATTTTTCATTTGAGGTACTTGTTATTAGTCTCACAAGCTGAGCTTTTAAATCAGTTCCTAGTAGTTTAACAAGCTAAAGAAACACCAGCTTTGAGATTTTTCTATCTTCATACTTCAAAAAACCAAAAATCCTACCTCCCAACATTGGTTAGAATTTGTTTTACTGTGTTTACACTGCTTATCTACTTCAAATTAGCTCTAAATGATTTATATCTGCATTGAAACTTTAAAAAAAATGTAAAGAAAACTCTAAGTGGTAGGTTAAACATTTGTTAGTTACCTATCAGGCAGGAACAGGATTTATATTTTAAGTCCTAAATAGTATCAGTGAATCTTTGGAGTCATAAAGTTCATAATTGAGCCAAAGTAGTTTTGTCTTCTTTCATTTATATTGAAACTGTGTACTATGGTATGACTGGGTATATTCTTTAATACATATATGTATTTTTTTAAATTTAAATTTACCATCCATTTCTATAACCCATCATTTAGTTTAGGTATTTATCAGCAAAGAGGCCAATGGTTAAAACTTTACCTTTTTCTCCAGTTCTTGTTTTACAAACTCACATTTCCATTTTAGTTTTTTATTTTCTTCTTCATTTTGGGTTAATTCTTCTGTCAATTTATCACACTCAACTTTTATCTTCTCCAGCTGTCGACACTGAGTCTTGACTATGTTTCTCTCTTCTGAAAGTTCCATCTGATGGTAAAGGGAAAACAGATTACAAAGTCACTCTGTGCGTTCTTTTAAAACACACCCAGATTCTGACATTTTAAAATAGTGAAAGAGTGTTACTGAATGATAACTCCATTTAATTTTTCTACATTTAGGTTAAGTGCAATCACTTCTCTGAACATGGCAAATATGTATCACAAATTGCAGAACCATAAAGTGTTTTAAAAGCAGTAAATAGAAGTCTCAGATTCTGCATTTCAACTCTGTTACACTCATCAGCTTACATCACCTTGAGAATCCTAGTATTTATACAACTTTTCCATTACTGAAATAATTTGGAATCAGAAAGTCTAAAGCTATCATTTAATTTTAAGAACTAATACTAAATTTATATCTGCAGGGAAACAACTGCAAAGATTTAGTATTTTTAATTTCTAAAATTGTGTCAGTTCAATGCTATTATGGTGTGGATTCAATGCTAGTCATGAAAACACTGCAGAGAAAAATAAAGAAAACATTTAAGGGCCTTGAAAACCCTGTCAGTGAGTGAATGAAGTATATTGGTTTCCAGTGGAAAAGATAACTGACTGAGAATGACAGACTTGAGAAATTCTCTAGAATACCTGGAAAATAATTTTTTTTAAAAAGAAGCAAATTAACACCTATATTACTCAAAACCAATTTCATATGAGTTGTGGGATGCAGTTACACACAAAAATAAACCTGCAAAGTAAGTTCCTTTCTGAGGAAAAGCAAAAATTCTATTTACCAATTATACTGTAAATATTACTTCTATGAGGATGAAAGCTAAGGAAAGAGGTTTTATAAGTTAATTTAAACACCAAAGCTAACAGAGTACAAAAACTCTTCCAAAGGAAAATTCAAGAAAGAACTTTGGCATCCAAGGTCTACAAAGATCTACGACCACAAAGACAAGCCTGAAATGCTCAAAACATTTTCCATGAATATGCTTATAAAAATCAACTTTTTATTTCTTACTAAAGGTAATTGCATTATGTCTATGCAGATACAGACAATCCAAGAAGAAAATTCCACATTTGTATTACTTTTGAGACACAACGGAGAAAGTTAATTGTTATTCATTTTCAGTATGGATAAGGCAGATATTACCAAAATTTAATTTAGCTTTATTGAACCCAATTTCCACAACTGATAATCTTCAGATTAAAAGGAACTACACATTTGAAAATGTATAGAAAAAATTCATAAAGAAATACACACTTATACAGATTTTTATATGTATAGCTATATAACTCTAAATAACCTTAAAGATTAATACTTCAGATACTTCAATACTTTCAGGCATGAGGACATTTTGTATGTTATCATTCTAAGAAAACAAGGATATTTTTAAAGTAACCAAGGGTATGTAGTAAAAATTAGGGGATAGATTCAGAGCTTCTGAGCACACAGCTGATTGGGGACCACTAGGTAAACCACCTTCCTGTGCCTCGTGTACCTATAATTTTAAATAATAAATAAGACATCATAGAGGCATTGATGAGAAGCATTTAGGATGTTCGAGCAGAAACAGAATTAAAAGCTTAAGTACCAGAATCTCAATGATGAAACAGAAAGATCCTTCTTAACACTGACATCTCATACACAACTCTGCGTTCTCTCGTTCTATTGTATCATACAAGATTCTTAAGATACCTTTCATACTACCTAAAAAAATCCTTAACTACGCAGTACTTTTTCAATTCAGTACAGCACTACAGAAAACCAGGCACAAGTGAGGCAGAAAGTAGAGGTAAGAGAGGGAAGAACAGTAAGGATCACAAGTCACCTCTTTTTACAATCTATGCAGCAGTTAGTCCTCTAAACACAGGGCTCTATACCCTTGATTTCCTGAAACTAACTCACAAATGCAACCTCTTTTAAGTTTAAGGCTTTGGGTTCTACAAATATGTTAAATCTCCCTTTACACCTCAAGTTTCTCCCAACAGACCTTTTTTATTTTTAAAGCTTTAGCTACCTTTGGATAGGTAATGTATATTCCTTTCCAAAAACAGTTACAAAGGTCGGATGAGGCTGAAGTATGAGGTCAAGATTATTACTGTAACAGTAAAAGACAATTGGTTGCTGGGCACAAAACCTTACGTTAGCCTTAAAGTAAAAAGGAGATAAAATGCATGTTAAGTTTACCTTCATTTAGAAGAAAAGTATGTCCATAAAATTGCAATCCAATTGCCACGTAATGTTGAGGTTACAAAAAGGAACAAAGTCACCTGTAGGATGACATGTTCTCATCAGATATCCCTACAGATGGATATGATTTTCTATTTTGTTTCACTGAGTTTCTCTATCAAGAGAATCTCGTGCATCATAATATTGTGTACTTCTAAAAAAAGTTGCCTACTCTAATATCTTAAAAAGTTCAACTCCCTCAAACTCTCTTCTCTAGAAAAATATATGTAGATTTAGGATTCTGGGAAAGTCATGGCACTGTAAACGAAATAAGGAAGTTAATTTTTTACTATTATTTTAGGCTCAACTATCAATATCAGTATCAAGGCCCTTTCTGTAAGATTTGCTATTTCATAGAATACAGTCACAATCAACTAATTCTTGTATGACCAGAACACACTTCCCTTCTCTGCACTTGATATCAAAAGTACACTCTTAATTTCAGTCAATGTTGAAGAAAAAACCACGTATTTGGATAGATCATTTAAATGACACTATACAGATTAAAAATTAAATCCTCAATGTTAAGTACTGCTGTCAAAATATTTTGTTTTAATGATCCTTCCACTATCAACCATCAAGGGTTTTTTTAATTGCTATCTTCATTACATGGTTTCTGTGTTACCAACTGCCTAAGAATTATTGTCAATTATTATGCCACGAATGATAGAGATTAAATAACTAAACATCCTTTCTAAGTAATGTCAATTCATAACTGCAAAATATGTGTAAAAGATGCATTACTAACTAGTATATTTGTGAGAAGAGAAAGGAAAAATATGTTTGCATTACTTAAGATGAAGTAGATTATGAACTTCTTAAGCTTTGATTAAGGATTTTATAGCTTTTTTATGGTTAAATTGATAGAATTTTTTGACATGAACAAATTTGTAATTTAAGGGGACTCAAGGGAAAAGTATATTTACAATGCTTCAGAAGTGTTCTTCTAATATATTGGTAATTAGAACTTAACTGGAAAACTACCTCTTCCATTAAAATGACTATAAAAATTATTATTACTATAACATACATCTACATACATAGTTAACCATGTAATCAAAATTGCTTCAGTAGAAGCACAGTGTATAACTTACACAACTGTTGGCAGTTAACTGTGCAGTTTAGACCACTTCAACTTCTCAGTTTTATTCAGACCACTTACAGCCACCAAAATGCTCATTTTCTTTCCAAAGCAATAGCTTTATATCAGAAGCAAATAATACAAACTAAAGACATTAGCTTGCTTCTTCATGAATTAAATGCTATATTTCATCATTTACTATATGAACACTTTTCTGAAAAATTGTACAGAGATGAGTATTTCTAAAACTCTTTGAAATATAAAAAGCTATCAAAATTAACCTTAGCAGATGTTACACATCAACACTATTCACATTCTGAAAGTATTTCCAGATACAATGACAGTATTTCTGCATCATGCAATTTAAACATCTTAGAACCATAGAATGATTTGCGTTGAAAGGGACATTAACAATCATCTACTTCCAATTCTGCTGCCAAGGGCACGCACACCTTCTACTAGACCAGGGGGCTTCTCTGGGAAACATGTTCCAGTGCCTCACCACCCTCATAGTAAAGAATTTCTCCTCAAAATCTAATCTAAACCTACCCTCTTTAAGTTTGAAGTCATTTCCCCTTCTCCTTTCATTACATGCCATTGTAGAATGTCTCTCACAATCTTTCCTGTAGGGTCCTGTCAGGTACTGGAAGGCTGCAATTAGGTGACCCGAAAGCCTTCTCTTTCTTATGTCCAATTCTCTCAGCTTTTCCTAATAAGGGAGGTGCTCCATCTCCCTAATCATCTTGGTGACCCTCCTCTGGACCTGTGCCAACAGGCCCATGACCTTGCTGTGCTGGGGACTCCAGAGCTGGATGCAGCATTCCAGGTGGAGTCTCGCAAAAGCAGAGCAGAGGGGCAGCCCAGCTCTCTCAGACTGCTGGCCACAGTTCTGTTGGTGCAGCCCAGGATACAATTGGCTTTCTGGGCTGCAAGTGCACATTGCTGGGTCATGTCCAGCCTTTATCCACCAGCACTCCCAAGTCCTTCTTGGCAGCTCCCAATCTGTTCATCCCCCAGCCTGGATTGATGCGAGGGGGTTGCCCTGACCCATGTGCAGCACCTTGAACTTGATCTTGTTAAACCTCATGAGATACCTATGGGTCCACATCTTGAGTTTGCCCAGGTCCCTCTGGATGGCATCCCATCCTTCAGGTGTGGCAACTCCACCACTCAGCTTGGTGACATTTGCAAATTTGTTGAAGGTGCATTTGTTCCCTTCACCTACATCATTACAAATACAGACCCCTGAGGGACATGACTTGTCACTGATGTCTTTTGTGACTCTGAGCCATTAACCACTACTCTCTGGATGGAACCATACAGCTAATTCCTTATTCATCTACCAGCACACCCATCAAGTCCATCCCTCTCCAATTTAGAGAGAAGGATGTGGGTATAGGAGCAGAAAACCTCTGGAAGACATATCAAGGAGGGAGAGCTTTTGCTTCCAGGGAAAAACTTTTATGTGTGAAGGAATTTGTCCTCACGCAGGGTGCAGTGATGTTCTCTTTATCTGTCTGCCCAGAGGCAACTTCCTTGCTGCAAGTGACCAAATTGTCACAGGGGGCCAGGCAGGTCATAAAGCCCAGGGGAGAAATCAGCCTGGGGTTTCAGTGCACGAAAAGGTGTTGTTATGAAAGCACCAAAACGGGTTTCTGCCTTCACCTTCTCAGCCAGCTATACTGCAATGTTCTCAAATGTTAAAATAATTTTTTTCAAAACTTTAGCCACAGCCTAGTGCCTGGGATTACCTGCATGGATATCAAGCCTTACAGCAGGGGACTATGTCAAAGGCTTTACAGAAGTTTAGGTAAGTTACATCTGCAGGCTTTCCCTTGTCCACTGATCAGATCATTCCATCCTACAAGGCCACTAGCTTGGTCAGGCAGGACTTGCCCTTGGTGAAGTCAGGCTGGCTGTTCCAGATCATCTCCTTGCCCTCCATGTGCCTTAGCATAGCTTTTAAAAGGATTTGTTCCATGATCTTTTGAGGCACAGAGGTGAGAATGACAGGTTAGTAGTTCCCAGGGTCCTACTTTCTACCCCTTTTAAAGATGGGGACAACGTTACCCTTTTTTCTCAGTCACCTGAGTCTTCACTTGATTGCCATATTACATTAAACATATATAAAACATTACAGTCTCATATATTTTCTTCTATCGTGATCTCAGACATACCTGTTGCACTACTTTTGAACTAAGATTTTGACTTAAAACTGATACAGTTATGTTTTTTTACCCTGAACCTTAAACTTTTTGGATGGCCTGCAATAAAACGTGTGTTAAGTGCTTTAAAGCCCTTGACTTATTACCTTAATCATTCAATGGTGGGGGGTGTGTGGGGTGAATGAATGGAGGGGAAGTCTGACATTGGAATTCTTCACAATAAGTACCTTTAGCATTCTAATTTGAGACTCTGCATCATCCTTTTCTTGTTTAAGAAGCTTCATGAGTTCTTGAACATTTTGTTCATGTTTGAATTTGACATTTTTTAACTCTGATCTAAGATCTGCCAGCTCCTGCTGGTGAACTTCTCTTTCCATCTTCAGCTGCCTGTTAGCTGAAGTCATCTCTTCATGCTTAGATTCCTGCTGTTTCTGGAGATCTGAGAGGCTCTTAAGTAATCCCTTTTTGACTTTCTCCTCTTCTGCTATTTTGTTTGTTAGTTCCACACGTNGTTAGTAGTTCCCAGGGTCCTACTTTCTACCCCTTTTAAAGATGGGGACAACGTTACCCTTTTTTCTCAGTCACCTGAGTCTTCACTTGATTGCCATATTACATTAAACATATATAAAACATTACAGTCTCATATATTTTCTTCTATCGTGATCTCAGACATACCTGTTGCACTACTTTTGAACTAAGATTTTGACTTAAAACTGATACAGTTATGTTTTTTTACCCTGAACCTTAAACTTTTTGGATGGCCTGCAATAAAACGTGTGTTAAGTGCTTTAAAGCCCTTGACTTATTACCTTAATCATTCAATGGTGGGGGGTGTGTGGGGTGAATGAATGGAGGGGAAGTCTGACATTGGAATTCTTCACAATAAGTACCTTTAGCATTCTAATTTGAGACTCTGCATCATCCTTTTCTTGTTTAAGAAGCTTCATGAGTTCTTGAACATTTTGTTCATGTTTGAATTTGACATTTTTTAACTCTGATCTAAGATCTGCCAGCTCCTGCTGGTGAACTTCTCTTTCCATCTTCAGCTGCCTGTTAGCTGAAGTCATCTCTTCATGCTTAGATTCCTGCTGTTTCTGGAGATCTGAGAGGCTCTTAAGTAATCCCTTTTTGACTTTCTCCTCTTCTGCTATTTTGTTTGTTAGTTCCACACGTACAGAGCTTAAATTTTTTATATCTGCTTGCATTTCTAAGAGGCGTTCTTGGTCTTTATTATGGATCAAGTTAATACTTGCAAGTTCTGTCTTCAAGCGCTCCTTCTCAGCTTGCATTTGATTTTGTAGAAAGACTTGCTTTTTCAACTCATTCTCCAATTTTTTTACAGTATCTTGAACTTCTTTGATCTCTTCTTCAAGAGATGCCTCATGTGACTTCATTTCATTCAGTTTTACCTCCTTACAGTGGAGGAGTTCGTCCTGCTGGGCTCTCTTCGTAAGCACATCATTCAGCTCTTTACGGAGGTTTTCTATTTTGTCTACAGCTGAGAGAAGCTGACTTCTGAGATCATCCTTTTCTTTGAGGGCCTAGGAAATAAGAAAAAGAAATTAATTGTGATATAAAGTAATTAAAGATAGTTGTTGGATGGATGTCCTTAGATGTTAGGAATGTCCAAGGAACAATTAACAAGCTCTGTTCTGTGAAAATACAAAATTTTTGCTTACTATGAACTCAGTTGAAAAGGATTCAATGTTTACATTTAAACACAGAACACATGTGATCTCAAACTTGCACTTGTCCTTAAATTATCTAGCCTCCTAAGTAGGGATAGTTTTGCTTAATTCCCTCTTTCTCACATGCTCTCCTTGTGGATTGAGAAGTGTTTCTTCACTGGTTCCTCCAATTAGCAAGATGGAGCAAATGAAGTAATACAGTAACACAGCAGAATACAGGGAGGATTACTGGTCACACACACACCTTACTTATAGATCCATGCCATATGCTGACTTATTTTGTTTACTTTCTAAAATATTACATATGAAGAATATCAACTTCAACCTATTTTTGAAACTACATGGAGTAGATGAATTAATAGCAGTTAAAAGCTTGGTTCACTCATGCATCAAAGTCAAGAAATGAAGATGTCATCTCCAAAATAAAAATCAGTCAAATGTAATACAAATCCCACTGTTTTCCTCAGGAGCTTAAGGGTTTGAGTGTTTTTTCCAACATTGATTTATACCACAGAATCACAGAATGGGTAAGGTAGGAAGGGACCACAGAAGGCCAGCTGGTACAACTTCCCTGCTCCAGCAGGGTCATCCCAGAGCACATTGTACAGGATTGCATCCAGACAGTTCGTGAATATCTCCAGTGAGGGAAACTCTGCAACCTGAATAGGCAATCTGTTCTGACACATCACAAACTACTGGACTCTTTAAACTGACTTAATAAATTTCATTCTGAATTTTGCTAAGTATTTCCACTAAATCCACAATCAATAACCATTTCTGGATATAGCAAAATTACTTTAAATAATCCAGAATAAAATAGCAATTCATGTTGAAAGTGTGCAGATCAAAAATAATTAAAAAATTTGCAAGTACATCAAGAATAAGAAATACAAAGCAAAATCCAAAAATAATAAATTGAGGACATGGAGTTATGACTCAACCAAACAAAAATACCTTCCTAAAACTGTCTTGTAATTCCAGGTGAAATATCTGTCTAAAAAATACCCAAACACCAAAACAAAACCCCAGTAACATTTCTCAATAAAACCTGTGAGTAACTTGCTTTAAGTATGTTTCCTACTTTCCATACTTCAAGGAAAATACATTCCAGAAGACACGAGATGTTAGAAATTCCACTGTCAACCAATACCAGGGACAATCCCATGGGCAAGACTTTATCCAAATTATCCCAGTAACTCCAAAAGAATGACACCTAAACAATATTTCTATAGCCCATCCATTGTGTGCAAATATTTGGAACATCTCATAAAATTGCAACCTATGATTGCAACCCAGTTTTGAAAATTTGCCATCACCCTGTGACATCCTCTTACAGAAATCAAAGATAACAGGCTGCCATTTCATCTTTTTCTTTACAATTTATTTTTATAGAATTTTGTCTCAGATGTTAACTGTCTGTATATTTCAAAGCTGCTTAAATTCTATTCATCTAGTGCCCTGAAGCTATAATAACTGCTGCATCTAGATTGATTATATCCTCATACGGAAACTGTTTACAACTTTGTATTGAGAACATGAAATACTGTTTGTAATTTTTTCTCCTTCACAATGACACACAGTTCATTTGATATTACATATCCTCAAATAAAGAAACTTTCTTCACCATTGACAGTTACCTCAAATTTGTTGCCAAGATGGTGATGACTTTAAAAATAAGAACTAATACAGACAATATTTCTTAAACAGTTTAAAACAAAGTGAATGCATTTAGCATTTTAATGTATTTGTCACATAAGAAGTGTAAAATCCACATCAAGGTGCCTTATGTAACAAAGAAAATTTCAATGTGGACAGCACTATCAAGTGCCACTACAAAGACCTGTCCATGCATTCACCTGAACAGTGATTTCAGAACCTTTAGGAGATCTGCTTCTTATGCATAATTTGCTTCGTTTTTTGCTTCTTATTTTCCACTTGATAGACACATGATTTCTAAATGACTCAGGTTTTCTTCCTTTCCTTAAAACCTCCATTTTCCAAGGCAAAAGATGACCAACTTCTTAAATGTTTGTGAACCTGATTTCCCCCAACAAGCACTTGGGCTAACCAATACAAGATTACTATGGAATGAGTTGCTGTGGCATGGTCAGAGCAAATAATAATAAAAAGCAAAGAATATGATAGGCAATTCAGGAGAGAAAGAAACAGAAACTTTCAAAACTCTTACCATTGTCCACTACATCAGATAGAGCATAAATTGAATGAGGGTTATTACATAATGAGTTTCTAATTTTTTTTAAAAAAATAACATCACATTATTTTCTACAAAATTTATTAAAAAATAAGCCAAGCTATATTAATTGATAACTGAAAAGAAAAAGTAAAAGCAGAACAGAGAAATTTTCTTCTTTACAAGAGAAAACTTTGATTAAGAGACTGGAATAAATACAAGATAAAGAAGAGAATGTAGAAATCCATAAAAACTAAAAAAATTATTGCCATCTATTAGTTGTCTTGTAGTTTATCAGAAAAATTGGTCCAGAACTTAAGGTGGAAGGCAGTTTAAGTCACAGTTTGCATAAATAAACTACTTATCTTCATTTCTGAAACAAATGGAAAGGATTAAAAAAAAAAAACAAAAAGCAGAAAACAAGCAATCTTACCTGACTATTCTTTTCCATCAGTTCTTTGATAGTTTCATTTTGTTTTGCCATCTCACGATTCAGTTTCTTACATTTCAGCTTCCACTGGCGGATGGCTTCCTGCGCTCTCACCTTCAGATCTTCTCTTTTTTTCTCCATCTCCAGCCTGAGTGCCTCTGAATGCTTGAATTCAGTCAGATACCTCTCTGCTTCCTTGGTACTCTCTTCAGCTTGTTGAGCTAACTCAGAAGACTGGAGTTCAGTTTGTCTACACCTATTCTCACAAGCCTTGTAGCAATTCTGTATCTCCTTTAGCTGGTCCAGCATTTTTTCCTGCTGCTTCTCCCTGTTTTCCAGGTCAGACATTAACACCTAGAATCATCATAACAAAATAAGAACATTCTGACTCCAAAGATATGCAATATAAGACCTTATACAGCAGTGTTAAATCATATTTTTATCTAAAATATGAATAGCATAAAAGATCTGCTTGACTATCAAGCTATCCTGCTAGCCCAGAGAACCTGCTCCTCTGCAATGGTGAAGAATTTCAACACAAGGCAAAATACATCATTGCTCTATCCTTTCTGCATTTGTTCCTCTTCTGGTTGTACTTGTTACTTTTCTATATTACAGGTTTGAGGTGGAGTCATCAACCATATGTTATACACTATAGAAATAAAGATTAAAATGTAAGGAGATGAATGTAAAAGAGATGAGAGGAAAGAAGAAAACTGGAAAGGAAACAAAGGCATTCACCACAACCAAAGTAATCTACAGTATATGAGCAAGTTGCTACACAGTTTTATGCTGTTTGCTTTCATGAGAGCAACATGTTGAACAAGGCTGTACTTGAAAGCACTGAATACAAAGGGAATACAGCAGCTTGGTAGCTGTTTCTAGAACAAAGTGCAAAGATGTTTGAAAATGTAGCAAGCATGCAAGAGTCTTTCAATAATGATTTAAATTGAAACTATTATTTAAAACAGTTAAAAATAACAAGTGCTGCCTTTCTCAAATCATATTCTCAAGATAGTCTCATAATCAACTTAGGTAAACTATTCTCCTTACACCCTGTGCAAGGACATTTTCAGAAATCAGTTATTGAAGCTACATTAGTAGCAAAACTGTATTTTACTAAGTTCATCACGCAGAAATTCATGTCAGTATTCTGTATTTTGGGCCAATTTAGACTGCTTTCATACCATTCAGTATTTTCATTAATGACAGATTAATTCGATAAACCTGATATATAGTGAAAAATATTTTCAAACTTCAAGGGACTGACTACTTTAGAGAAGAGGATTAGACTTCAGAATGACTGAAAAAAAATGCAGATGTAAAGACAAAGATGTAAGTCGAGTATAGCAGAAGCTAAAAATAGCCTGGTTAAAACACAGTCAGATCTTAACATTTACCCTTCCACAGATTTTTCTAAAATGAGGCATCATTTCTTCAGTCATGTGATTATAAATAATATTATCACTTCTCATTTCATGACTTTCTGAAGACACCATAGCAGATTTCAGCCTAAATTGATGTACTACTCAGATCTGCATCATTAAAAAATATTTATTTATATACAATTTCTCCAGAGAATACACTTCATTAGTAGAAGTACAGCTTCTGCAGACTCTTTAATTAAATGAGTCTAAGCTTAAAAACAGAACACAACGTCCAATTAACTGTAACAATTCATGTTATTGTGTAGAAGCAAATCAATCTCCAATTGATTGATTTACGGTATAATAAAAAAGAGGAACATTTGTTTTAGATATTTATCATGAAGCATAACTAATTTATCAACATGAGCCATTTGCATGAGGAGGAAAAATTAATTTTGACATGGATGTACCAATATAAATGTGAATTTTAATGTTTCGTGTTTACAATATGTGTAAATATGATAGATCTTAGCCAATAGTTTGTACTTTGCTTAGAAAAGTTAAGCCAGCACAGACCCAACAGCTGAAATCAGAAGGAAAACAGCAGCATAGCAAGTCAAAATGTCATGCATCCTTCTCTGTAAGGCAAGAGGATAGAGCAACAGAGGTCCTCCACACTCCATTTTTGTAATAGCACAACAGGGGACCCAAATGTACTCACCTGTACTTTTAAATTCCTCGTTGACATATGATAAACATGTGCCTCAGTGTTAATATAGATGTAGTAGTCAAAATTCTGTCTAACCTATAAGGGCTTGCACTACTGGTATTTAAAATATTAAATACGCAACTTTTAAGACATTGTCACAAAAATAAGAAAGTAAAAAAAGCTGATATGAAATTATAATTATCATCGATACATAGAGAGATGGGCTTCCCAAAAAGTAGAAAGCCTTTTTCCAGGTATGGCCTATACATACATTCATGAGGCGAACAGACACAGACAAGCACTGTTAGAGGGGGTTTTTTTGCTTCAGTATCTGTAAAAGCATACTTCAAACCTCACTGCCTAGCTACAGAGTTTCAGTATCTACAAAACTCGAAGATTATGGTCATGCCTTTGGGTTCCTTGTTAAAACCTCAACATAAAATCCCAATCAGGGTGACTCATTGCTTACAATTTTCAAGGAAACTTTTCTATAAGAACAGTTACAGGCAAGAAATCACCGCTGTCATTATTTGCCTGCACACATCAACCTTTTGTTGATTTGAAGCAACCCTTTCCAACAATGAACATCTATAAGTCTTTAGAACCATCTTAAAGCTCACTGTTTTCAGTTAATGACTGGAAATAACAACAGCCAGTAAAGAACACCTTGCTAAACATGGTATCTCCTTCAGACAAACACTAGTCAGAAAATGATTGGTGACTACTTTTTGTGGAACTCTAGTATCAAATACTAAGTTGTTAATACAACACATAAAGCTTCATTAAATCTTCATTACAGTGCCTACAGATGTGTTACTGCTAAAGAAGTCAGAATTATCAAGGATCTCAGTCTCCATCTTTGTTTAGAGCACATGTTTTAACTTAGTGCTTGAAGTTGTGAGCAGGCCCATGTCCAGTGGAATGAGTCAGAAGATATCCTCTTTGGCTCTCTGTCACTGAAGTTTGGACAACAAGCTCAATGTCACAACTGTGGCTGTGCACATATTGTCAGGGGTTCCACTCAAGAAGTGCTCTGAGCCTTGCAGGCTGCCCTTTTACTGTGGCAGGAGAACTTGGCAGAGTGATGCTTAGTTTAGACCCTGTAGAATCTACCTTGATTTTCACACTCCTATCTTGGAATTACCCTTCTAGGCAATTCAGAATGTAAATATTTTAAGGATTTCTACAAGACAAGAATATAAAGATGTAGGGTGTTTTAGAGTTGTTTGTTGGAGTTTTTTGTTTGCTTGTTTTAGCACTAATCTAATTTTCCCTTTCTCAACTGTTACTGTAGTCAACAAGACTGAGATAATCTAAGAGAAAGTGCAAGCAATTTCAGGAGGTTGCACTTACTAGAAAAAAAAAGAAAAAAACTACACTCCTTGGACACTTGAGTTGCTCTTCCAAGTGGCAAATTACTAAGCACCTGTGATTCCAAAAAAATTCTATACAGATGGCAAATGTTGCCCTTACAGATTAAATGCTTCAGATTCCAAGGAGTATCTAGTTAGTGTTTTCTGTGGCTCAAGGTCAGTCACACAGAGAACTTCTCTAGATGAAACAGAAGTATGACAATATTATGTGACACACATTACAATAGTATGGAGGTTCTCCTGATAGAAGCAAATATTCAGAACAGTTTGTTGGTACAATATATTGTGTATATAGAGAGCAATTGTCAGCATATTTTGCATTGATATTGCTACAGAAAAAACTGATTGTGGTACATTATCTCTCCTCAGTCTTCACACAAGATGATTCTGGGTCTCAGTTTTTCTAATCTGATTAGCATTATTTTCATAGTTCCACAGCTAACAGAACCAAGGGAAGGTATTACAATATACATGTCAACCCATTCACCACCAATACAACATCAAATACTCTCCGCATGGATTTAAGATTTTTAGAAAAGATAATTATTTTTGTGGAACAGTTAAAAAATGTCATTAAGATTAGCTACTTCATCATGGAGGTGCAGCGTATTAACACTCCAGAGATCTGACTGCAAGCATTATTTTCAAAAGTGATTACAATGTTTGTATCAGCCCTCTGATTGCAACACCACCACAGACATTTCAATTGACAGGCTCTAGCTAGGGATGACACAGAACAGAAGCAATTAACAAACTCAAAAACAGATGCAACATTCGCCTCAAGTGAAACAGTTGTGCATCTATTTTTCTTGAAATCCAATATCCCAGTATGTAATATAACTTTCAACTTTCGTAAGACACTGGAGTGAGACAAAGAGGCTAACATTTTCCAGTTACAGACTACTTGTTTATCTGAAATGTAAGCTAATCATTGCAGGCATTAAACCTATGACTCTATCACCTCTCCAGAAACTCCTGCAGTTTGGGCTTTTAGTCCCTAGTTTGACTGCTTGTATTGTACTTTTGCCCCGTATTTTTGACACCCAATTTAAAAACAAAATCACCACGAACTGCAAAATAGAATTCATCCTAGGTATAGAAAACATAACACAGTGTATTCTATTCAGTGCAACATTCTCTAAAACTTGTTTGAACATTTAAAACGCAAGTGAGGACAACCCATTTGCTACAGTTTACAGAACTAATGACTTATATCATAGTTATGTGTAAGCATTCTATACCAGTAGAAATACAGAAAGTCACATTTCACCTCACCAAACCAATTGTATCAGTCACCTAATGAGGATCTATGTCTTTTTCTCCCTCATTTCTTTTCCTGCCCTATACCTCAGCAGTAGTCACCCTATTGCTATGCAACCATACTACTGTCATTTATAATGTTTTCAACAATTAACTATTTAACTTAATTATTCTCAAAATAATTTTTCCCAAATGCAGACCTCAGATACTAATTTATTATCACAATCTGATCCGCATCTCTTGCCACTGATAACGTATCTAACCACTAAGAACCATTAATCCGTAAGATTTAGATTTTTCATGCAAGCATAAAATCTGTGAATTGAATAATCAAAGACAAATATATTCAATCAGTCAAAAAGTATATTCATTCAGTAAAAACTACGTTACACAAAATCAACTTCTTTAAGTGAAGCCTTCTCTCTATTTTTCCAAAACTTGAACTGCTACTCGTTCCAACAGGTAACATCATACGTAAACACAAGACACACCAAAACCACCTTTCCCCCTCCTGCCCAGGTTGATATGTGTTTTTAGAGAGAAAGTTTATCAAAGTAAAAGGTATCTATATATCTTCAATCATTTTAAATTTATCTGGAGCACTATTTCAGTATTTGCACATTGACATGGCAATACAGGCTTGTCTGCAGAAGTATTGATGTCTCCTATTTTGTAAAAATATCTTTAACTTTAGAAAGGTGTTACTTATTGATTTTCAGAAACTTTAATTGGCACATATAACGACAATAATTGGCTACAAGTTTCATCTGTAGAAGAAGAAAAATTCATAGAAAGAATTTTAATGAGAAGACTAATCAATACTCACAAGACTGAAAGACTTATATTACTGAAGAATTCTAATATATAAACTCATCAATAATTTTCCCTCAGAAAATTTGAAATATTTTAACAAACTGACTGACTGATGTTCTGCTGTACTGGACAATACTATGAGACTACTAAGACCTAATTAGAATGAAGAGGTAGTACATAAATTTCACAGGCATAAGAGTCTAAAAGCACTTACGGAGAAAGTAGGGCATTCCATCTTTATAATTTGTGCACTTTTTCCTTAGTCATAATAGCTAGATCATAATAATCAACAATAACAGCCCCATATCTATACAGTTTCATGCAGAAAAATGTATTTAACATAGTTGTATACATTTGCAAGACCTCATAAAAGCATCATCCTCACATAAACTACAATAACTGAAATAAAACTTTTCTCTCTTAAATTTAAAATTAATTTAAGATTGAACTCACTTCTAAACATGAGCTTAAGAAAGTGTTTTAACCTTTTACTTCCTCTCCATTTTACATCATACTGTGATTTTATGGCAACTGTCAGGGACTAAAGGTGTAACACACAAATCTAATTGTTGAAAACAATGACATTTAAATAAATCAAAAGAAATTTCTAGTATCACATGTACATCAGAGGCAAGCTAGATCCTCCCCATTAAACAAAGATAAATTACACCCAAGTCAAACATGACTGGTCACTTCCAACTGGGAACCACACTATCTGATAGGAGCAGCTGTTAGAACAGGCTTGACAAAATGCTTTGTTAGAACACAAGTTTAGAAATTCACATCCTTGCAGTCCTTGATGTCTCATTAAAAGAAAAACACACTAGCTATTTTCCTGTTAGTGCCTCTGCAGGAGAAAGGCAGTGGGAAGCAGATAAGAAGTACAAAGTATTTTCTCTTGAGAAAATGAGGGAAGTCAAAGATTTCTAACTCAGAGCAATGACAACGACCCCGGCTGAGCAATCTCACATGAGTATTTTCAGAGCAGGAAATTCACATCAGAAAATCATTCGGACCCTTAAGAAAGCATGTTCTACAAGCAGAATTTAAAAGTAAGTGGTTTTCTATGGGGTTTTATCCCATTAACTCCTGCCTCCAAAGTAACTGGAATTTCTCAGGCCTCACAAAACAAAAAACAAGAACATTTTGGGTTAGTCTGGAGCTGTATAGGTCAGCAAGAATACCAACGCTGGTGGGCATCAGGAAACAAGTTTTGCTTGTCTTACCCTCTAAAGAAGCACTCTAGGTCCTTTTAAACCTATTCAATGACCAAATTTCATAAAGCATGTGGGAACTTATTTTGAGGTTGCAATTTTTTCCAAACATAATCTGATGCACTAATTTGATTTTAATCAGCACAAGAGTTGACAAGGTAAAAGACCAGTAGAAGTAAACTGAACAGTACAGTCCTGTAAGTCTGTGAAAACAGAAAAAAAAATAACTTTCTACATTTGAATTTCCGAAGTGATACATCATCATTTTAAAGATAAGTACCTTCATGGGAAAAATAAATACAAATTACAAAACCCCCTTGCTTACAGAATGCCCCAGTACAAGCCCAACAAAATGTAAAGTCTTTGAGTACTGAAGTAATACACACAGTTTTGAAAACAAACTCATTTCTCTGACAGTCATGAAAAAGAAGAAAATAGTTACTGTTCAGGCATCTTACTACCAAGGACAAATCTAGACAAGATCAAAAAATACAGAAATCTCCCATCTTAAATGAAAAGGCTACTACCACTTTTGTGGTAAAAGTCTTCTAACTAAAATTCCAGTACTAAAGGCTGCTTTTACCTTTTCACAGAGAATCATGTTAAATAGTGTGTGCTTATCATAAATAAGAATATTAATACTTACAATGATGATTATATTACTCTACTGCATCTAATTGCTAAAAAAAAAGAGAAGTTGTGATCCACTTCTGTTATTCTACTGCACTACCTTGTAGAACAAGGTACCTCAGTTTTTAAGTTAAATTTTAGTTCTGAAGCATGATGGAAAGCGGAATAAGCAAGGAAGTACTGTCTTATAAAAGTAATTCCAAAACCCATTATTAATGATAATTGATAAAATGAGATCCCCTTTTCTTTGCAGATGGGACAGAGAAGTAATCCAAATCATAGGCAATAGCAAACACCTTTTCTGGTATTAAGATGGAAGGGAAAAAACTCTGCAAACCCAAATCACCTTTCAAAATTATTTACTCAATAAACAACAAAGAGCATAACAGTTACTACTAGTTTTAAAGGTTAATCCATAATGTATCATCTAAAGTTAAACAGATGAGAAATCATTTTTGAAATAAACAAACAAAAACCTCCAAACACTACCAAACAAAAAGTAACAAAAACCAACTCACCTGTACATGCATTACAAGCTGTGCTTTCTCCTTGTCCTTACGCTCTATGGATCTCTTTAATTCTTCTACCTCCGACATTACAGCGTTATGACTCAGCTTTGCTTTAAGTTCCAAAATATGTTTCTCCAGATCTTGCTTCTCTCTCTCGTATCTTTCAACTACTGCAAAGCAGTGAGAACAGAGCAACAGACTCAGTAGAAACACTGACTTGTGGTAAATTAATTTTAACTCATTTCTCTTTTGGCAATTTTCTTCTCGAGACTATTCTATAACTATTGATTTTAACAAAAAAAAATCTGAAAAATGGCTATACCTGTATCATAACCTCACTGTCTTTTAATGAATGAGACAGTATTTTCCAGTCATTTCACAGAGGTTTTCTACTCTTCCCCACATACACACCTCATCCCCTGCAAAAAACACAATCACCCAAAACGCCAACAAAACTGAAAAAAATAAAATAGGATGAAAAAACAATGGGCAAGTTCTCATGTAAATGAAATTTGGCCATAAGCTTCAAGGCCAAAATTTTATCTCACCAGAGTAATACTTCCTGACTTGGAAGTCAAATTATCTGTAAATGTCTGAATCCTACAACTACAAAGTTTTCGATAAGAGTAAGCTATAAATTCCTTCAAACAAAAATGCAAAGGTTTTTAATCATAAACAACTACTAGAGGCATTAAAAAAAAATCTCCATTTTTCTTCTTTGAAGAAACAGAAATAACACAGCAAGGTGAAACACAAGTGCAAAAATTATATAAATATATGCATACATCTTAACAGCTCCAGTACATTTTTATTTTCTTCATATTTTTACAACCATCTTGATTTATTATTATATAATTAAAATATGCCCTCATTAACATGAAAGGCATATTGTTTCAAGTAAATTAACTTTTCAGTAGGACATTAACTTGATTGGAGAAAAACTATTGAAATGATTATTTTATGTTACATTTCTGAAGCTAAGCCATGTACAAGATCCAGCCAATTTCCAGGGCTCTGTCTGAGATCTTTAAAACAGGGAGTCAGTGTCCTATTTAAATACTAAGGTAATTCAGCAGCTGAAGTATGAAAATATAAGTCATTAGCCAAACCAATTAAACATTCACATAAACACTGGACTTGGAGTCACTATTCCTGTATTATCCTGAGTAATCCATTTCTATGTTAATGAGGAGAAAGATAAAGACTTTCTCTAATGCCTTTTTGATTATGTTTGAAAAGTTTAAATACATATAGATAACTAACCATTAGGACCTTGCTAAAGTGGTAATTTAAGATGCAATTATATCTTGAAATTGCTTAAAGTATTTTTCTTCTAAATAAAATTATTCCAAATCTAAAATTCCAACATACTGCAAACAGAAGCCTCCACTGCATTACACAGGAAAATTTACTTAACCACTGAGGAACATCATGTTCCTTAGAAATTCTAACAGAAATTCCTTAGCCTTATTAACTCCTTAGTAAATGACTCATGCTATGATTTTCAAGATGGCAGAATTCAAACTGCAAATGGACTGAAACAAAAGGTTCCTGAAAAATTATTACATAAAAACCATACAAATGTTTTACTTCTGTAAAAGCACTATCCAGTTTGCTGAAATGGTATTAACCATGCAAATCAAGATATTTTATCCTAAATTAACCATCACTGGCTGTTAATATTCAGGAGCCAATACTTAATAACTTAAATCTGAGGAATGAAGTGGCTGCTTTTGTTCAAACAAGAGAAGAATTAGACTGCAATTCTAAGTCAAAGCTCATGTCCAGGCTTACTAATTAATTGATTTGCAGGCCTCTAGTGGAAAATATGAGCTGTACCTGCTCTAACTCTCCTGTCATCATCTTGTACATCCTGGTAGCTCTGGCGATGCACAGCAGCTTGTGAAAGTTGATGTTGCAATTCCACACGGTCTTCCTCTGCTCTCAGAAGCTGGGAACGAAAATCCTCAATCTAAAATGTATACACAAGTATCAAAAATTTAATAAAAAACAGAATGAAGGAGAAAATGCCATGCTTTTATTAAGCACTAAAAAAACCCAAACCTACATACAAATAATATTTATAAATAAATCTTGAGAGTACTGGAGATCATAAACAAAAAGATAAACTACTTCCTAATTACAGGCCACAAAGTGGTTATTCAGAATTAAAGGAAACATTTTATTTTTTATGTTTACCACAATTGCACACTAATTTCTCTAGACCAAACAAAATGTTATCATACTGTCTGTTGCAACTGTCTTTTTAAATTGCTATTGAAAACATCTATACAAATTTAATAAACAATATATTTTATTTCAATTGTGCTCCTTAAAAATACAATGTATTTATTACTAAGAAGCATTGAGGCTTTTTATAGTTTTTCCTTTCTATCATATACAGTATAGCAATCACAAAGATGACATCATGCACAGGAAAATGAAAATCTGACATTCTAAAACTGAATTGAAGAAAAATACCTCTAATTCGTATCACCCTGTATTTCAAGCACAGTGAGTTAAATTAGAAACAGTAATACAGCCAACTCAAACATCTGCTAGATACACAAGGCAAACAACTAATGCTAAAAGATAAGTATGCCAATTGCCCCCTCCCCAGTTATTTGAGTCTTTTTATCCAGCCCCTCTGAAAGAATGATTAGAAATGTTTAGGAGAAAAGATAATTTTCTAAAGCCATAATCCAGGTTCGTACAAATTCTGAGTTTAATCATATGTGCATCAATGGCAGCTGTTGAGAGGACATTTTGGATAGTTTTTCAGGTATTTGTTTATATATTTTTATCACATGTTACAATTCAGCAGTAAAGTAAATTCTAAGTAATTGATTTATCTGAATTCACAAATTATAGCATGCACTTTGCATAACAGTAATTACTAAAATAGAAGTTGTTCTAAAGGATACTATGAAAGGAAGTTACAAACAATGTGCTTATGTACTGAAAATGTACCATTGCTACCACTACTACAATTAGTATGTATGAACATATATACATAAAATTTGGAAAGCAGAAAAAGTATAAAAAGGTATCTCCTTTTTTCTTTCACAAAACAATGTTAGCAGAGTATGAAATACAAAGACTAAGCCAAAAGACTCAGACACAGCTTAATATGAAAACTTTAGAATTTTTACCACACCAAAGCAGTTACCTGATGCAAAAGAACTTCTCTACTGCCTTCAGATTCATTCAGCTTTTTCCGGGACTGCTCCAGCTCGTGCTCAAGCTTCCATTTCAGAGGATGATGAGGACAGAAAAGCAATGTATGCATCATAGCATAAAAATATATTTTAATTATTTAATTCTAACACAAATTAATCTGTATAAGTATCTGGTTAAAATTAGGTATAATACATACAATATTTTTATTTGTCCAAAACATTAGAGCAAACCTTCATTTGTATGGAATTCCTGCTATATTTATTTAAATGATATAAAGAGAATTTAACTTGCAGTCTATAATTTTTGCACAATATTCTGTGTCACATGGAGAAACAAAGTCATTTATATTATACAGAACAATATGCACAAAAGCAAATTTTTACTGTGTTAAAAGTAAAATAATTGAAGATAAACTTTAATAAAGTTTAAAAAACGTTGTCTCTGGTCTTGAAACACATTTTCAAACTCAAAATAAAATGAACAATGACTTAGTATTTAAAGCCACCTTCTACATAGTTTGTTCATATAAGTGTTAAAGATGACATGCTTTGGTATGAACTGGTAATTAGTAAAAATCTGTGTTTTTCCTGTGTTGTACAAGATGATGTATTTGAATTATTCTGGAAACAAGATGACTGAAAAATTGAAGTGCCTTGAATTTTTTACCAGTTTTCCTAAAAACATAATATTAAAAATGTGAAATAGTCATCAAACTTAGAACTATTTAGAAAAAAAACAGAAAGAAAAAGCTAGAAAATATTTTCTGACTTCTACCATAAATAGTTCAAAGATCCACAAGGAAATAAATAAAGATTTTGACAGCAGAAATTGTTATTGTTGAGATAGCAATCTCAAAAAGGATGTTGAGAGGCTGGCAAATGGGCAAAGTAAACAGGATCAGCATTAAGGGAATAAAAAGAGCAACATAACATAAAATACTACATAAAGGTTTAGCATAAAGGGGTATAACATGTAAAGTACTGACAAAAAAGGTTAAGCCTGATGCAAGAGGAAAAAAGCTACAAAAAGTGTAATACAGCCCTAGCATCCTGCTAGAACAGAAATACAAGAAATCTTGTTTTCTATTGACAGGAAGAGAGCAATATGGTAACAATTCAGTAAGAGTAATTAATAATAGCTACGGTGCAAAATAACCAGTGTAGGTTAGTTGCAGGCAAAGAAAAGCTGCACCTTAGAGCTGCTGCAAATAAGCAACAGCAGACTATGTATAAATTTAGAGACAAATCAGAGAAAGAAATCAAGGATAATCCCCAAATTACAAATCTGTCTGCCTAGCAGGATGAAAGAGTCATTAGAAGTAACACACTATAACTAAAGAGTTTTGTAAGAGACACAAGTTCAGCATAGCTATATTCACAGTGCCTCTGAGCAGAACAAAAACCAAACCTTGTATTCTTAAAGAGGAAAGAAAGTTTTGTCCTACTGGTTTCTCTGAAAAAGGAAGTATATACTGTAACATATGACTCTACACATTCATTTAAAACCAAACAAAAAGGAAAAAATTAAGCCTTACTTGGTTCTTTTCACTTTCATATTTCACAAGTTTGCTTTTCATGAGATCTTCTGTTTCATCTGCTTTAGCATCTTGCTTCCTTAAAGCCTTTAGAGGAGAAAAATATATTGCAAACAGCATTAGAAAAGTAAATAGCATTAGAACTTTTCATTAGAAAAGTTCAGAAGCTGTCTTTCTAAAGCTGTTAAAATTAAAGAATGTGTCGATACATTTAAGAAAGAAGATCTAGACAAATACTTTCTGTCTGCGTCTAATATTTCCGTGTAGAGTCAATGTATATTGTTATGAAAAAATAAATATAAGTCCTTGCATACATAAACCCACCCATGCAGAGAACGGGGACAAATACAATGTCTAAACTAGGCACTAACATCCTTCCGACTTATAGAGCTCCAGACGCATACGGTTGACCCCAAACACCTTGAGATGAAGGTCTAAAAGGCTCAGGAGATCCCCTACAGATTAGCTGTGCATATATTAGAGAAAAAGTACATATTCTCTAATGCAAAGTGTGCATGTTATGAAATACAATGATACAGTGCACTGTAGTAAAGAAAACACTACCACAAGGTTGTGTTGCAACTCCACAGAAAAAAAAAAGGTTATTTTTATCTGAATCTGGACAAAAGCTTCGAATTGCAATATTACAACTGAATCAACTGAAAGTTTCCTGATCAGAAGTTACTGACATTGATGTGCCCTACTTTGACACCAAAAACCACAAAAACCAAAACAAAGCCATGGGGACTTTTCCTGACCCCTCTCAGACTGAGGTATCTAAACCCATGTATATTTTCTAAAGCATCTTAAAAAATAATATTGCTTTGAATATTGGCTTCAAAATCTTTTCCCTCTGCAAACCAACATTATTTGCAGAACACAGACAATCACCAGCAAGAGAAGCATTAGGCATGACAGACATTAATGTCATGTATAATTTGTAACATACACAACCCTAGTTAGGATATATCAAGCCATAACAATGTCATTGGCTCATTTTAAACATTTAGAAACATCAGCTGAGAGAGATGGGTAGCCATATACTGATAGTTTGCCATGAATTTTAGCAAGTGTTAATAAATCATGTTTTTTATCTGCACAAAATGCCCAGGCATGTTTCACACTAGTCACAAATAAATTAATTAGATACCTTAGCACAAATCATTTACTTTTATCTCATATCCTGAAGTGTAAGTACATCTATCCCTTCCACAATTCCTTGCTAGAACTGCAACAGAACAACAAAAGCACATAGCCTGTCCAGAGAAATGTCTTTTCTGTTCTTCCCAAGCAGCATTTTCATTTCATATTTTAAACAAATCTCTCTCTTAACAAATATCCCCTCTCTTTACAAATTTGCCTACATAAATAGTGCCACTTCATTCAGTTTTTGAACATTTTCTCTCCACTGTATACTGGAGAACAATTTCACTGTATGAAAACAGAGTGCAAGATATTAATCAACTTCCATGAAGCTGGGCACTCAGCTTTAGAAGTTTTCCTTTTAAAAGCAGCTTTTTGGAGAAAATAAATGGATTTATATATTTATCTCATTCTTACATTCTCACCTCAGGAAACATAAGGGTTTCAGTATAGTTTGGATTACTCTCCTGCTTGAACAGCTTACATTGAAAACTGAGACTGTGGAAGACATAAATCATAACTATGTCACTGAAAATATTATGCTACAGAGTTACACTCTTAGTTGTACTGATCTCTAATCAGATACTAGAAGACTGTAACATATTTAAGATATTTCCCTATGTATTCAGTAGAGATTTAAATCTACCATTCCAGTCAACTATAAACCTCAAAACTGCACACATTTTACTCAAAAAGACTCTTGGAAGAAGTCCCAAAAAGCTACATGAACAAAAGTCAAAGATCATCACTTCAGCTAATGCCATTATTGCACAGGCTGGTTGGGCTTTGGATTGGGGTTTTTCTTTACGTTTCTTTTTGTTTCTTTGAGTGGTTTCTTTTGTTTGTTTTTAATGACTGGAAGTACCAGTTCAAAACAGCCTTCTTAGAATATATGATGTGTACTAATTCCAACTGAGCTCCATTTTTACTAGCAAAATAGGAAGCTCTGTTATATACAGTCAGCTTTATGTCAACCGTGTTTTGGCACTAAATTAATAATGAACACAGTACCAAATATGCATGTTCTCATATGCAGTTTTGCCTAGAGATGTGAGCATCATAAGAAAAATTTTAAAACTGGGCTGGAACTAGAAATACTAGTAAAATTTTGAAAGATTTTCCTTCTGAAGGCAAAAAGTATGTCTCTGCATCAGTAGTGCATTCTAATTCCCAGAAGAAACCACAGAAATAAATATTAACTTATCAGGATCACTGGCTGATATTTAGGCTATTAAATAGCAATAATTTCAAATAAAAAGGCAGTCTTCCCTATAACTGATACTACAAATATAACATTCAGTTTTACTTTCTACATATTGTAAAACTAGCCCATAGCCATTTCATTTTAAGGAAAAAAAACAGCTCACATATATATACCAGAGATAAAATACGGAAAAAAGAATGTTATGCTACAGTAAGTTAAACATACTACATATGCACTACTTCAACTGAGAAACATTCATTGTTCCAGTAGGTGTTAGGTAAGGCAATCAGTTAATCAAAATGTCATTAAGAAATTGAAACATCTGGTAATCCACAGTCACACAAAGGTCAGCTGTTACTGTCAATTCAGAAATCGCATAGGCAGAAGTTAATTCTATGTTTTGCCTTCTTCCTGTACTGCTTTTTAAATAATTCTTTCTTTCTGGTTTGTGCCACTCTCATTTTTTCTCCACTAAACATATCTCTATGTAAGCTTTCTGTTGGGAAGGGAAGGGTAAAAGAAAGAAACAAACAAAACATGTAAAGATCCTACTGATTCTTTGATTTCATTTGTTGTCTCCAAAGAAGGGTTTGGGGAAGTCAAATGTCAAAAATGGGAACTAGGAAGGGGATGCTAAGGACAACAGTTCCACTCCTCCCTGATGGCTCCCAAGCAGCAGGCAGACACCCTCCAGAGAAGCTGGAGCACCAAGGAATGGGAACAGGCCTATGGTCAACAGGATTCTCCCACTAAGATCCTCCTCTTGAAAGCATTAGGATCCAGGCTGGCTAGGAGGAGCTGACAAGGAGGTTGATGAGGCCTTTGGAGGGAGCAGGTATAGAGGAGACCACAAGAAAACAGAGAACTTCCCTGTAAAGAGGCCTTCACAGCGTGGTTTTGCGATGGACCAGGTAGATGTTCTATTGTCTGTCTAGATGATCAGGCTAGAGGAACTTTTGATTTGACCAAGGAGAGCAATTCTTACAGGTCTTTATAAAGAGTTCACTGGCATAAGACAGTACCAGAATACAAACATAACTGGTATTTCCCAACTCAGCATACCTCAGCCATATGCGTGTAGAATATATAGAACTGTAAAACTTCAAAAAGATAAAATAATTTACTCACCACTAGACAGATACATTTTTCCTGTGCATAAGGAAAACCATATGGAGGATTCTGTAACAAGAGTTCTCAATCTTTCCAACTTAATAAAAATCTTTCAAGAGCAAATCATAACTTTCACTGCAATTTAAGCCTACTAACTTTTCTAAGGGTTTGGGGTTTGGTCTTTTGGTTTTGCTGTCTTGTTTTCTTTTTAAATAAAAGCAGATTATTTGAAAGCAACGCACAGACCACAAACTGCAACTTGCTCTTTCAAAGTGCGACTGATCAGTGAGTTATTCATACTATCTGAAACACACAGGCAGACCAGCCTCATGCTATATTTTAAAATAAGGCAAAAATGTACCACATCCTAATGTGAATGAAAATCCTTTTCCTAACTTGCTACATTAGTGATCAGCATGGGTCCAAGCATGCTACCAAGATGTAACAACCAGGCATCCAAAGACAGACTAACTAGCTATTTCAGAGACAGAGGTCTATGATTCTTGCTTATGTTCCAAGAAAGAGCCTGATTCAGACTACAATCAAAACAGAAACCATTAGCCACAGGTGGCAAAGCACAGAGCGAGTATCAATGATGCACTAAAGTATCCAGATAGCTCAGAGCACAGATCAAGTTTATATTTGTCTAAAAAGATCAGAGATAAAGATACGCAAAAAGGAATTTTCAGTAACAGTTTTGACCATTAATTTACCCCGCTCTCTGTCCACCAGCTTCTTGCACTTCATGGTATTTGCAGTGGGGGGCAAACAGAATGTAAGTATACAGTTGCGCAAACAAAAATTTAAAACATGCTTCCTGGCCTATCCAAGTTGCTAGCTTAAGACTGACTATAGTCATTGCCTTACCACAGTCGCTGGGCTCAAAATGTTCTATAAAGATGATTCTGTTCACCTAAAGCATGCAAAGCATGAACACATGACACATTTCACCAAAATCCAGGAAGCCGAGTACAGGATTTTGTAAATCTATCCAGGATACTCTCAATGCATATGAGAGCTCTTTAAAGTCCATTTTTCAGAATTATACTTGATCTTGTTTTAGAAAATAGAGATGTAAATGCAAACAAACAGTAAGAGGTGATAGTGTCTATGTTAAAAAAACCCAGCACTGAGGAATCTCAAAATAGTTGTAGTTTACATAACAAATGCAGTTGTTAAAGCAACCCATGTATATATGTCAGTAGCACTGGCAAGATGAGCATATTTTTTCTTTCTAATCAGAAACACGTTTGTATCAGGAATATACAAATAATTGAAGACATACAATATGCATGAATTTTTTGCTAATTGCTGTTTTTTAATTTGCAATTATTGCTGATTAAATGCACCAACACACACTAAGTTAAAAGTTACATAAAAAATGTAGAGAAAATAATTTTTATTCACCTACACACAGCACAGACAGACTACAAATTCAAAATAAAAATGCAAATTTGGAAGTTAAAGACGTAAAATGTTATATGCCAAGCTTACTTTATGGGCAGTATACAATTAGAGATCATCTTGGTTAATAATCCATCTTTGATTGTAATAATACATCAAAGCAAAGAAGAAGTTTGCACATTACACAAAAGACGGACAGAAAGAAAAAACAAACAAGGGAAAGATCAAAACAAATGTATTGTGATGTTCAGTTAGACCCTGAAAATATATAATTTAATAATTGCAATTTAGGAAGATGATTCTCTAAGATGGTACAACACTGACAAGTAGTGGTCAGTTATGGGCCCTGCACTTTCCTTAAAAATAACACTTAAACCTCACACAATCTTCACAAGAGATCTCAACTAAGGCAACCACTGGTCACATCCAAAAGTTAATTTGATTTTGTTGGGTTGGAAATGTGTAGGAGGCAAACTAATAAAAAAATTGTATCATTAAATAGTATTTATCTGTAAATCCTTCAGGCCACATGAAAGTACAGAATTCCAAAACTCAGCCCAAACACTATCCTCCTTTCCATTGATATTATTTGGGAGGCACCTTGGAGAAATAAAAGAAAACAGAGAAAGACTTCAATGGAACATTACACTCATACAGCGATCACCACAAGACTGAGGCCGGTGACAGAGCTAAAAGTCCGTCTAAATCACAATTCAAAGGACAAGAAATAGAATAATAAAGTAACCAGCTTTTAAAATTATGCAGAAACACATTTCATCCAAATAACAACTGTAGCAAAATACTTATTTACTTTATTGTAACTAGGCTATGCAAAAGCCCACAAAACAATTCAAGTACATTCTTTCCAAAATAGAGTAACTTAAGCTGTATTTTAGAACGAGGATCCTCAGGAAAAATAACTTATAAAAGTAGGTACAGAATAAAATAGAATTTGCAGGAGAAAGGATTAAACCATCTTAATTCACAGCTAGACTTTAGGGGAATGGAAGGTGTGGGATGTACTTAGTATTTCGTATTCATTTTGCATGAAATTCAAAAGGTGAACAACTAAGAAAAAAGGTACCCAGCCTGAAGGCTCATGATCACAATAGACTATGAGCAATCATACGATCTATGAAAGATCATATGAAAATTCTTTCAACTACATTTTAACTCGTTCACTTGATGTCAAATTTTCCTTCTAAGGAAACCATGGCAGTGTTACTGTATCTTTAGAGATTAAAGTCATCATCCCTTTAAAAGGATGAAAAAGGATTGTTCCAATCTGCAGATAACACTATCAAATCACACCAATACATTTCATTAAGCATCCCTTTACCAGAATGAAGACACCATTGAAGAATATAGAAATGGGCGTGGAGCAATGAAAACCGAAATTAAGCACTCTAGTTCTTTTCACCCCATAGGACATCAACTGGGGGAAAAATGAAACAGACTTTCTGAAATACTAGCAGGACTACAAGCCTTTTGTTAAACATCATTTTTTATCTATGTCAAAAAAGCATCTTATCTTCTAAAATACGACCTCTTTGTACCGTCTCCAGCTTTACATGAAATACGTAACATCATTCTAAATTAAGGCTCCTCAGTATCACTGCACAGTATAACACCTCCCAAAAAGCATGAATACTTTTGCTAAAATTAAAAGTGAAAAACAAGGAATCACACATTTCTTCTCAACTATAACATTCTACTGTATACTTAGAGATAATATTGCAAATCATATCTTAAGGAGAGTGACATAAAAGTCACATGATGTTAAAACATAGATTTTCAAAATAGGAGTAAAATCATAAAGAGAAGCATTTTTCATATATTTCCTAAAACAAACAAAAAAATCTAGTAGCTGTCTCAAATTTAAATTTATATCATAAACATTTGTATTTGTCTCCTAAACAATATTTTATATTTCATCAGATACTGTTGAATGAAACTGAAAAGCAATGAAAAGCTGTCTGGCCAATTACTTGTTGAAGTCAATTTAAAAAAACCTGTTCACTGCAAGCAAAGTTTACATTTAGAAAACAAAATGTTTTAATTGAGAAAACCCAGCTAATGACTTGTTTTTGTTTTCTTGGGGTTTCAGGAAGGGCACAGGTTCATAGAACCTTTGTGGCAGTTACCAAAAAGGTCTAAACATATCAAGACAGTATAATGAAGAACTGAAAGCGCACTTGGTATCATCCAGTCATAAAAACAAGCTGAGCTGGACTGATAGAGTTAAAAAATGTGCCAAAGATATGAGCACTTCTGCCAGTTTGACAGGTACAGGTTCACAAATGCAACACATTCCTAATTAAGTCCTAAAAACACGGGAAGTTTTCATTTGCATACCTCTTGCAATTGAAGAGACATATGTCCCAGTTGGTCCTGGCGCCTCTCTACAAGCTGTCTTTCAGCACGCATTTCTTGTTCTATTTCCTGAAGTCTTCTCTCTACCCGTTCTGATACCTTCAAAAGGAAAAAAAAACACAATGTAGGAAATCAGTGTACCTTTTACTACATGTGGAAGTAACAATGGCAAAAAGGCAAATAGAGTACAGGGCAAAAAAGAACATAATTTGCATTTTATTAAAAAACATTTCAAATGGTAGAGAAAATAACTAGTTGTAGCACTGAGTACTCCAGAAGTACCTAAACAGGATATTTTTCTCTACAGAGGTGGTCCTATTCAAGTGTTAAATATCTCAATATCAAGTCTAGTGCATCCTAAGATGAAACTGCAATACGAAAATCTTATCTTCTCTGTCACAAGCCTGATTAAGCCCTGGAGAGATATTTCTTTCACATCTCCAGTCTGCAAAACAGACCAATGTTTGCCTCTTCCAATCTCTGAATTCTGCAAGCAAAAAGTAGCAAGCAAGAGCTAAGTACATGAGAATGACTGTAACAATACAAAGTAATTACATCATTTTAAGCCTTTTCCCCAATATTTTGTGAATCCTTGTACAAACTAATAGAAATTATTAATTTTGGATTATGAACACAACAGATCAATCTTATACGACAATACCAGAACTACTTCATTTTTGCAATTCAAGCTGCTAGCAGACAGCACCCTCTTCAGGCAGCAAATTAAATTTATTTTGTTAAAGATTAGCAAGAAAAATATCTATGTATCATTTCCTCCCTACCTTAAAACTAATTATTTTATTATTAATTCACAAATACTCCAGCTAAAGCACACAATGACACTATGCAGCAGAAACAGAAAATAACAGTCTGTCATTATACTTCCTATATCTTTTTTGAAAGACAGGAAATAAGATGTCATCCTTTTCCCCATATACACCTACAATAAAGAAATTATCAGTACTCTTTTTACTTTTTTTTTTAATTGACGACATATTTCTGAAGACAGAAGCTTTCTCAGCTCTCTCACACATCTTTTTCAAGTGAAGTTAAGTAAATGAGTGCTAAAGATATTAAGAAAGAAAATGTATAATTGTGACTTGACAAAACATCCAAAAGTAACATCACCTCCAAAGATGACATTAAAAGGATTTCAGTACCTTCCTCACTGTCATGGGTCTAATTCACATCAGGCACAGTGGGTGACATGAGATGAGCCAGCACTACACAGGCTTTAGATACCTGCAAACTTCAGATTTCATTGTAAATTAGCACTAACACAGAACAAGTAAGAAAGCAACTTTATCAAGTGGTTTGTCTTGTTTCTGACTATTTTACTCACTCCAGAGTGCAGTTGTATTATTTCTAACAAGATATTGAAAGAGATGCATTGAGTATCATTATATTTGTCAGGTGCATGGAAATTTCAGTTAGACATAACCCTCTTTTAACCAAAAAAAATAACCAAACCCCACAACAAAAACCAACCATCAAACTCAACTCATTGGAAAAAACCCACCATCTATCAAGAAACTAGAGCTAGTATACCTAGTATATTGCTAGCTCATAATCTCTGTGAAAAGAGCACAGAAAGAAGAGGCTGGAAGGACTTCAAAGGCTAGCAAACTTTCTGCCTGGTTAAACACATGACTTTTATATCTATATAATTTTTCTACAAGTCTATATAACCTGCTCAAAATCATTCACAGAGAACTTTACAGCCTTGATTCCACTGCCTCTGAAACTACCTGTTTTTCTTAAATTATGATTTTACTCTTCCTTGTTGAATTTTACAACTATTAAGCTTTATCCTCTAAACCACATCCAAGACTGGATTCTGGAATTCATTGTTTCCCATATATGTGACGTTCATCTGCAAATATAACACACCTTACACCCCCATTGCTGGTCATTAACTTGCAGTTTAAGTTGCTGGCAAATTTCACTGTTAAAAAGGTATTAAACAAGGACCTACTTTCTTGGCACACTCTGTCACTATTTTCCCCTCTTCTGCAAAAATCAGGCCAATTGCTTTGGTCTCCCTGAGAAGTATCATGGGAGCCAGTGACAAAAGTCTTGCAAAGCCCAGACAAGACAACATCCTCTGCTCTGCCCTCATCCATTGGGGATTGTCCCACTCGGTTTTCTGGTGGTAAAAGGCAGTCAGGTTTGTTAAGCATGATTTCCATTTGGTGAATCCATGGTGACTACACTGAACCCCTTCGTGTTCCACATGCTTAGAGTGAGATGAGCTGTTCCATGACCTTTCCAGGGATTGAGGTGAAGCTGATTAGTCTGTAGTTCCCTGAATCTTCATTTTTGCTCTTTTTGAAGACTGGAGTGTCAGTGACTTTCTTCCAGTCCCCAGGCATTCCTTCCTGATCGCCATGACTTTCCAAAGACAATTGAGAGTGGCCTGGCAGTGTTGTCTGCCAGTTCCCTCTGCACTCATGAGAGCACAGAGAGCATGTGGGAGTGCACGGATGTGCATCCTGTAAGGGCACACAGAACTGCAGATGTCAAGTTTGACTAAATAACCTAATGCTCCTTGACCAAGGGAAAGACTTCCTTTCTATGGACATTGTCACTCATCTCCTGGGTCAAGGATTCCTGAGGGTTGGCCTTGGCAATGAGGACTGAGCTCCACAATCTCATGGTAGCCAAGGCTGACCCCAACCTTCACACCTCCAGTCAGACCTTCCTTGTTAGTTGGTATAATGTCCAGCAGCACACCTTGCCTTGTTGGTTCCTCCATCACCTGCACCAGGAAGTTATCATCAGTGTTTTCCAAGAACCTCCTGGATTGTTTGTGCCTTGCTGTGCTGTTCCTCCAGCATATGTCAATGTGGTTGAGGTCCTCTATGAGAACCAGGGCTTGTGATTCTGAGGCTACTTCCAGCTCTCTCTAAAAGGCCCAATCTACTATCTCCTCCCGATCACGCAGAGCTCCAGAAATTCCAACTATTCTCTTACATAACGGGAAACTCCACTACTTTGCCTTTCTGGTCTGTCTTTCCTAAAAAGCACTTAGCGATTCCTGACAGCGTTCCAATCATGCAAACTGTCCCAGTATGTCTCTGTAACTGCGATGAGATTCAAGACTTGCAACTGCACACAGATCTCTCAATCTTCCTATTTGTTTCCCACACTTCATGCATTGGTGTATAGGCACTTCAGAAAGGAGTTATCTCCCACAAGAATCACGTCCCCTGTTTTTGTAGCCTCTCTGACCTTCCTTAGTCTGTCACAGAGCCTGTAACTTACAACAATAGGGATTAAAAAAAAAAAAAGAAAAATGAGAAACAGTTAAGTGTTAACTCATTAATTAGTACGTGCAGAGCAAACTCTAAAACTCACTTGTCTTCATTGGTCCCAAACGACCCTGACTCAGGACTACTTTTCTACCATAAAAGTATGTAACCTGACCTCTGAATCTGATTCACTGAAGAATAGCACAAAGAATATGGAGGTTCTACACAATTACATGAAATACTAGCACAAAATTACTGCATTCAGAACATATTAGAATGTGATTTCAAGCATGCATTTTTAGTAACACAGACTATCTGAATGATAATGATGAGACTAGAGCTGTGTCTCCACATAAAGCTTTCAGGTAGCAGGAAAATCTATGAAAATGGATTAGGCTATCAAAAAGCTGTCCCTCTCCTCTGCAATTAAACACAAAGAATAGAGTGTCCTTTTTAAAACCAGGGTGACATTTAAGTCATGCACCTAAATATAACCTTACAGAAGATGCTGGAGGTTTACTGTTCAAAAAGCAGCATCCTACTTCTTGAATTTCACTCCTGCTTTTCAGCTTTCCACTGTTACTTCTAGTGCATAAATCCTGCTAATTGAAATCTATTTGAACAGATTTTTGCTGCCTTTCTTCTCATGACCCATTTTACCATCAAAGCATACTTAAAACAGCAATATTAAAATGACAAAAATAGCAAACTTGTTTCACAGATGTTACTTTAAATATTGTTAAACTTTTCCCTTGTGGTAAATGCTAATGTGTGTTATACCTTTTACAAGTCACCTATGCAGTACCAAAAATCCTTAGATCAGATCTTCTGAAGGACAGTTATCTGACAATAATCCTGGCTCACTGAGATATCATAACCACAGTAACTCCATGTAAGACTCCTTTCACTTAACATTGCTGTCTTTTTCCAGAGACACAGCCTACAGCCATTTTCTAATGGCACCATCTCAAGTAAGCATCAGCTTCATTCAAACATTTACGTATAAGGATGAGCATCTTGTGTTGTTTGGGATGTGCTTCTATCCAAGAGATTGCAACAAAATATCCAAGAGGGTTTATCATACATAACCTTTAAGTAAGTAAAGATTCTTTTAATTGCTTATGGACATTCCTCTAGCAAACATCCAAACCCTTTTCAAGAAAAGGGAAATCTCACAAAATGTCTAGTTAAGAAAGAGATTTTGATACAGAGAGAGTTGTAGAACCTGCAAGTCTTTATACCAAAACTGCACATAGATTCTCAAGTACCAGGGCATGGAGAGTGTTTAACTTGAAACAGGCTTCAACTATGACTACGACACCACCTGAGATGTCCTCTGGTTTTTATATTGGGTACAAAGCTCCTTTAAAGGTAAAATGAATGTGCATTAATTGTACCGTGTGGGTCCTAAAGTATTCAAATTCAGCATCAAAAAGGCTCTAAAAACCATAAACTAATAAATTCTGAACTAGTGACTCAGAAGAACTGTAGTGACTAGACTTTTATCATCACACATCTACACACAGGCCATTTTCAAACAGCACTGAATATGCCAAACAGTACAGCTGTAAGAATTTAGATTTATGCCTCTACAAAAATAAAGACTTAAGAACATCGAACTGAAAAGAGCATTTCTACCACAAGCTCATCCTGTGAAATTATCAGGATTTCAAGTTGACAATTTATTGCCAAGAATCACACAGCAGAATATAAATATAAGGATGTCAAAGCTGGAGGCGATAAACACTCCAAAGCAAAGTCATAAATGCAGTAAGGACAAAAGCTCCTGCAAAACTCTGCATAAGTTTTTAGGAAAAAGGTATTTACTCTTACCCAAGTCACTTCACCAATGATGTATCAATTCTGAATTAAGCAATCCCATTAGAAGAATTCTTACACACAAACACATACTGGAGGATCTGGAACATCTACAATAACACTCCATAATTTCTACATGCATTCTAATCTCATTTAGCTATACACATGATTAGAGTTATTTTTATTCTGAATAGCCATACTGCATTCCCTTCTTTTGCATTTACCTCATCTCACTCATTCCGCCAGCCTCATCAAGTAACAGGAGATCATTAGGCTTTAAATAAGGGCAAAGGATCCACACCTAGTATCGGACAGCACTGGTAAAGCAGCAGGACAGAATGTTGCTACCACTGGCTTTTTCAGTCACATAATCACAGAACATTCTGAGTTGGAAGGGACCCACAAGCATCATCAAGTCCAACTCTTAACCGAATGGCCCAAATGGGCATCAAACCCATGGCCTTGGTGGCTGATCTCAGCTGTGAAATTGGATGGGTACCATCTGTGATTAAGCATGTCAGAATACTTCAGCCCAAAAAGAAAAGCAATATTCTGAAAAGCCTCTGAAGGAACTGAGCAACCTCCTCCAATGAAAATTAGGGATGAAAATGCAGCTAGATTAAAAAAACCACAACAAACAAACTGCAACAACAACAAAAAAACAAACCAAAACACACACCCCCTAACAACCTGGAAAATCAAACCACCACAGAAGTGGCAGTTCATCTCACAAGATGCAATCTATTTGGAGAACCCCTTGCTCTAGGACAAAATGATAAAGATATGCAAGTTATAACAAAGACAGAACAAGTTCCAGAAAAGAAATTCACTGAGGGATTACTCAGTCCAGAAAGCACACAGATCAATTCCAGACCAAGAAGGTCCTACTTCACAGAAGATTAGAGCAGTATTGTGCAGAATTGTCATTAGACACCTTTCTATTCTAATATTGTTCACTAAACTTCTACTTTTTGACTATTCATGAAACATGGTTAGATCTTTCCTAACTACATGTTTCTTCTGGAAATTGAATGCCAGAAACTGTTTTATCCTTTCAAAAAAAGTTTTTGAATGAGTTGCCTGTTTTTATTTTTCTTTTTTTCCTTCTCCTCTTTCCAGTCTTCTTTCCATTTGGTCAACATTCTTCATAAAGTTAATAAGCAGTCATGGGCAGAATATTCCAGTTGAATTCTTACTAGTCCTGTACAAGCAAATAATATCACTGCAGCTTACTGCAGCATTTGTCTTCACTAAAAGACTACCAGTAAACATTTCAATTTTCACAGTTTTATTGGATGATAATGTTCCCTCCCACTTAAGAGACTTACACTTCTGGTATTCCCCCTACCATTAACAAAATACAGAAGACTTCCTTGTTACATTTCACATCTCTCATTTTTTGCTTTCCTTAGGTCAAAAGTTGCAACATTCCATTTTACATCCTGAAATGCTACTATAAGAGGTTAAAGAGCTAGTTATTTCTTTCATTAATAAAAAGACTGGATGCCTGCGTTCCACAGGACTGAGGAAGGTTTGTTTCACCATGCAAAAGCACTGAACAGTTGTAGTGTGGCCAGTTGTAGCAGCTATTTTATTGAGAACCATCTTGGCTGAAACTTACTGAGTTTGCTGATTTCCTGGTATATAAAAGAGTTAAAAAAAGTATACTGAGAAGCAGGCTACAACTAGAAAAACCCAGCATTTTGTGTGCATCAAGAATTCTTTATCAGATAAAGTTACCTTATCCTAGCAGACTATTTAGAAAGCAAAACTAACATTTTAACAAAGACAGCCCATCATTTTTCTACAAAGGCTGACAAGGTAAGTCTTCTTTCCCTGATGGACTCTAGCATACCAAGAATGTAACTGCTACAGACAGAGTCTCTTGAATCAATGCCTAACTTAAATCTCGAGGTAGGAATTTATACAAGCACATTTATGAAGTCTGCTGGTACCAACAAGTGGTCTGTGGCAACAATATTGTTATCAGGGACAAACACATCACTAAAGCCCTTGACTGAACGTTAAGTACCAATTCATGCTATTTTAGGGCAAAATGAATCACGTATGGGAAAATAAGGACATGCAACATCTGCTCTGAAAAGTCTGCATTGCTACTGATACCACAATAAATACATAAAGCATACACCCAAGTCTTACGTGTCAAGAATTATCTACGTGAACCTCACCTACTAGTTACTAGGGAGATTCTCAATTTCTCTTATTCCTACAGCAATACACTGTTTGACTTCCATCTCAATAGTAAATCTCTTTCAGATTTAAGTAATACAGCCTGCAGTTAGTCTGCTTCCAGCAGATACAGGAGACAAAAAAAGAAAAGACTGTCATGGCTGTCCTGCCTCTGCTGTTACATTTTGTCACAAAGCCTTCAGAGAAGAGTGCAGGCCAAAGAGACTCCTTCCATTTCATTACACATATAGTAAGGATTGAAAAGATCAGGGAGGGAGGGAGAAGAAGCAATACTATTTATCATCATACCATGGGAAAGCCTGCATCTTTCAAAAGATAGATTCAACAACTAAAATAGCATTCAAACCAATGTTCAAAGTTAAAAAGCAGTTTTCTCCAAGGCTGTGAATTTTGAAACAGAAAAATCCACAACATATGCACTTGTAAAACACCCACTTTTACTTTAAAGAAGTGCCTGAAATATAAACCTTGTCTTGCTGATTTCATTAGGGAAGGGTAACATTGCAACAACCTATAGTAGCCTAAATAAGATCATGTTCAGATATATGTACCAGTTTATGATACCGATTGCCAATACACATAATATTGAACTAGAAACCCACATCCTGCTTAGAATACTAAATATAAATAATCTTTTCATATTAGTCACACTCACCGTTTCTTGTCTTTGAGACTCAGTGAGCTTTTCAGACAATTCTTCTAGTGTCTTTCTTAATTCAGCATCAGTCCTGCATAGAAAAATGGAAGTAAAACAATATTCTCCAGTGCAAAAACTAAATAACCATGATAATTTTAAGCAGCAACAACCTCCTGGAATTTTATGCTACTTCAGTTTGTTCTACAGCCTCTACATTTCTAGCATAATTACAGACAAGCCTCAAGTGGAAAATTCATGACAAAAAGCAATTCCTCAGTTGGAGAAACAGAGCGCCCAGGTATCAGCTACATACCGGGTCAAGTACAAAATTATGGACACATCTACACAGTCCTTTTGAAGACTGGTTTCCTATTAGGAATCAACAGTCTCATTCCTGTTATTCCTATCCAACAAAGCACCATATGATGAGAAAGTATGTACATTATGGCCTACATGAGAGCTTGCCCTCGAGGGACTTCAGCATCAAGAACAAAAAAGGAGCAAAGTTGTAATAAAAGAAATTCCTAAATCCTAGTTGTTTTGTCCATATATTAAAAAAGGTGAGGAAAGCTACATACACTATACAAATTGGAACTGATGGGTGAATTTACATTTATAAATACTGCAGAAGATGACATAAAGCAAGCAGTTGTTAATATTGCTTTCACCTATAATCCCTTACTCTCCCCCAAATTATTTTTTTAATAAAAAAATTAAGAATTATTTTCCATGCTATTCTTCACATGGAGTTATATTCTGTTTATACCTATTTCTTCTTGAAAGCTCCCGACTGATGTCATCTCCTAGGCGAACTTGTTCACTACTGAGATCTCGAAGGGACTGGTGGAAAGAATGCAGCTGTAAATTAAAACACAAAAATTAATGCAAAGCTTAGGAACCCTTTTTTCCTGTGATATTCCAAAAATGCATATCTACATATATATAAACTTTTTAAAACAAAGCAGATAAAAATAAGTTACAAAATAATAAAATACCATGAATTGTAGCTGAGCCTGGATGAGGCTTGCATGCTTCTACTTCAACCCTTCACAATACATGCTCATTAAAGTTTAATTTTCAATACCTTATTTGCTAAACCAAATTTTCCACCTATGTTTTTTTTCAGTGTTTCAGACCGTGGACGCTCTAACATCTTTTTAACCTAATGCAAAGCAACTGGAAAGATATGAACAGGTGAAGTCAGGAGAGACACATTTCATGCTAATAAATGCTGGTATAGGTGAAACAAACTTCTGCCCAGCTATATATGTTACTATAAAAAGATGACATATGAAATTAAAAGTGAACAAGCAGAACACTGTGATATATTCAGGAATTACCAAAACACTGAATAGGTATTTTACCTTACCCAAGACTTTACATACTCTTTTTTTCAGAGCTTGAAAAAAGAAAACTAAATTTAAAAAAAAAAAAAAAATCAAAAACACATGTCTATTTTCCTCTGTAAAACCTCCCACTTCCCTCATTCAGCAGGCTCTCAATTTATAGTCAAAGTTTTCAGGGAGCAAATAATAGGTCATCCTTTCCTCATGGCATAAAAAGTGACAGCTAATTCAGCCTAATCCAACCTATTGCTGTCAACAGTTCCATGGCCAGCATCACTGTTATGAAATGCCTTGACTTATCATATTCCTTTGTTCTATGCCCAAGACTTAAACCTGGATCTTCCAGAACACAGCTGACTGCCCTCAACATTCAGACACAGGCTCCACCACTTCCCCTGTGTGATTAACCAAAAATTCCAACCTGACCCAGAAGACTTTGAAAAATCACAGCACATTTTCAAAATATATGTGCCTAAGAAGAAGGACTTTACGGTGTTAAAAGTCCATACAGCTGGAAAGTTACTTTAGCTAGGAGTATGAATGGGAATAAAGGGACCATGGTTACAGAAAAAATAAAAAGCCACAACTTTAGTTAAGTAGTACTGCTTTATCTCTGCCCTAATTTGTACCTTTGATCATGATCAATGACTACCATCATTCCTCAAAGCACTATACTCTTCCTATAAATTGTTAATGATGGGGCAAAGCCATAATCTCTCACTGAAAAGAATAAGAAATAAACCAGCAGTTATCATCAAAATGGCGATAAAAGCTATTTGCTTACATAGTTACTTGATATAAATGAGGAATTTTGCATGCATTACAGGAACTTCCTTAAATGAAATTTCTAAGTTATTTATAGACTATATAGAAATAACATAAAATAGTCCTAAGCTTTTTGGAAGCTTTTTAGAAGCTTAGGAGGAAATATTTCCATATAACATTATTTCCTTCCAAGGATTATGTTAACACTACCTTGAAGGAAGAAAATAGGGTGAAAACTAAACCGAAAGGATAATGAAACAGGGTGAAATAAAAGTCTAGGAATTTCTGTAGCTTCCCGAAAAGCCAACTGAGAAAAAGTATTGTAGTTAAGTTTAAAATTCTTTGGAAGTTGACACTGATTTAATAAAGTCCATATGAACACCTTACAATCAGCTTCTTTAGTATTAGTCATAATCAATTGCTCCTGGACAAATTAAGTCTACACAGATAGAAATCACGCAAGCAAGTCTAGCCACCCTGTCTGCAAAACAGGTAGTGAAATCTCCTCTCTGCCTATAGGATGTAGAAAGACTATAATCTTACCCATTAAAGTAATTGATTTATTTTTTTCTGAAGTCTGCAAACAGACACAAATTGAAGGGTATGAAGATCACCAGTGGGCATACACATCCTCTCTTCACATCATTTGCCTGAAGTACAGGCTGAAATTATCCTGCTCATAGGTCACCCTAGAACTAAGATGAAGAACTAGCTGGCTCAAAATCAATCCAAGCTACACTGAAGTAAACAGCAAAAGCACTAAGACACTGTGCCATTAACTAGAGCAGAACAATCACCTTTATAGCCACACCAGACTCCATCATGTAGGTGAATGTTAATCACAGAATTGTTAGGGTTGGATGGGACCTTCTGCAGACCAAACTCCCTTGAAGGCAGGGTCACCTACAGCAGGTTACACAGGAACATGTTCGGGTGGGTTTTAAACGTCTCCAGAGAGGGAGACTCCACAATCTCCCTGGGCAGCCTGTTCTAATGCTCTGCCACCCTCGATGTAAAGAAGTTCTTCCTCAGTTTTGGGTGAAACTTCTTGTGTTTTAGTTTATGCCCATTGCTCCTTGTCCTGTCATTGAACAGACTCTGGCACCATCCTCTTGGCAACACCCTTTGAGATATTTGTATTCATTAATGAGATCCCTTCTCAGTCTTCTCTTCTCCAGACTAAGTAGGCTATTCAGAGATTATTTTTCTTTCTCATAGATGGTCTAAAAGACTACAGAGATTATCTTCATATTTTCCTTTTGATACCACTACCATTTACCACTTTTTCTCTATAGTAATTTCCATAAAACTTTGCAACACTGACAGACACTAGAGGTGACTGCCTGGTGAAAAACAGCATGTAACATTGAAAGCATACTTCATAGATGAAACATTCTTAGTTGCATCATCAGAGTCACCTCATCTGACATAAAACCAAAGAGCCTGGTGATCACATATTGCCTGTTTGGGGAAGCAACTTCCATTAGTCCTCAGTACCTGCTCCCAGTTATCCGCATCACCGACAAATCGAACACTTGCAGATCTAGACCTCCGATGTTTATTGCCCTGTGAGTCTCCATAATCCCTGAGAGGAGAAGTAGGCAGGAAGTGGTAGTTCCCTTTATGAGATAAAAGATTTAAAAAAATAAGTAGAAAGACAAGACTTTGTATGGAAAATTTTTCATTTTGCTTCACAAAAAATGCATTTCATCTTGTCAATATCCTTATAGGCCACATTACAGAAAAAACAATTATTATGTTAAATAATATGGACAGGTATATGTCTAACTCTTCTCAGGATTCTTCTTCAATTTAAACATTTCTTACCCATGACATATATATTCCAGAAAGACAGAAGTAAGTAGTTTTCACCGCAAATTTTATTTGCCAAAGCAACTGCTTTTCCTCCACATGAATGTATTAGAGCTTCAAACAACCATACTTCACAGCTTTTACAGTTTTAGAGCTTTCTACCAAAACATATTAAACTCTGGTTCTGGGAGGAACACTCTTCCCAAACACATCTTTTCCTAAAATATAATGAATTTCCAGAGGTATACAAGAAAAACAACTGCTTTTATGTAGGCATACAAGAAAAAAACCCTACTTTTCTTTGGTTCTCTTTTTTTCTTTTTCACTGAGCCTTACATAATTTCATCTGTACATCCATAATCTCATGTATTTAAAATATAAATTCCCTTTTCTTGGTGGGACGTAAGCTTCAGAACCTGCAATATCTTTTGGATTTAGCTTTAACTTGTATGTACCTACGACTCATGCAGCTCACAATGAATTTTGTCAGCTGGATGAATCAATGTTTCATTCAGACCTCTTGGGGTATCAGCAGAAAATACTATGTAACAGAAAGCTAGAAGAATTTACCAAATAAAAGACTGCATAACTTAATGCAGGTCTCCAACATTTCTAAACTGAATTTCTTTGAAGTAATCAATGATGACTTGTCATGCCACTATCTCTATACACTTTACTTCTTAATTTCCACTTTCTATACCATAGCTATATGACATAATTTAAGTTACTCAAGCACTTTAAGCACTTCACCTGATGCTCCCTCTCCATCCAGATCACTAGGATATAAGCTTGAGAGAGAAGTACTTCTCATTCCAGAGTTTCGTGTTCGTCGCTGGCTCCTCAATTGACCTATGGATTGTTCCAGTGTTTCTTTTAACTGCAGAGAAGATATAATTTACTGAAATATGAATACAGACTTATTTCTTGGAAAAACTGGAAAATATTTTAAGTCATTAAGAGAATCAAAATTACTCTTAAGCCAAGTACAGCTATGAATTAATATCAGCTTTTCTTCAATATCTGATATAACATATTCCTGTAATTATAGCAGAACATGTTTCCAACATTGGTAGCTTCAAATATCAAGTTTCTTAAAACAGTAGTACAACACACAGTGCATCATCATGAAAACTCAAATGAAAAGTTTGTCTCCTGCAACCAAAGACCTATTTGCCAGCAATGCTCAATAACAATCCTGCAAAATCCAGAATAATAACTTCAAAGAAATTATTTTTTACTGTAATTTTTCTACCAGCCCTACACCTGGAATGTATTTTACATATGGTTATCAAATTTCCCTAAGCAGCTTTACAGCAATCCCTACTTTTAGTAGTTTCACTTCCAGGAAAGGGCAGCCATTTCCAACTTAAGAACACAGAACTAACTATATTCATAAATACATTTTAAATTTTTCAAACTTGCATCTCATTTTCTACAATTGTGTTTGCTAACTTTGATTCTTAGTCACTTGCTTTGTCATACCTTTATTTGACAATCCTCAAAACATCAATTTCTAAAGTTCTCTTTCTAAGAGATGCTTGTACACAATGGTTAAATTGATGCTTTGCTCTTGTAGATTTATACACACTATGTTGGATCTCTTTCCCTGAGGAAAATAAGCCTTCTTTTCTACACATTTGCTTCTTCATTCTTTCTCTCTACCTTCACATATAAAATACTCCTACATTTCATATGTATCTGTTTCAAGGAAGCATCTGCTTCCTTGTTTTGTAACCAAGTTATGAACCTCCCTTGCTCCACCAGTACTCTCTTTTAGCTACACAACTTGTACTTGGCAGAGTATCATAGTAATTAGGTGTTTCTAAACCAAAAAAATAATGAAGCTACAAAACCTGTCAGTTTCATTATATAACACATTTTGATTTAGATTGTTTAAATAATATTTAAAAAGTTTCAGTTTACAGCTATTTTACTCCTTATATATTCTGTCCATTACTGCCAAGTTTTCAGCTATGAGTTCTACTAATGGAAAAGAGTGAAGAAGTTAAGATAAATTGAAAGTTGCTCACCGTTGTTATTGCTTCCGTTTGCTCTTTGTTGTATTCTCTGTATTGTCCTAGCAAATGGTCAACATGTCTCAGATTTCTGTTGGTATCCTTAAATAAAAAAGTTTTAGAAAAATGTCAAAACAGAAACCTCCTCTAATCAAACATTACTGTTGTCTTTATTATTCTTGCTTTCTAAGATTAAATCAATAACACAAGTGCTTCTTAAATGGTCTATGCATTCAAAATCCTACCCAAATACCCAGAAATGGTACAGCATGGTTAAAGGGGAGAGGAAAAAAAAACAAAAAAAACCAACCACACACTATCATTTCAGTATAACAATAAGGCCCTCAACTTCAAATAAACTTATTCAAGTTTCAACCACTCTCTAGAAAAACTTAACCCAAAGATCATAACTTTACCTGCCTATAGAACAAAACCAGTTAACTGAGAAATAAGTTTTTGAAGAACAACATGCTAGGTAAGGTCATTGCATGAGCAGTCTCTGACCAAATGACCAACTGGATCAGATGGGAGATCTGCTGAAAAGCAGTCCACAAAAACCAATTAGCTTAAAACCAGAATTTCAGAAGAGCATCTAGAAAGACATTAGACAGAATCAGGAGAATATCAAAGAATCATTTTTAAAAAATAGTCAGATTACATTCTTATTAACTCTTTTTTCTAGATGGATATTTATTTTCTAGCTAAGAAATTTTGAAGTTTAAATTCACATTCTACATTGATCTTTCTCTTCTCACATATTAAAGGGAAGAAAAAAATATTGCTGTCCAAGCAATAAGTGATAAAACATATGCCCATCCCACTCTAGGTATTCAGAACTGTCAGGTAGAGAAGAACACGTATGACTTCTCAAGCAATAATGGTGTCCAGGATAGCTAAGCATCTCCTGCCACTTGCAAAACAGATTCAGATATTCCCTCCACTGAAGAAGCAGGAATTAGATGAACGCTCTTTCTTACTCAGCTATGTATCTCTTACAAGCTTAGAAATAATGCTTTTGACTGTGCTGTTCCACATCTAGAAAATATTTGAAATGTAAGTTCTATGATGAAGGAATTGACCGCCTACATATTTACTCTATAAAAAATGTTAAAATTTTGCACAGTAGAGGGCAACAAGACAGGGCTGGAACTTTCTGCTAGAAAACGTAATGCCTCTTGTGAGAATCTGGAAAATATTTATTTGGTTTTATTCAGTTTTGCTAACTTAATAAATAATATTACCCCACATGTAGTTGTTTCTAGCAATATTCTATTACTGCCTGAAATATCAGCTATATAGAAGTGTAACAAGCTACACACTTTCAGCTCAAAAGCAGTATGATCAATTTTTCAACACTTTTTTGGTTTGCACAGAAAACAATGTTTCTCATCCATACAGTATACTCCATAAACTCCACAACTTCAGAAATGAAACTTTGACCCTATCTTACAGAAATGCAGACTCGATAAATACTTTAAAACTATACTTTGTAAACAACCTGTAAAGTGCTTGCTAAAGTATGGATCTTCTCTGTGACTTCAGCACCATAGTTCTGAGCTCTGTTGTAGGATGCTCTCAAAGGCAGACGCCTTCCTAATCGACGTGTAACAAAGTTGTCCGAATCACTGGATGAATCTGCCATTAGTATCTCACAACCTAGAGAGGAAGACCAGAAAAAGTAACGTATGTTAAATCCTGATTGTAACTGAAAAGTCTTGTACAATATTCCCAAAGCAACTTCATAGAATCAGACTACATTTCCATTAGCCTTTCTGGTTTGGATCAGCAGGAGGCATGTTTGAAGCAATCTCCCAACTGCTCCTCAGATCTCTGTTCACACCATGAAGCAGTGCCAAGATGCACGAGGCAGAGCCTCTCAGGAGCAAATTTAATCAATAGATGCACTCCCCCTACTTCCAAGTGTTCAGTATCTGTCACAAGATCATGGCCCAAAGCAAATTCTCCCCCCAAAACATACAGTGGAGCTATCAGTGCTTTATCAATCGTCCGAGTCTGCAGAACGTTCCACTTTACCACACGCTACTTGATAAGTTCTGTTCACATTGTTCAGGGCCAGCTAAGACCAATCATCCCACGTAACTGTCTTAAGCAAGTCTAAGAACCAGTATCTTAATGATTCAAGGAGAACTGGAGATATTCTGGAAGAAGGAAAATGCAGTGTTTTAAAAAGAAGGGAAAGGAAAGAAAACTGTGGACAAAAAGTTATAGATTAATCAATTTAAATATTGGAAGAAAAAGAACTAAAATGGACTATTTTAAGTTTCCAACAAAAGATCTGGTCTCAAAAAACCCCACAACACTGTATCAGTTAATATCAAATAAATTGATCTGGTAATGAGTAAATTTGTTAAACAGGGAAAAAGCAGAAGAGGGCACTTTTTTCTTTTTTAAAGCCTTGAACACACATGACATTCACAAGAACAACGTGCTAAAGTAAGCTTTCCTATCACTGGGTAAGTATCAGAACAGAAATTAAATGTCAAATCACAGAGGTATCAAGCAAGAACCTAGAGTGAATCCACTGAATCTTTTCATTAAGTGATCTGATTATGCAACATAATAAGTTGATTAAATTTGCAGCTGACAGTATTTGTCCAACTGGACAAATACAGCTAGAAAAACTGAAGTTGATAGAAGAAGTGGAGGGGGAAAGGCTTCTAGTTGAATACTCATCAACAATGTCATCTTCTAGAAAGAAGTTGCTAACACCATACATGTTGTAAAAATAAGGGTAATGTAAATTACAAAATATTATTTCTATTCTCCAGTGTTAATTCGACATAAGCAAGATTACTATCTGGATGCTGAGGCATTTCACTTGACTAGAATTCAAAAATTACTTGAGGCAGCAGAAATACAGCTTGTAAAGAAAGAATTGATTGATAACTCTTAAGGATGGCAAGATGGAGGAGGTAAATACAGACAGCTATGCCTAGTATAGTGAAGTCACATAGTAACTATTAAAATAACAACCCTCAAAAGGTAGGTTACATAGAAAATGTTCTTAGACTATTCCACACTGCAGCAGTTTGCCTAAAGGTCATGGAATCACATTCACAAAACCTATGTCAATATCATCTGTTGGGAGACAGTCTGAGCCTACTTTGTGGAAGAGGAAATAGATTAGCCAAATCTTGAACTCCCTTGTAGTCCTGTAGTCAACAGCAACACCAAAAAGAAAGTAAAGGGGTCATTGTTCCAGCCATTAGAGATGAAATCTCCAAAAGAAACCATGGATGGATTAAAATCTTATGTCGTATTTTATATGGAGGTAACGTGGTGTTTTTTCAGACCCTTATACCTATTTTCTGTAAGGTTGTAAATTTGTGTGCCCCAGACTTGGAGAGAAACCTTTCAAACATGAAGGAAGAGTAAAACAACATGCTCAGTCTGTGCTCAAGTATACCAATATTCCTTACATTTTCTGAAGTGGTGAATTTATCTCATCTTGCCTCTTCTTACCTCACTAAAAGACACATCAGAATTCATTTCAGTGCCTCTCACTCTTGTCAGCTGCAATGAAGTCTTAATGATGCTCAGTAAGCATAAATACTAAACACTGGGAAACAGGGAATATGGGATATTTCAAAGACAAAGGAAAAAAGTGGATAAAACACTGATAGAAATAACAACATGGAATAATAATGACATTTACCATAATTTGTTAAAAAAATGAGACAAAAAAACAACTAAGAAGTTGACTCAACCATAAGATCCCCAACTGCTGAAAAGGGAAGACACTAGATTGAAAAAAGGGAAATGAAGATTTACACCAGGCAAGATTAATGGGTTCATTTTCAGCTGCCCAAAAATAGGGTCATTAAGATACTTACTAGCCAAAGCACTGAAGAAGGGCCAGTAAGCAAGGTAAACATAAAGAAAGTGCTAGACTAGGACATTTTTTCTGAAGAAAACTTACTATTTTTGGTGAAGTAGCATTCCTCTTTATCCTCATGAGCAATCTGAAAGGAACCACAAGTACTTTTAAGTTGAAGTTTTGCTTCCTGTAAAGCAACATTCTCTTTTTTAAAGGAAATACGGAAGTTTTACTTTAGATTTTTTTTAAAAAGTCATGAAGAAACAGAAATTTGTACAATATTTCCACATCCATATTTGCCTATTAATTTAAACAGAAGAAAAGCTTACCACTTTTTCCAAAAACCTACAACCTATTTGACAGTGAGAACCACTTATCTCTTACTGGTTTTTGGTTCTACCCAAACAGATCATAACTTTTCTTGAACTGATGAAAAGCATCAATATTTTCCTTTACAGTAGAAAACAGGGCATTTCATTTTCACTGAGGACTCTGTTATTAAGAGACCTGCAGGGTAAAGCAAACACGAAGTAGAGCTGACAGTCTCAACAGCAAGTTTTCCAGCTCAAGTAAACAAAAGATAAAGTCAGTGTACACAACCTGATTATTCCTTAAGTGTTTTTAATTGTCTAGCTCTACACAGACTAATCTATCACTAGGTAACTGACTTAGTGTAAAAGGTATGTTTGAAGCCTTACAGCTAACACTGAAAGATGACCTAACACCTGAAAGACCTTTTCCTTCAGTGCTTGTATTTGAGCCAGGAGAAATTTTCAAAAAGCCGGGAAGGCGAACCCACATGGTGACACTTCGCCATCGTGCTTTCAGGCACCTGCACCACGTTTCATTACAATTTGTGACACAGTGCTCCAAGCACTCCCCAGTACCACGACACAGAGAACAGTTCCCTCACACTGGTCATAAGCAAGCTCGACTAAGGAATCCTCCTCCGCTGGGCACCTCGGGAAAGCCACCAACACCTGGTTTCATCTCCGAGGGCCTCCGGTTCTTTTGCCACACAGCACCGTGAAAGCCCCGGAGCTGCGGGACATCCCAGGCCAGCCCCGGGNCCGCGGCGCTCCCACCCGCACGGCCCCGTCCTGTAGGGCCCCATCCCGCACGGCCCCCGTCCCGCACGGCCCCCTCCTATAGGGGCCCGTCCCGCACGCAGCCCTAGCTCCCCTCTGCCCGTCCCGCACGCCGCCCTGGCTTCCCTCTGCCCGTCCCGCTCCCGTGGTCCTCACCGCACAACACCCCGGCGCCTCCCGCCGCCCCACCCGCCGCTATGGCAACTTGAACTAGGCGCCCTGCCGACAGCTCCCGCAGGGCCGCGCCGGTGCCGGGCCCCGCAAGGCTCCGTGGGACAGCGAGTCTACAGGGCGCCGGCCCGCGTGGGGACAGCGGGGTGTGGGACTCCAGAGCCCGAGAGGCTTTGCGGCGGAGCGGAGAGGGAAGAGCGGGCCCCGCCCGGAGGGGTGGCCGCAGGGCCTGCGGGGGCGGGAGGTGGCCTGGTGTTGGTGAATGTTGTTAAACTCTAAACCTTTACCAAATACAAACACAGTGTTTACAAACACGGTCAGATAAACAACCGCGAGGAGCAGAAACAAAAGTTGTTGCCCTGGCAAAGCAGGCGGGTCTGTTGCACTGCCGAGGGGACAGCACTGGCTAATCCGCTGGGGAAAGGCGTGTGAGCTCCGGAGAGCAGCTGCCTCTTACTAGGGAGGCACCTGCCTTTCTGCCTCTTGACTTTTTCTTGCTTCTTTCAGACACGCATCTCTCTGTTCCCAAATGTTGTATCCATTACCCTTGTGTATTGTAAAAACAACCGAATATTACAGATTGCTACGCTGCCTGGCCTTGAAGAGAGAAAAGGGATAGAGTTCTGTGAGTGATCACAGGAAATGTCACCTGAGCCTCTGAAACCTGGGCAGAACTTGGAATAGTCCAAGAATCACTGGAGTATTTGACTGCAAATCACCTGTAGGTGAGCACTCAAGCCCAAATAAACATAGTGGTTTGGGGGTTTTAATACATGTGTGTCTTGCCTCTGGGATCCACTCCAGGCAGTGACAATTGGCCTTTGGGCCCACTAATAAGGCATGACTGACAGTCCATACTGTCAACCTTCATTCCTGCCGTGCAGGACCGTTTCATTTGCTCACAATTAAGCAAGGTGCTTGAATGTCATATGATTATGGCACACTTCAGAAATAAGCCAGGACCCCCACACTGGCAGCATCCACAAGCAGCCCAGGCAATGGCTGCAGCCCTTTGTGTCTTTCTGGTCATGCTCAAGAGGCATTATCCTCATCTTAGCTGAGACACAGAGCAGGAATTTAATGATGTTCTTTACTTCACTGGGAACTGAAGCATTAGTGAATAATTAGCAAAAAAGTAAGTCTTCTCTGGCTTCCAATGCCTGGTCATTGTACTGGCCTTTTCTGTGTAAACTGAAGCATTGCCATGTTGTGCTGACAGGTCTAACTGCAGGGTGAGAGTCAGGGCTTCTACTCAGTCTTATGCTTAAGTCTTCTGCTTATGGTGGTCTCTGAGAAACAGGCCCTCAATTTTCCTGATCTCTCTGAGGGATTTTCTCTCAGTTTTGCTCCTGGCAGTGAGCTTGGTGCTCCATAGACTCAACAGAGTTCATCCCTGAGCAAATTTCTTTTCCTGCCCTAGTACCCTCTCTCAGGCCATCACAGACGAGATGAGGGGATAAGGAACGTCTCCTGGATGTGACTGATACATGGATGAGAATTGTATTTGCATCTATGCTGAGTGTGAGCACATCTGGCTGCTCCTAACAAAATGTTGCAGTGGAAACTGATGCCAACACCTGAGACAGACATATTGGGCATATCCACTGGTTCTAAAGACCATGCATACACCAACTTTGAAAGTACCTCGGCAGCAAACAGCACTTGCTGCCTATGTCTGTATTGATTTAATATTGTAACAGAAGGAAGCAGATGCTTCCAGTGCTTCAAACAGCTGTCTGCACACAGCTACATTGTCAGCTCTAACATTACACAAATATTGGAACTCTTTCACATATGCATATGAAAGAAGGCTTATGCCAATGATTAATACATAGCTTTCTCATCCTCATCAAGCTGAGACTTGCTTGGTATAAAGACTGAGATACTAAAGACTTTTACAGAAAACATGTAAGTAGTCATGTATGCCAAGATTCCTCTATTGTGTATGTCTTTGTTGGAAAATAGCCAAACCATCAAGATTCCACCACTTTCAACAGCAAGTGTTGCCAATTTACCAGCACGATGAACTGGCAGCTCAGTAAAGTCTGTTCCTGGTACCTGTGCATTTTGTTTTCCAGAGTAGATGGTTGCATTAGGGTTTTTTATGCTACAACTTGCTTTAGAGTAGGGAGAAGCATAGAAACAGAACATCATTCAGTTTGGGGTTATGGCTTTATCTCCTCTACCTGCTTCGTGTATTTGCTAATTCATCTACCAGTCTTCCAGACTCTGGCAGCATTCTTTGTTTTGTTTCATTTGAAAAGGGATTTTTAGTTTCTGTTTTTCACAAGTTGTTTCTCTACTGCTTTTGAGCTTGTTTTACTGTATTTTACATTTAACCTGGTAGCACTTGAAAGAAAACTTTGTGTTCTCTAAAACATGACATGTTTTTGAAGCATGATTTTTTGCTTTTGCTAACTGATCTTATCCTAGTATTAACAAGACTGGCTTTCTTATACCCTTCTGAAGCCTTATTTTACTAGATATGCACTTGCAATTTGGTGACCTTAAAAAATCACTAGGAGACCCCATGTCTGCCCCTTTTAGCATTTTTAACAAGTATCTTCATATTTCTATAATTCTCTTTATTGAAGCTGAACAGTACCATGATTATTTTTGTTTGTTTACTTTTGTCCTAAGGATGTTCAGTAGAAGTGCATAGAATTGCTACAGAACATCTCGTCCATTTGGAGTGGTATGCCTGAGAAATGATTGAACTGTGCATAACAAATTACTATACTAGACTTGTTTATAAAGAAGTTGTTTAACTTTAAAAAAACAGAACACTCTCATCTTATTATATGAATTCAAAAACATATATCCCAGCATACTATTATCTAAAGTGCTGTGTTGAGAGAGTAACTTGGCAGTGCCTGCATTTAGAGAGACCAGCATGGTCTTAGTACTTAAGGTTAGTGTTGCTTGATTAATGCTGTTGAGCCCTTTGACTAATACAAGTCTAGATCTTGATTAAGCCTTTTTTTAAAATAAAAGAGAAGATTATTATGAGCCATTACACTACTGCATATATTTAAATAAATGTGTAGTGAGTCTGAGGACACAGGCCTTACAGGTAAAAAAATCCTGAAAAACTGTAAGTTTTCTTAAAACCATGTCATTGTTCTAGGCTTCAATTTAATTTTTTTAATTCTGGTATTTGTCACTAGTGGTATCTTTTCATGCTACACTACTTCTCATCCATGACAAATCATTATTCATGTAGCTTTCAGGAGATTTTTTAGCTACTTCTTTCACAGATTCATCATTTACTGGGCTCAGAAAATGAGTTCTTTTATGAACAGGTATCACGGATGCACAAGAGCAGAAGCACTCTGTAAGAGATTAATTGCCCCCTAAGTCAGTGAGCTTAAAATCCAGTTTTGCTTTATGATTGTTGTAATCAACCATCAAACTCTTCTATTAAACCTGCTGGTCTCCATATCAAAGCAGGTATGTGCCCTGACCCAAGTCAAAGAAAAGTGCAAGATCTGTCTGAAGTTTGAATTATGAGGGCAAATAAATTTTTGCTAGAGGTTGTTTCTGAGCATGGATGCCTGTGCAAGAGATGCAGGCATAGCAGAATGAAGTCAAAGATGACTAGAAAGCTGTCTTTAGATGAAGAGGCACAGGCAGTGTAATCCTGAGGGAAAAAAAATAGACATATAAATCCATAGGCCCTGATATGTTTGCACCCATGGATGCTGAGGTAGCTACTAACATGCTGAGGGACACTAACATAATTAAGAGAGTGACACATCTCTTCCATGAGGAAAAGCTGAGACAGGCTGGGGCCATGTAGCCTTGAGAAGAGAAGGCTTGGAGGATCTCATCAATGTGGATAAATACCTGAAGAGAGGGTATAAATAAAATGGTGTCCAGTGACAAGGCAAGAGGCAATGAGGACAAATTGAACAAGAATTTCTGTCTGAACATCAGGAAATACTTTTCAGTTGTGAGGATGACCAAACACTATCACAGGTTGCACAAAGAGGTTGTGAAATCTACATCCTCAGAAATAGCCAAAAGTTGTCTGGACAGTTCTGGGTAACCAGCTCCAGATGACCCTGCTAGAACAAGGGCTTGGGCCAGCTGACCTCCAGAGTGTCTTCCTAAATCAGTGATTCTGTGACTCTGATTCTGTAATGCTTTCTGTAGACAAATATGCCTGCCTGAAAACAGCTGTCATAGTTCTTGCCTTGACTAATCGCTTAAGATAGTGTCATCTTGCTCTTCTCTCAGAGCACTGTTACAATTGACAGCCTCAGGCTTTATAACACTTTACACAGCAGTACCTCCTATGTAGCCTTGAGCCAACGGAGTATTCCAATTTTTGCAGTTTTTCATGGCTTTTTCATGAAATAAAGGAAAAGCACAAGATTTCCTCAATAGCCTATAACCATAAAACTCCACATCTACCTGTTCTTGACATTGAAGGCAAATATTTTATATAGACATGAATCTTCAAGAACCTAGAATAAAATTATTTCATATAGCTGTTCAAACACTTGGTCTGATGAATGATGCCCTGACAAAGCAGCATGTGCAATGTATTTTTTTCTGACAGGCCAGAAATTATTTGAGATACTGAAATAGAAACAAGTAGGAACAGACATATCTTACAAGTATCTAGAATGGGAAAACGTGTTGATTAATCAGAAAAACCCCCCACCATTCTTTTATCGTACTCTACTGATTTATGTTCCTAGTTTAAGCATTTCCTCATGCAGATATTACAAGATGTAGCTGTTGATATCTGGTAATCTGTGGAACACCAATTAGAGCTAATTGCTTCTTTGTTAGGACCTGTTGTGTATTATCTGATTTGTGTATCACCCACATAAACAGTGTAAAGATAACCAAGATACTATATAAAGTCTGGCAGATGATAATAATGTTACTTTTTTCAGAAAGCACCACAAAAACAATGGAATTCTGAGCCTTGCAGTACTTGAGATGATAGGTACTAAATGAGTAACCGTGGCTGTCACTAGAGGGAGTGTTTGTAACAGTGGAAAAAGATGCTTGTCAATTTTTGCCATGTTTAAATTAATAGGAACCCACAGGGGTCTTTTAAAAAGCACCAGGAAACAAAAGTCTGCAATGTACTGTAGATTTAAGTGATTTTTCTTTCCTATTTGTTTATTAGAAGCAGAGCATAAGATGTTTCAATGGATTAAAACTGCTTAATTTCTCTAGCCTCGGGGCATACAGGATTTTGAATATCTGTTCTTAGGTTTATGTTTATAATTGTGGACGTACACATACTGATGATACTTTTAATAATTAACTGGTTTTAGTATATTAAAAAGAAACATTCATTATCTACAGGGGATAAAAAGTTGTCAGTCACTCTTAAGCTGCTAGATGCCATCACTTTTCAAAATGAATGTGGTCAGAACTATTGATTATTGTTCTTTTTTACAGCCTAAAATACCTGCCATCCTGACTAAGCTAATGGAACTGTGTTCCATTATTCTTTCAAAATAGGTCATGTTTCTAAACCTGGCATTTTCTTCACTATCCTGTGAATAACTGTGTTTGTCTACTTCTTTCTTGACAGATAAAGTATTCCAGCAACTCCATAAATGCAAAGTAAAGTGGAATAGTTGCACAATATCCCCATTTTTCTTCCATTCAGAGTGTGTCTTATTGCATGTAGCTACCAGTATTTTTCTCTTCTGAATTTATATTCTGATCCAGAGTTAACAGGCCTCCCTAACTTGGAGTTATCTGTAGATTTGTAAATATATTTTTAGTTCCCCCATCTGCAGGCCTGTTCTTGAAAAAGGTGAACAGAAGGACCAGAAGCTGTCTAGGAGAAGGCAGAGCATGGCACTGCAAGGCCCCCTCGGGACCAGGCACCAAGAGCCACATGGCATCCCCCTGGAGCAGCAGGCAGGGCCTGGCAGCCCATGCCATTCCATCTAACCAGCCCTGCCAGGGTCCAGGCAGCTGATGGCTTCTGGGGCAGCCACAACCCCAGACACTGGTCACCTCCTTGGGGATTGGGACAGGTTGAGGCTAGATTAGCCTGGGTGTCAGGGCTGGCAGAACGGGGCCTATGGCCAGGTAGGACAGATGGGGACCAGCCCCAGTGGGCTGGTGTAGATGCAGGGATTGATGGCCCTGGAGGCTGTCATAGTCCTGGGCTTTGGGCAGGGTGGGAGAAAGTCCTAGAGGAGGCCAGGCAGGGACAGTCAGGTCCATCGGTGTCCTCAGCCCTGACAGGCTGCTCTAGGAGGGGACTGCAGGCTGGGCCCCAAGAGTGGCCACAGCACAGAGTGACTTTGCCACAGTCCTGCAGCATCTCAGCAGGACTGGGTTGGTGATACTGACAGCTACAGCAAGGCAAGGAATGAAAACAGGTCCAGGGTCCAGGCAGGAAGGGCAAGAGACACCTGAAGAGAAGACTGCAATGTATGTCTAAGGTCTATCAATGAGATAGGACTGGAGAGAAGACCAGAGACAATGCTACCTTCCACACAGATCCACAGTATACACAGGAAATCCAGTCAGCAAGACAAGGCTGGAGTAATCAAGCTGGGAATGGGTTCAAAATTAAATAGCTCAGATCAGTCTTGAGTGCCCTGGCCCGAGCTGACCCAAAGCCCAGAGCTGTCACAGAGTGCACATACTGCTGGGGTGGGCAGGTTGGCCAGGGCAGAGCCCTGCCATAGGGAAACAACTGAAATGTGATTGCAGACTTCTAGACAGCAAATTCCTTAACATGCTAGAAACTACAATGTAAACATTGTCTTGCTTATAGCATAACTTTTCAGAGTGAAGCCAGTGCCCATAGAAACACTATGTGGTTAGTAACAGTCCTTTTCTCTCCCCGAACTCTGTTCATGTTCCTGGCTCAGAATGTGCAAGCCAAGTCTTGGAGCCCAGGCGGAGGTGCATCCAGACCTGGAGCTCTTCCCAGGCTGAAGTTGCGTGTTCTGTCCTGTTTCCTTCAAGGCTATTGGGCCTTGAAGAAGAGGAGTCCCTTGCTTCTCTCATTTATGATCCAAGCCCAGAAACCATATATTCAACAGTCCTTGTTTATTTTAGAATCTGCTCAGAACATCTTCCATGTCAGCCTTGCCACTTCTTCGGTATGCAATCCTTTACAGTTTTCATTTTTGATCCCTTAGAAACAGCTGTGAAAATATTTTTCCTTCCATTAACACTTTCTGGACTGTCACTGCTGCCACAGAGCAGTTGCCATGCCAGAGCTTCTAATGCTAATATCTATGTGCATGCTCTTTTTCCTAATAAATAAAGGTAATTCAGAATACTTAATTTCAGGGAAAGAGCAATAAAACCAATTACCCTTCCTCTAGTTTGAGAGTCAGAGTCTGAAACACAAATATGATTGAGTAGTTAATGCAGGGTACCCTGTTAGTAAAGGTAAGGTAGCATATGGATACCTTTAGTACACCACATGTATTATTATGATTTGGTTTACGAAAGACTACTGAAATTAGTCAAATCTTGGGATTACTTATCTACCCAACAGTAAAACTATTTTTGTTTTGCATAGTCCATACACAGTGATACATAGAAAAGTAACACTGAAGTTGGAATAAAAATGGGGGAGCGGGTGCTTCCAAGAGAGTACACACAAGACATCACAACACATCATCCTAGCAGTACTGTCATTAGAGAGAGGATGCACATCCCTACTCTCTTCCTGCAAACTAGGTCATGTCATGAGAAGTCCTCTGCTGTGTTCCTCATCGTACTAGGTCATCAAGATTGGTTGTAAGAAAAGAGAGGTTAAGCTGGAAGAGGATTTTAATGCTGCTGCTTGAAGTTGACAAACTGCCTCTGGACAGTGTCAGGCAATGTTGTTTGCTGGATGAAACAACTATAGCTTGTACCCACTACACCTGGAAATCAGGTGTAGAATAGACTCATGACATCTAAGAGACCAGGTCCAAAAGAAGACAGAGTTATCCTTGATGATACATTTGTTTTGCTAGATGGCTTTGTATGCTTTGTGTCAGCCTATGCCAACCAAAATACTGCTTTGGTAAAGCCAAACAGAGCAGATATTTTCATTTTCTATAGGTAATACGACATACAGTGTCCCTGGGACGAGCTGGATACTTTGGCAGTAAGAGGCAGAAAACCACAGAAGAATGGGAATACCCTGGGAAAACCCTGTAGGCAACTGTAGCATTGTCTGAATTTTGTAAGGTGTAGCATAATAGGTGAAATTCATTAAATGGCTGATTAGTTCCCTTAGGTAGAGAACCCAAGGCCAGCCTAAGTCCATTAAAGTTTTGGTTTTGTTTGGTCTGTGATGTATCTGCATTTAATTTTTAAAAATTATGGCCATGTGGCTACAGTAGTATAAATCATGGAAACCACAACGGCATGAGAAGAAAAAAGAAGGCAAGTTCTGCAGATCCTGGCAAAAGCATACCTGCAGCATGGGTGGGCATTGAGATGTTGTTTCCAGATCTGGGAAGGATCAGTGGGATTGAATGGAGCCTACAGTAAGGAGCCCTGAGCTTGCACCACAACCCCATCATTGTGACTTGCCTTCAGAGATCAGTAAAAATGTGTATCTTGTCTATGGTCCCCCAAACTAGAAGACAGGCCATGCCTCATAAATACCAGGTGATATTACCCTGAGTGTGTTGGACAACAATGCGGGAGCGGGGCAGGGGGGGCATAGACTAACAAGTAGGTAGCTTTGTGGATTGTAGAACTGTGGTAATGTTGCACTTGCTGACTCAGTTACTATGCCAAACAGGATGTGGTGTATCTAACTTCCACAGAGGACAAGATGAGATGGGACAGGATGTGATGGAACAGCAGCCCAGAAGTACGTGTGCTTCCACCCTTGGAACCAGTACTGCTTTGTGGCTTTCTTCTTCATGAAATTTGTCACTAGCCCTTGGCTGGGAAAGAATATGATCCCACTTCTATTACATGGCAAGCCTGAACATAATGGTAGCAACTTCCAGCAACTTGGTCTGTCTTATGCTGTACTGGAGTCTCCCTTATCACTGAGCAAAGTGGTGAACAGTTACAGAGCTCCATTTCTGACTTGGCAAGACTGAGTCACACCTTTTCTCTCATCTGGTGCCTAAGTGGAGTGTGTAGCTCTCTTGTTCGTTTGCCTTGAAATTTAGTGATCTTCCTGTGGCTTTATTGTTATTTGGTCAGGTTGGTATGGACACCAAAAAGTGGTGGTGGGTGGTGGCTCTTAGGGCTGCAGGTGAGTCACAATATAAGCAGGGTGCTAGAAGGACATGACGGAGCAGGCCATGGGACAGCCAGCATTCACAAGGGAGTTCTATGCAGTGCAGCATGAAGTTGTCTACACTATGTTGTGGGTGTCCCTTGCTGGAACACCCTTAAGAATACCTGATCCTGAACAGCATAAATGTATCTGATGGGATTCCTCACTTATACAAGACCTAAGTGCTAACATTTGCCCATAAGATCAGAATTTATATTGTATTTCTTTATGGGCATGGTATCATTTGCTCACCTTATAAAGATATGTTGAGAGATAAATTACATTTAGGAAACACATACTGATGAACTGGCTTAAATTAATTTTAAAGAGTTATGTCAAAATAGTATCTGATGTGTTGTACTCAAAACATTTGAGTAACTCTAATCTAGCTGGAGGGTAACTATTTATCCAGGAAGATTGTGGTCTAATTTTTTACTGTGCATAGGTTACATTTTCAAGTTTCCTTCTCCCAAGGTTACAAACTTTTATGTTCGCATTTTTCTTGTGTACCTACTTATACCAATAATTCCACCTTATTTCTCTCAAGGTTTGATTTTTTTTTCATTTTTTTTCCTTTGGTGAATGGATTTTATCTTTTGTGATAGTGTGGAAAATGCTAGTGTCTCCTTTTTGTTTGATCTGTTGCGTGAATTTCAAAATCACTCTTCTGAATTTTCAGTGCTTTTTTCACTGCTTTAAATTTAGTGCGTATCTAACTTGCAGACAGTGAATTTCTGCTTAGTGTAAAATCTGTTGTAACTTCACTGCGTTAATAGGTGACTTAGCATGGCTCTTACTCAGCCCCTTCCCTCCTCCGTTCTGCAAAGATGCTGGAGAATTGTTCGGGGTCAGGCGTCGCTTCGCTGCCTTCGTAAGCGGCTCTGCGGGCTTGAACCGCTGCGGGCGTGGGGCCGGGGCCCGTCTCGCCCCGGCGGGGCTGGGCTGTGCAGGGCAAGAGCCCGCTGGCTCCGCTTAGGCACGGCCGCCCGGGCAGGTGGCCCCGGCCTCGAGGCTGCGCTGGCCCCGCCGGCTGCGGGCGGGGTGCGGTGGGACGGGCCCCGGGGGACCCCGCGGGAGGCGTGCGGAGAAGCGCGGGGGGCCAGGCCGGTGTGGGGCGGACGGGCGGCGGGGTGGGCGCGGGGTCGGGGCGAAGAGAGAGACCCTGCCCGATGGCGACGGCGCGCTGGTTTGCTGAGACCTTTCCTGATCCCGCTTAGGGGAGGAGGCGGCGTTGTCCAGCAAAGGTGCCGCCTTTCCCCGGCAGCTTCTCCCGGCGGGGCAGCGTTTTCTGCCCCTGCAGCTCTGGGGTCTCCTCGTCCCCTCGGAGGAGCGAGGGGCAGAGCGGCAGCGGGCGGCGGAAGATGCTGTGCCTCCCGATAGCCTTCCAGTTGCTGCTGATGCTGGTGCTGTGCAGCCAGGGCACAGAGAGGTGCCCTTCAGCCTTCTGCGAGTGCTCCGACTGGGAAGACTTCAAAATCACTTGCAGGGATATCCACTTCATTCCCAGCCTTCCGGAGGACACCCAGACCCTGTGAGTTCATTGGGATGTTTTAGGGGAGGCACTACCCGGTTGTGAGTATCCATACTTCGCAGGCAGGAGATGCTCTGAGCTAATGCCCTGTGAGATGAGGAAGTTGTGAGGGGGCGAGTGCTGCAATTTGCTTGGGCAGTACAGAACAGCGGGAACGGCAGCGTGCAGGCTCTGTGTGTGGAGGAAGAGGTAGGAAACTAGAACCTTATAGAGCTGTGAAGAGATGATTGTTCATTGGGCTTTAAGAGTTCTGTGTAAAATATGGGAAAATTAGTAACTGGGCTGTTTGTGGACAAACAGAGCAGAAGGCTGGATTCTGTGTAGTAAGTGCCCAGGGGCTGAGAGGAAGGAAGGGTAGATCAAGCACAATTTTGTAATTAAGAAAATGATAGGAATGGGATGTGCGACCTCACTAAAAGTTCCATGAAATCTTCTTTGCATTTTCAGCTTCTTGATCAAAGCTGGGAAAAAAAGAATCCATGGGAACTGAGAATCCCAGTACACCATCTGGGAAACAAGTACTTCAGATAAACAAAAGTATGGAGTATGGGATAAAGCAGCAAATTTGGACCTTGCCAGAGTGATACAGTAATTCAAGTACCTAAGCCTAAGTGTTTGGTACCATTACAGGCACACAGTAAAACATGTTGTCTATGTTCCTGCTGCCAGTCCAGATGAACATCTTGTGTCATATGTCAGATAAATACTACAGGGAAACTGAAATGCCACCAGTCAGGTAAAACTAAGATGAATTGCTCCTGGCTTTTACTTTGCTTCATGAGGTACAAAAAGTTTCCAGTCTCCAAGGGAAGATTCACTTGTAAATACAGATTACGTTCTGGTAAACAAATTCAAACTTGGTTGATTTAATTGCAAGATAAAACAATAACAGATTGATTGGTTTATGTCCTGATAATAATTCTTAGGACTTTACTTGAAAATACTAACCGTTAAATCATTTGATCTTATTTAAATGCTTCTCAAGATTTTTCAACACCTGAAAATAAAGGCTTAGCAAATTGATCACTAACTTATGTTACTTCCCCATTATTTTTGTATGCCTTTCATTTTTCTCATAATTAGACTGCAGCATTTCAGTCACAAAGATTTTAAATTACACAAGTTTCGGTTTGATTATTATACTTTTATATATGCAGATTATTAAAGTTGAGATTGTAGTCATTTTACTGTATGTACCAAGCAGTATGTTCTTTGAAATCTACCATAAGTTAGAAAAAAAAGCCGTTTCAGTTTATAGGAGAAATATGCCTTTGTACAGGCATTTAAAATAGTTAACAGAAACAATGAGATCACATAATGAAATTGGATACTTTCCTTGAAAAAATGCTGGTACAATGACTGAGAAGTACCTCTCCATATACAGCTTCACAAATAAAGCACTTCAGCCACTGAAGTTCTAGTGTTTTAAACTAAACTCTAGTGTAGTAATGGGGGCTCTAAGATCATAAGCCACTCTTTTTAAAAAATAAAAACACCCAATGAAGATCTTATTTCCATGGAGAAAGTAATCAAGAAGAACAACTAAGAAATATTTTTCTGTTTATTTTGGGTGGAATTTAATCATCTGTACCTCCCAGAGTGACCACTGCAAATTTCTCAAGACATGTACTCCCTATCATAAACAAGAAAATATTCCAGGTAATGACAATTGTGGTTTTATAGTGTATGGTAGAAAAGGTAGAATATGCACTGTGTAGTCTTTTATTTGAAAAATAAATGGGAAAGGTATCTGAGGAAATAAGGAAAACAGAGCTCTTTGCACACACACAAAAAACCCCAAATGAACAACCAGCCAATACATCTCAAACAAACAGCAACAAAACCAAACTAAAGCAAACTAACAAAAAAAAAATCCCACAACATTTTTTTACTTCAGTTTGCAGTTTTCTCTCTCAATAAAGCATGTATATTTTCCTTCTGTATTACTGTTTGAATTGCTGAAGTCTAGTGGACTATATCTCATTCTGTAGTCCCTTGCTCTCAGCAAGTGACTTAATCCTTCTTTGCCTCCCTATGTTAAATGGGAGTCATGACAGTTACTTATATGTGATTGTCATTCAGAGTGCTTTCAGATGCCTCAGACTGGATTACTTGTACGTGGCAGATAAAATAACACACAGTTCTCCTAAGAAATTGTAAAACATGTGCCCCTGATTCTGTCATGTTTTGCATTCTTCAGCCTTAAAACTGGCAACAGTTCTGAATTAAAGGCAAAAGATTCCAAAATTGAACAAATGAACACTTCTTTGAGGTGAAGTATGTAGCTGTACATATCTGCACATGGTATGTTGAAACACTACAATTTTCCCTAAATCCAGCAACTTTTTTACTTTAGGCAAAGTAATTCTGCTTCTTGGTGGTAATGTGTGAACCTCAAGATTGCCAGTTTTAAAACTTTCCTATGTGGCTATTCAGTTTTTGTAGGGTTGGGGAACTAAGAGGCTGGTGAGCCTAAGAACACTTTGCCAGCTTTTGGAGATGATGAGCTCTTTTCAGTGCACAGGATCTTGAAATCCCAATTAAAGTTTCATTCTGATAAACAGTCAGGACTGTTCTCATTTCTCTACCCTACTTCAAGACAATGGGGTAAGCCTTTTTTTAACAAGCCATGCTTATAAGAAATTCCAATAAATTCCAACTCTTTTAGTGGAAAAGTGACATGAAATTAAGCCAGGAAAATGTTTGGTTTAAACTGTTTATGATGTATTTATCCAAATACAGTTAATGCAGGTGCTTACCCAAAATGCCTGAATGCACAGATACTGATCTTGGAGATGTCCTTTTTTTCAATATAAGATGATTTTTTTTTGGTTCATCTTCTGGGAAATAAAAAGATTTTGTGTATTATAGGTAATTCTTGTCTTGTTGCCTGAAGTTAAGGTTTATATAATCCCTATGTAATGTACTCATACCATGCTATGGCAAGAAAGTAGTTCTAAGTGTTATTGAAATACAATGTTAAAAAATATGAAATTATATATCAATAATTTTGTCACATCTATATTGTTTTTTATGCATCTCTCTGCACAGCTGACACCCTGATTTGGTCTGTTGCTATTTTATCCCTGCCAGGTCCTCCTTTGCTTCTGCCTTTGCCTATACTTGACTCCAGTTCTCCTTCACGCTGGGGCAGGGGCTCTACATGCAATGGTACTGAGGAGGTCTCTGTCCCAACCCCTTAGCTGGGAGTGCTTTTCTCTTTCACCAGCAAAGTGCTGGAGCAGAGCAACAGTTGGTGCTGTAACCTCCTCTGTGTTTAGTAGAATATGCCAGGGGAGATCTGAATGTTTCAGTTCAGGCAGACCCATTAGGAAGTGGGGGTTAATGACTCCAAAGAATTACTTATGCTTACAGATCAGCAAAACCTCAGTAAACATTTGTCCAAAGATACAATCATCATAATGCTTGAATTATTGTAATACTGTCTTGGCATCATTATAATGACATATTTAGATGGTATCACTATCCCAAATTCATGTCAATGCAGTTCCCAATGCTTTTCTTCTATTATTAGTCACTTTTAATTATTTTACCTTTGGCAATAAAACGAATAAAGTTTTCCTTCTTGTTCATTTGTGCACTACATCTTCTGCATTCATTTACTAAAATAACTTCTGCTCTTTTCTATTTCCCCTTCCCTTTCTCTTTCCCTATCAGAAGGGATACTGATAAGGTTTCTACCCTGTACCCAGTGTTAGTTTCACATCAAATTAATCAAATTTGATTGAAATTGAACAAGAGGAAGTTTGGAGGGGACAGTGGAACTAGCATGTATATAGACACAAAACGAGCAGTCTTTAATAATATCCTCTTTATGTTAGGTATTAAGCTACAATTCTGCATCTGGTCCAGGATATTGGCCATAGGTAGGACACTGCTTTTTGAGCTCAGCCTTCAGGATAAAAACCTGTGATATATGTCATGTTTACTACGTTGGTAGGGGTGAACATGTGGATACCAGGATAACAAGATGTAGTGAAACAGCTGGTCTGTTTAGTTCCCTGAGCTGTTGTCAGCTTTTGAGAAAGGACATGTGGAAAACATGTAATATATTTTACACATTTACAGTGTGATATTTAGAAGTAGCACTATGTCAAATATTCACAAATACTTGTTGATAAAAATGATTTTTTTTAAACTGGAGAACAAAATATGTAGGGACTTAACAATTTTACCTGTAATAACTGCATCGCTGGCATCCACATTTTTTATGTGCCTGATGAGTAATCTAAAGCATTTTGATACAAAGAAACTAAGTAAAACTGAAGGAGATGGTGTCTCTAATTTCATCATCATCATCATGGCTGGGCTTTGCGAATGAAGATTTGGGAAGGGCACTACCCACGCTTGCTGCAAGCGTGCTGGGGGCTAAAAAGGCCAATATGGGACAGGCAAGTCTGGTCACAAAAGGCACAGCGGAAAGTCTCCTTTGGCGATACTGGCGAGGAATGGTTCTTTCTGTGTTGTCTTTTCTCCTCGAGACTGACTCTGAGTTCTCAAATTTTATATTCAAAATAAATTACACTGATTTAAAATACTTCCCACAATTCTAAGTCTTCAGAATTGTCTGAAATGGAGAAATATTCTGACTTCAGGTAATACTAATCATTATCTTTTATTAACTTCATTACTTCAGAATTAATTATGGACCCTCATAAATACATCTTCATAAACAACCTTGCAACATAAGCACATAATTATTATCCCTATTTTAATGATGAAGTGCTGTGAGTCTAAAAGAACAGAAAAAACACTGACATGGTTAGACAACTGAAGGAAGCTATTAGGGCATCCTTCAGAAAATGGAAATCATGCCCAGAAATGGAAATCCTTGGAAGTAATACAGTAAAAAAATATTTTGAAGAGAAACTTGTAATGTCATAAAAACTCAGTGTAGCCTTTAAAACACATCAAATGGTAAGCCTGAAAAACTTTTACCAAATTAAAGTCTCAGTGTGAAGTTTGTTTGAAAAAAACTGAAAAATTGAATAGGTTTAAATTGCTGCATTGCCTACTGTAGTATGTAATTTACCATTTAAATCAGCCATGGTGAAAAGAACAGGTGTAGCATAATTCTTTTTTTAAAGTGCTTTAGGAAATACCTTGGGAACTAAATGGTTGTATGTCTGTCTTCTTTGGAAGACTGAAAAATAGGAAGGAATCAATCTGATTGGATAGGGTGTAGTGTTTGCTGGTCAATGATGATCAGATGACTGGATGGCTGGGCCCAGAGAGTGGCAGTGAATGGAGTTACATCCAGCTGGCAGCTGGTCACAAGTGGTGTTCTCTAGGACTCAGTGTTGAGGCCAGCACTGTTTAATATCTTTATTGATGATCTGGATGAGGGGATGGAATGCACTCTCAGCAAGTTAACAGATGATAGTAAGTTGGGTGGGAGTGTTGATCGGCTGAAAGGTAGAAAGGCCCTGCAGAGGGATCTGGATACAGGTGATGAGAACCCCATGCAGCACTACAGGCTGGGGGAAGAGTGGCTGAAAACTGCCTGGATGAAAAGGATCTTACATCCTGTATATTCTGGAGGTAATATAAAATATAAAATAATGTTTTACTTGCAACTAGTTCACTTTCCAAACAATACTGAGTTGTTTACATTTGTACAAGTATTTAACTATTTCTGAAGACAAAATCAGGATTGAGCTTTCTTAAAATAATTAACAATTTTTTTACCAAACACCACTATACTTAAAAAATCCATTAAATCATTTTATCAGTTGTCCTTCAGTAATGATTTAAATAATTCTATGGATATGCTGCAACATAAAATGTTTCCTAAATACTGCAGTTTACAAAAAACTATATTTTCTTGCCAAATCTGATACATATTACTATATTTACCTACCCATTTTGCTTGGAAAGGCATGATATTACTTTCATAGTGCTGCTGCTGACATACAAAAATCCTGTGTGCTGACATAGTCTGATACATTAGGTTCAAAAAATTAGTATGCATTATCCTCTCAGTTAAAGTGAAAGGATTTGCTCATAATAACCACAATGGTAAGTTGAAAAAAGTGTTCTAAGGGTTCCTTAAGTTATTTACAAACTGTGCATTGCTTTACTGTTGTACACACCCTCCAGCTCAAAGAAGTAAGCAGTTGAACAGCAATAAGGGGCAGTAGGGCACCAGAGAAACTATGGAGGATCAAAGTAATGTTTTTGAACATTGAATACAGTATTTTTTTTTTCATTCCTTATCAGTCATTGTATCAGTAGCATTTCTTGTATGTTTGAGACATTTAAATCCTCCAAGTGCTGGGAACTGTACAAGCACAAACCAAAAAGCCATTCCCTTTCCTAGCAGAAACAAATATTACTTCAGCAGGCTCTAACTGCACACATAGGTTGCCCTACAGAAAAGCAGGAGGACTGCAAATAGTTCTTTTTTAGATGCTATGAAGAGGTTAACGTCAATAAGAATATCCACATTTTTACAAGAGACACTGCTGACATGGCAATAGAAAATAATTTTTATTTTTTTCTTATCTGAGGAGACGATGTGTTTTGATCAACTTAATAGCAAAAAACTCTTTTACACAAGAGTTAAAAAACTATATTTTTGGATATGATTTTAACAGTCCTTTAACAGACTGATTCTGTAAGTGTTATGCTCCACTGAATCTAGAATTGCTACAGCAGTCCGTTTTCATTACATTGTTTTCTTTTGACATTGAATTTCCAACCTGTTACACTTCAGAAGCACACAACAGCCTGCTCTTGAATTGAGAAAAAGAGCTTATTGATATATCTGTAAAAGGAAGGAAAAAGCTTAAATTTTACAAAAAGCCTGTAAACCCCTACTAAGCAATAGTTTACAGAGTATATTACAAAAAGCTAATAATACTATGTTTTCTGTTAGTATCAGTGAAGAGAGCACCCTCTCATGAATCTGACTCATACAGATTGTTTATATATTTGCAAAATCAATAAATGTTTGATATTTTCCATAACTTGGATTTACAGAACCTCAAAACAGTCTAAAAAAGGTAATCATACTTTTAAAACTGGACCATCTCAGAAGGTGTTTTTAAAAAGTCTAAATTATCTTTCTTACAAACTGCTATTGAACCTTCCCACATGGACTTGACCACTGTCAAATGCCAATCTGCTAGAATGGGGATGAGAAAAATGAAGTACAGTCTCAGCTTCAGAGATGCTTTTGTATTCTGCTGGACTCAACCCTTACATATCCCTAGGTTTGCAGGACACACATTAAGGAGTCCCAAAAAACTTAACAATTTATGTTTTGAAGCTACTAATAGCATAGCAGCTTGTTAACGAGCCTTAGGTGTCTCCTAAGTGGTAGCCAAAATTTAGAGAGTATAAAAAGTAGCTTGCTTTTTTATTCAAGAATGAGAATTGACTCCTCTACTAAAAGGCCATTTTACGTCAAAAGCTTTTGTTCTGTTCAAAATTGTTCAATCCAGCCAGTGCCTTAATACCTTACCCAAGTCAATGTGAAACAGTGATAATCAGGATTTTGCAAAATACAATGCTCTGGACTCACGTAGCAGGAATGATAACACCTATAGCAAATTTGTTACAATTTAAACTTCAACATAGACAATGAGCTGCTGACACATTCTAAAATAAGACTAGTTCTCTTTCCATCTCAAGTCAGTGAGTGATCTGTCAGGATCTAAAGAAACTGGCATTTTAAATGGCAGTCTTTATGAAGAAAGACTGAGTCACATAAGACAGAAAGGTTGACCTATTTTTTTCTCACAAATAAGGAGACATTTAAATATAGAGGTTGAAGAGTCAGTAAAGGTAAATGAAATGAAATCTAATACTGTAATTTAGCACAGAATCACAAAGGTAATTGAAAGGAAATCTAATACTGTAACTTAGCATAGAATCATAAAACAGTTTGGGTTGGAAGGAACCTTTAAAGATCATCTAGTCCAACCACTTCTGCAATGAGCAGGGACATCTTCAACTAGATCAGGTTAGTGAGCGTAGCATGCTGCCTGACCTCGAATGTTTCCAGGGATGGGTCATTTACCACCTCTGTGGGCAACCTGCGCCTGTGTTTCACCATGTTCATTATAAAATTGTGTTTCTTGTATAAAGTGTGAATCTACCATGTTTTAGTTTATAATCTCAACCCCTTAACCTATTACATCAGGCCCTGCTAAAAAGTTTGTCGCCATCTTTTTTATGAATCCTCTTTAAGTATTGAAAGGCTGCAACAAAGTCTGCCTGGAGCCTCTCTTCTCCAGGCTGAACATGCCCAGTTTTCTCAACCTTTTCCCACAGAGTGGTGCTCCAACATGCTGCTCATCTTTGTGGTTCAGCCTTTCATCTACCAGTATCCCCAAGTCCTTCTCAGCAGGGCTGCTTTTGATCTGTTCTTTCCCCAGCCTGTATTGATACCAGGAGTTGCCCTGAACCAGGTGCAGTGCTTTGCACTTGGTCTTGTTAAACCTTATGAGATTCCCATGGCCCCAATTTTCCAGCTCGTCCATGTCTCTCTGGATGGCACCCTGTCCTTCAGGTCACATACGAACTTCCTGAAGGTTTACTCAATCCAACTGTTCATGTCATTGGTGAAGATATTAATCAGTACTGGACACAATACAGACCCCTGAGGGACACAACTTGTCACTGGTGTCCATGGGACTCTGAGCCACTGACCACTATCCTGTGGGTGCAACCACCCAGCCAATTCCTTACCTGCCTAACAGTCCACCCATCAAATCTATCTCTCTCCAATTTAGAGAGAAGGATGGTGTGGGGGACTGTGTCCTTTATAGAATTCCAGATGAATCACAGCTGCAGCCCTTCCCCTGTCCACTGATGTAGTCACTCCACCACTGGGTTGGTCAGGCAAGACTTACCCTTGTTGAGGCTGTGCTGACTGTCTCAAATCACCTCCTTATCCTCCATGTGCCTTAGCAGAGCTTCCTGGAGGATCTTCCCAGGCACAGAGGTGGGGCTGATGGGTCAGTAATTCCCAGGAGCCTCCTTTCTACCCTTTTAAAAGATTAGTACAATGTTTCCCTTTTTCCAGTCACCTGACTCTTCACCTGATTGCCATATTAAAACATTACAGCATCATATGTTTTCTTCTGTTGTGATCACACACAACTTTTGAACTAAGATTTGACCTAAAACTGATACTGTTACATTTTGTCCCCTGAACTTTAAGCTTTTATGATGGCCTGCAATAAAATGTTCTCTGAATACAATAGAGAAAAGCCATGCTTCTGAAATATTGATCAAAGATTCTATAAATTACTTCAAAGTTCAAATGGGCCCATGAAATTTCAGTGAAGAGCAGTCTGAAGAGGTTCATTTCCTACAGAGAAAGAGAGTAAGAACAGGCTGTAATTGCTGTCTACTATTGTGTCTAATCAGAGAACCACTAAGTGCCTGTAATTGCTGCCAGCTGCTCAGCAGAGGTCAAAAAGTCAAACTGAATGTTAGGAACTACTAAGATAAAAATATAGATGAAAATAAAGAAATCTGGTTTTCCACTGATTGTGTACAGCACCTGCAAAAGTAGGTACATACAAAAAATAATTACACAGCAGCCGCTAGCCTGTGTTTCCTCACATCCCTGATTTTGCATCACTGGAAGATGTGCATGATGCTTGTGTTTTTCAGACATCTCCCTTGAACACCATGATCTTTCAAAGATGATACAGTGGCCTCAGAATGACATCAACCAGTTCCTCATTGCTCTTGGGTGCAAACCCATGAGGTCCCATAGATTGCTGTATGTCCAGTACACTTCAGTGCTTCTTTATATTCTCCTGTAGGTAATGCTCCATTTCCGCAGGCTGGGCTGCCAGGTGAGGGGCCTTGGAGGCCTGGGAGCAGATGGAACTAAAAAAAGGATGCAAAAAAAGGTGTGCTGGCTTTGGCTGAGAGAGAGTTAATATTGCTCATAGTACCTAGTATGGTGCTAGGTTTTGGATTTGTGCTGGAAACAGAGTTGGTAAGTCAGGGGCAGATGTAATAGTTACCGCTGGGCAGTGCTTAGAGAGTGAAGGCATTTTCTGCTTCTCATACCACCCCACCAGTCTGAGAGTGCATGAGGAGGTGGAAGGGGACACTGCACAGCTGATCCCAACTGTCCACAGGGATTATCCCGTAGCATATGATGTCATATTCAGTGTATAAAGCTGGGGGAAGAAGGAGGAAGAGGGGGTACTTTCAGAAATACAGCATTTGTCTTCCCAAGACACAGCTGATGGAGCTCTGCCTTTCTGGATGTGGCTGAACACCTGCCTGCTAGTGGGAAGTATTGAATTAATTCTTTGTTTTGCTTTGCTAATGTGGGGCTTTTACTTCACCTATTACATCATCTTTATTTCAACTCACAAGTTTTTTCAGTTACTCTTCTGGTTTGCTCGCCATCTAACGATGGGGGGAGTGGAGTGAGCAGCTGTGTGGGGCTTAGTTGCCAGCTGGGGTTAAACCACACCAAGAAGGCATTGAGGCCTTTTCTGTGTCCTTCGTTACTAAATCTCTTGTGCTCAGAATTCCCTTGTTTTCCTTTTGCTGACCATGCACTTACAGAAGTCCCTCTTGTTCCCCTACAGGTACCTTGCTAGTTTCAGCTACAGCAGAGCTTTGACTCTCCTAACATGATCTCTACAATAAGATACTCTATGCCCTGGGTAACTGCTTTTGGTCAATGTTCAAGACACGATCTTGGGTGATTTGGAGCTTTCTTTATGAGCCACTAAGATAATTTTTGAGTTTTTTGTGCTCTGGGACATTCCAAAAATGTTTGTCTCCCAGTAACTAACAAAGTAAGGTGCTTTCAACTCAGACCCGTTACTCAGAAAGGAAATGCCCACCAAAATAGTTTAAAAGACCCCATGGCAAAAAAATGCAGTTTTCTCCTTACCCATTTAAGTAGGGAGTTTCTACAAATGATAGTATAAACCAGGAATATATATGGAATATAATTTTCCTGCAGAATCTCTGAGAGGTAAAATTCTCCCTGCAAGGGAGTCTTCACAAGGACTGATGCAGGCTGGGAAAAGGGGAAGTCTTTGTCACAAGAGTGAACAAATGTTAAAAAAAGAAAGTCTCTATCTTAACATAGCTATTAGAAAAATAATTCTGTTCCTCTTGGTGGGTAAATCCAGTTACAAATGAATAATTTAACTGGCTTCTTCAGAAGCTGTCTCCATTACAATGTTCTGTCCTGCCTGACCATGACCCACATGCATTCAGCTGAGCCTGAGACAATCCTGACGACAATTTTGAAATTTGTGTACCCCAGAAGAAAAGGTTTGCCTCTGATATAATTCTGAAAAGGTGTATCTACATAGATTGCAAGATCCCAAATCTAAACGTAACACTGCCAAGTCCATCACTAAGCCTTGTCCCTAAATGCCACACCTACATATCTGTTAAATCCCTCCAGAGTGGATGACTCAATCACTTTGCTGATCAGCCTCTTCCAACACATGACCACTCTTTCCCAGAAGACATTTTTCTTAATATCCAGTCTAAACCTCTCCTTATGTGCAGGTTTTAAGATAAACCAGCAGGAGAAATGAACGCAACACAAAAGAGATTATAAATCAGAGTTACAGTTGAATAACAATATTACAATAAATGTAATGACTCAAAGAGAAAACAAATGGTTCTAACCCACAAAATCCCAGAGGTATAACCCAGCACCCTGGGGCGCAAGCACAAAGGGGTCTGTTAGCCCCTCTGCTGAACCCTGTGTAGTTCCCCCAAGTCCAAAGTAAAAGTCCAAAGCGAAAAACCTGTTGGTGCAGCTGACAGTTGCAGTCTGGTAGAGAGCGGTGGTCTCCTCCTGTTGAGGTTTTGGTCTTCCTCCCAATCTGACAAGTGACCCTTGAGGTCTTCTTACCCCAAGATATATACCCTCAGGTCCAGATGGGAGCACCCAGTCCCTCCCCCAGGGTGGAGAGCCACACAGTGGGTGATTAACTCTGTGAGTCATGGGGTATTTTGGAACCGTTGATGGCCCATTAGCAGACACACCCCCTCAGGCTGGGTGTGAAGGTGCTAATAAATCCCTGGAGGGGAGTTATCACAGCTCTTATCTGACAGATGTCTTTCACACCCAGCTCGCAACCTGAGGGGTCAGGTGTGCCCTGGGTAGCTGCTGCAAATGGTCCATTGTTCTTAAGAAATGAATAGAGGGGGTAGAATACATAGCTTTGATCACCCCCACACAGTGATAAACTGGTCCCACCTGCTGAACTAGGACACCTTACTTGTCCTTTCACTTGTTACCTAGGAAAAGAAACATCCACCTTTCAACAAGCTCCTTTCAGAGAGTTGTAGAGAGTGATAAGGTCTTCCCTGAGCCTCTTTTTCTCCAGGATAAACAATCCCTCAGGATAAAATATCCCTCAGTGCTCCTCATAAGATTGTGCTCCAGACTCTTCACCAGCTTTGTTGCTCTACTCTGGACACGCTCCGGCACCTCAATGCCTTTCTTGTAGCGAGGGGCCCAGAATAGAACAGAAGATTTGAAGTGCAGCCTCACCAGTGCTGAGTACAGAGGGATGATCCCTTCCATGTTCCAGTCGGCCACACTATTTCTGATACAAACCAGGATGACACTGGCCTTCTTGGCCACATGATGTTCAGCTGCTGTTGACCAGCAACCCCATGTCCTTTTCCACTGGGCCACTTTGCAGACATTCTGGCTGCAGCCTGTAGCACTGCCTGGAATTGTTGTTGCCCAGGTGAAGAACCCAGCACTTGGCCTTATTGAACCTTGGACAATTGACCTTGACCCATCAGTCCAGCTTTTCCAGTTCTCTGTATAGAGCCTTCCCACCCCCCAGCAGATCAACACTCACAGTCAGCTTAGGGTCATCTGCAAACTGACTGAGCGTGTATGCCATCCCCTTGTCCAGATTATCAATAAAGATACTGAAGAGCACTGGCCCCAATACCAGCCCTCAGGGAACTCCACTAGTGACCAGCCACCAACTGGATGTAACTCCATTCACCACCACTCCCTGGGCCCAGCTATCCAGATAGCTTTTAACTCAGTGGAAAGTGCACTTGTCCAAGCCATGGGCTGCCAGCTTTTCCAGGAGAATGCTGTGGGAGACAGTATCAAAAGGCTTTACAGAAGTCCAGATAGACTACTTACACAGCCTTCCCTCATCCACTAGGCAGGGCATGGCATTAGCAGCCTACTGTTTTGCTGGTAAATGGAAGGTTACATTCAGTAGGGTCATTGCTTCCTATAGTGTCTTCCTTTTTTAATCAAGTGCAGTGAGAAGCAGTGAGTGATCACAAATTAAGCAAGGATAAACTCCAGCATTCTGGTTTAGTGTTTTCTATTTGCTTTAAAGTAGCAAGTAACCAACCTGAATTCTTTCCTGTCCGTCTGACAGTGCCCATATGTACCTTACTTTGTAGGAAGAAGGATACATTTGCACTAAGAATTCACTTTCAGTACTGACCTGCATGCTTGCATTTTGAATAGATCTAGTATTTCTTGAATTTCTTAGAGCTGGGCCAGTTTTGATATATACTTTATGTTATTCTGTTGGACTACTCATTAATTGTAGGAAAGCTGCCATGTAGTCTTCTAATGTATCCAGAAGTGATTCCCTGCTTTAAGAGTTACTTTGCTGTGTGAGTCTTTCTCTCATTCCTACCACATTGGTAATACTAGTGTTAGACACTAGGTGGTAATCATCCTCTGGGAAGCTTCGGATGCATTTCACTATATGAAATATCTTTTCATAGCTATTTTTGCACCACTAAAAAACTATGATGCATTTATTTCAGATTGACAAATATTTGGGGCAGAGGAAAATGTAAGTGCAAAGTTCTGCTCAAGCAGTCTAATATGTTTCTTATCAGTTATTCAGGTTTCATTTTTTTGATATAAGAAATGAAGGTTTCATTTTTGTGATATATGCAATGTAGAGTCTTTTAGGAACATACAGGCTAAACTTTGGTGTAAATATCAAAGCAAAGAGAAATTCTTAAAAACTTTAAACTGGCTTTCTGATATGAAACTAAAAATGCAAACTAAGTGTCAGCCTTTAAAACTTGAAAGATTTTTCTGAAATATTTTCATGTATTTTTTAAACTAACTCATTTAGCAAAAATGTGATTTGCATACTTTTGTATCTTTGCAAACACTGATTGCATGTTTGTAATGAAAATTAGCTCAGACTTCTGGATCTTCTTTTAGAAAGATTTACAGAATAATATCTAAAGACCTTTTTCTGGATTATTGAGGCTTTTAAAATGAATGAGAAAATGAAGGTGGAAACAAATAGTAGTACTCAGGTTAGCACAGCAGCAATTCTTTTCATTAAATGCTATTAAACATGTTTATATGTGCTGTCTTTACATCACTGTAGAAAGTATACTAAGTAAACCTGTTAAATATATAATTGTTTATGGTTACAATTCTTCTTACTTGGAAACCCAATGCATATTTTCCCAGTAAAACTGATTCCTTTATCCAGAAACGGCTTACTTTCTTGGTGAAGATACTGTGAGTGGCTGGATAATTGACTGAATTACTAATTTTTACATTGAAACATTCAGGTTTAAACCAAATTTCTGATGCATGCAAGACAAGAAGAGTAACAGTCCATTAATATAATGAATTCTCAGTTATTCGCACTGCATGTTATGGTTTTTGGCTTTAAATTCCAAACTTTTGCTGTTTCCTAACCTAAGAAGTGTATTAACACAGTTGGTAAACTTGTGATCTTTATATGCAGTTTGACTGGGCTAAACTAAAGCTAGTCTATTTAAATTACATTCATTTTTGATCCATCATAGTTTTTTCTGCTTGAGAATTCTCTCATCCTCTCTCTTCCTCAGGTGCAGGACTCTGCACTTTGTACTTGTTGAACTGTGTAAGGTTCCAGTTGGCTCATCTCTCCACCCTGTCAAGGTCCTCACTGTCCTACTTTAAGATGTTAAAATCTGTCTGAAATTGGAACGTCTACAGTCATCACTGTCAGCTTCCTCAAAGGCCCGGAAACACAGACAGATGTTGAAATAGAGCAATACGAACAACAGGCTGTGCTGGACTAAGCAGCAGTTTTCTAGAAGTTTTTATCTTGGACTGCGATAATAGAAGGAAGCAGTAGTAGGAAGTGGAGGAGGGAGAAGGACGGCAGAGCACTGGTATGGGTGTCACAGTGCTGTGGGTGCAGGGGAATAAGCAAGTATTCCTCTGGGCCAATCAACATTCCCCTGTTGGGGGCTTGGTTGGAGCAGGTGTATTGAGGTCAGGAGAAACATTAACCCACTGCTGGAAAAGTAGAAGTCTTTACATTCTCCTTACTCATTCTTGCAACAAGTGTGTGGAGTGGGGGGGTATAAAGTAAAGACTTCCTTTGGGATTAGAGGAATGTACATTCTCTTAATTTATACTTTTATTCAAGACAAAAGTTGTATGAATTTCTACATATAATTTGATTTCCTGTATGCAAGTTCTGGAAGATAAATCTTAAGATGATAATATTTTTGTTTGTGTAAATCAAATATAGTAATCAGATATTTTACATTATGAAACAGAAAACAGGAAATCATTCTAATTTGTTTATTTCCTCTCTCTTGAACTGTTTTTAAACAGCCACTATGGTAAAATTTTAGTATTTGTTCTCAGTTGTTCTTCAGACTATTCATTGACTAGAAATTATGTAAGTGTATTCTCCAGCTGTATTGGAAAACCAAAGACTACCTAATCCAACAATGACAGGTTGTAACTGTAATTTCAACAGATATCATAGGCTGATTTTCCAAAGCATTCTGTCCTTTCCTTTTTAGAGTAGTCAGTCTGCTAAAGATTCATTCTGTTAAGAACTTGGCTATTGACGAGTATCTCCCTTAAATACTGCCTGTTTTTCAGAACTCTCCAGCAGATGGGTAAGGTATGTGCCACTCCCACTTCAGCACCTTAGGGAGGAAGAATGTTATATTTTTTACAGTGAAAAGGGAGAATTCTGTGGAGGTAGTGTGCAATTGCACTAATTCAATTTTGGCTGCTATACCTGAATTTCTTGCTCAGAATGAGGGATACAATATCTTTGTGGAGCCTGAAATGATTAAAAGAGTATTTTTTTTATTAATGCTTTATTTACTTCAGTGGGAAAATATGTTTTCCAGTCACACTCTGGAGTTTTGAGCTGTCTGTCATCATCATTGACTGTTGAGTTCTTGGGAGAGATGATGTAGAAGGTTGTAATTCAGATTGAGGGAGCACACCAAACAAAGCAAGCCACATAATGAAACAGGAATAGAAATGAGGCAAAGAAGACAACAGTGGGAAAAGGAAAGGAAAGAATGAAAATATTTGAGGAGAGTTTAAGTTGTGGATGACTTTTTAATGTTAAATTGTACTTACCAAAGGATATTAATTGCCAAACTTTTATTTCTCTAGGAGGTTTATGGAGACTCATCTAAGAACAATTCCAAGCGATGCTTTTTCCAATCTCCCCAACATCTCTAGGATGTAAGTTCTGTTCTGTGTCTGATACTATTCTTTTAGCTATTTCATTAAAAATCACTCTCCTTCTCCAGAATTCTGTTTTTGTGTATAAAAACTTGTGAAATGAAAACATTCTTACACCTTTGTTACCTCACCACTTACATTTTAGAACTGCAGGTAATAACTCTATTTATTGTTTATAACCTGAACCAGCTATAGGAAGGCATTCTAGTCATTTGTGGGTAAGACCACACCTTTACTGAGGTGGACATGATAAATGAGGCTATAAAACTTTTTTCTTTTCAGTCTGCAAATGATGGGAATTTTTTTCATAACAAATGACCATATTTAATTGATGGTCCTGGCTAAAAATGTGTTTCCAGCTGTCAGCATGATTTGTAACTCATCTCATTGGAGACCATGTGGCATTTCTAGACTACAGATGGACTTTCACCAAAATATTAATCTTTGTGTCACTCTCTTTGTGTGCAAACATATGCCTGGATACAGTGCACAAAAGCACAACCAGGAACCTCTAGCTATTTGCCTCACATCAACATCTGTCTCACTGAAGGTGGCTATGTTAAGGAAACTTCCCTGTCCAACCATCCAGGAGCCACTCTGGAAGTCACTCACACACCACCTGGAGCTGGGACTGAGGTCCCTTTGGAGCTACACACCTCACACTCACATAGTCAGACCAGGTTTCCTTACCAGCTCAACATCAGGTTTCCCATAGCAGTGTCTCAGATATCCAGATCTTTCAAACAGTTTAATCTTGGTGTGATAACTGAAGAACAAAATAACAGCTCAAGTTGGGTACCTCCAAGGAAGGACCCTGAACAAGGAAAGCCCTGGGTTTTTATATGATCACAGTGTAAGTGCACCAAAGTGTGGGGTCATCAGCTCCTGCTGTGTCTCTGAGTGTCGGGTCACCTGGCTGGTGCCACAGGTGCCAGTACCCCTCGTTGTGCAAAGGGTTGGCAGTTCATGGCCGCTTGCCTGGAGCTCCCACCACCCAGAGCTCAATCTGCAGCTGCACACTGAGCTTCCTCAGCTGAATGTATTCCTCAACAGCTACACTTGCACTGTATTGCTCATTGATGTCAGTAGTCTTGAGTAAATGTTGTCTCACATTTGTTTGTTCTTGGTGGCTGGGCCATAATATGTGATCCTGTGTGCAGCTATTTAATGCCATCTCGCAATTCAATCCCTAGAATCAGAGCCATGTAATTTATAAGGGACCTCAGGAGGCCTCCAGTCCACCACCTGCTCAGAGCTGGGTCAGCTTTCAGATCGAACCGGATTGCTCAGGTCTTTATCAGTCTGGTGCTCAGCTTTATTTGTGGCCACTGATAACTAAATAAACCACATCATTCAGCAAGAAGTCAATTTTTTTCTTGTTCAACCTGCTATTACTAATACAGCAATAGGAATTCTTCTTCTTGCCCTTGATGTTCCTTGCAAATCCTAAGTCTATATGAGCTTAAACTGAATAGCTGAGGTGGACTACCATGTAAGAATTCATGAAAAGGGATTTTGGAGGAACATGGTCTGCCTAATTATATTTTATAGTTTCATTCAGGTCTATTGAAGTAATGACTTTCTAAAATCCTTGTAAGTAATTGTTCTTGAATAGCTGCATCCTCATTTACCATCTCAGTTTAATCAGACAGAGGGTGTATTGTTTTGTTGTGTTGGGGTTTTTTGGGGGTGGGAGAAAGAGAATATCCCTCATAGGAGGTATAGTATCATATGTAAACATGATAAACTTTGTTTAGAACAGAGTTGGATTCAATGTAAATGGATGTCAACTCTTCTTTGGCTTTCAGTGAGAATTAATAAATTACTTAGGGACTTTTCAGATTTTAAATTTTTTAAATTGTAATATTTATGAATTTGTAAAAGAATAGGTGTTCACCTGAAAAATGTAGTGAACCTTTTTCTAAAGATGTCTCCAAAAACTCCAAAACCAGTGGTTTAAATTTGAATAGTGTCAATGCCTCTCTGGATATTTCTTATAACATTACTACTATTACAGAACATTCACTCCCATCTTCTTGATGTAAACTTCAGGTTAAGGAACCCATAGCTGTATTTTAACTATAGCTCTTATATGTATGTCTTGGCTTCTGAGGTATCGTATGTCTCATTTGGCTCTCCCAGCCCATAATTTCCATCAGCAAGGAAAATTACCAGATCATTCCTGGGTTTGTAAATTCATCTAGAAAATGTTCTGAAGTTTCAGTAGGGTGATATAGATTGTGTTTACTGTTCCAAATACAGCACTTCATTTTGCTATATGGTTTCTAATATAGGTTTTCCACAAATAAACATTTTTTTTCCTCTGTACTGAATAGAATATTTAGTTGTCCTCTTTATGAACCTTGTTTACACAAAAATTTTAGAGCTAAAATTTGTCATAAAGGAACGTGTATATATATATATATATATACACACACACACTCTTGACAGCCAGACTGTTTCGCTGTGCTGCTTTTCCATAGGAATGAAAGGAAAAGCATTTTAATGACATTCTCAACTGCAAAGCTAATTCCTATCAGAAAGGCATCACTGAATACAAAACGTTTCTATAGGATATCCAAATGCAAGAGAAATTTCTGGGTTACATGCTTAAAGGTGCAAATACATGAAATTTTGATAGAAGGGCTTCACCTGTTGTTTCCTACTAACTTTGGGACATACTGAACATTCAGTATTATTAAGGGCAAGCATAAGGAACATTTTTCCTGGGCCCAGGATGATGCTTTGGGGTCACATTCATGAAAACCTCAGACACCTGACCTGTAACTCGCTAAGGTGTTTTCTCCACAGATTCTCCACACAAAGTTGCATCCCACAGTGCTCTCTGCAGGCAGCCCCATGCAAAGCACTTTTCCCCCGTGCTCCGTTTTCCTGTGCCGCACAGTGCCTTTTCACCCCTGTGCTCATCCTGCCCCACAGCCAACACAGCTCACACAGCTGCCCACACCAAGCATCATCTGCACCACAGTGCACCCACTCCTCCCGTGCTCCTGGTGCCAGACCGTGCAGTACAGCCTCAACACAAGGTTTCCATTGCTTTTTCTGCTTTAAATTTCTGATTTAAATCCTGTGCTCTCAGGCTCTTTCTGTATGGGCAATGGTGATTAAAGTGTTATCTGCAAAAAGACTTTCTCTGGGACTGTGCATTTGGTGTTTAAGCTATCAATGCATTCATGATGGGTGTTGAAGGCAATTTTGAAATCCTGCAAATTAAACACAGCTGGTAGGAAGAGGAGGTGCTGAATTGGAACATGCCTTCAAAATGGGAATTTAAACATGCTTTCCCTCTTCTTCTGATGCAACTCCTTCCAGTTCTGATTACTACGATTTGTATTTCTTATATTTAATGTGTGGTATTATGTGTTCAATAGGCAGAGCCCAAAGGTTTTGGAGGCACTCTGAACACTTAGAAGTAAATGTTTATGCACCACTGACACGTTTCTGTTTGACATTCTCATATCAGAGGAGATTTTGAGTGTGTTTGTATCTTCTCTGTTTTGTTTAAGGAACACAACCCAATTACAATTGATGTAAAATACCAGTTGAATATTTTTTAAGCTGCATATTATTCTAGGTCTTTGTAGACCTACTGATTAAGAAAAAGGAAAGGCATGTGATATAGTCTCTTTATTATACTTTTTTTAATTTTGACATCTAAAATTGATGTCTAAGACTCATCTAGTCAATTTAATTTTGTGCATTTAAAATAATGATCAAGTTGCTCAAGGTATGTGTAACCATGAAAAATAATATCAGCTAATTTAATCAACTTTGATCAGGAGTATCAAAACCCAGTACTTAATTATTTTAAATGTTGTGGTGTTTTGGTGTTACTGTATACTGCAATAGTGTGCATCTAAAGCATCAGTCAAAATCAAAATCCTTAAAAGGATTTTAAAAGTGTATTCCTCAGACACTATTTGTGTGTCTAGCAGTGTCATGATAGCTGGATGAGAAAAATGAGAGAAAAAATGAAGTGGCATGATGGGCACCAGCAGTCACTTCCCAAGGTCTGAGACCTATTTATTTTTCTGTTCCCTGGTGTTTAGCTACATCTCTATAGATGAAACACTTCAGAGTCTGGAAGCCCATTCCTTCAACAGTTTAAGTAAAGTCACTCACATGTAAGTACTGTAATGAATACAATGATGAGATAAATTTGGGATGTGTGAAAATAACATATATGATGATGTTTGAGTTGTCATTCCTGTCTCCTTTATAGCTAAATATTCCTTTTCTCATTTCCTTTCTCCATAATGTGGAATATCTTTTTTGAGCTAATGTTATTGTGCTTTCTTTCCATACATCTTTTTATTTTCCTTGCTCTTCTGTATTCTCCCATAGAAATGTAGGTAAATATAGTGAAAAGTACATGGGGCTACATCATGAGATTGAGGGCAAGTTGAAATAAAATGGCAATTAAGAATTACTTCTGTCAAATTACTGCAGGTAAGTGTAAAAGAATAATATAAGCACCAGAAATAAAATCAGGAAGGCCAAAGCATGGAGTAAAATTGCACTAGCTGGAGACATGAAGAATAATAAGTAATCATCCTGAAAGTGCACTAGTAAAATGAAAAGTGTTTATATGGTTATTAAATGGAATGGGAATAATATGGAAAATGCTTCCAGGAAGTGTTTTTATACCTTTTTTGGTCTGATATTTTGACTAATCCTCACCAAATTATGTAATAGGGCAATTACAGAAATGGTAGGATACCTTTATCCAGAGAGTTCCTGTCATTCATCAGGATCCTGTTAAAATGAGAACATAATGTATTGAATAAAGAGCTTCCTGTATCTGGTACTCTTCCATGTTTCCATAACTGATCCAAATGAGGGAATGGAAAGCGTGCCAGTGTTGTAAACCTCATCATGATGAGCTACAGTTTGGCATACTTCAGAGAAGAATTTTGTTTGGAGAGGTTCCGTGGGAGAGCACTGTTGGTCATCATGAATCCAGAAAACATCGTCAGAGAGGAAAGACTTCTATGTCCAGACAGAAAACATGCCAGAGGCAGATACATCTTTTAAGGTTGTTGCAAGGGGTGAAAACTACCATCCATTTTCCACACTGATGTTTGACAAAGAAAAAGTAATAATAACATTAAATTAGGTTAGACAAGGTTCATGTTAGACTCTAGGAAATGTTTTCATATGGCTGGCATAAGTAAACACTAGAATTTTCCTGGAGACAATGTCTCTATCATTGCAGACCTTTAAGGCTGTGTAATCAGAAACTTCATAGATCTATTTAATCTTCACTCAGAGAAAGAAACTGAAGTGGACAATCACTTAACACTGCTCTATTTTCTATGATTTTTTTTTGCCTTTCACTTTAGACAATGTGAAAAAAAAGACTAATAAAGTTACAGGAGAAAGTAATATTAATGTTGCTATAGACAGAGAAACTAATGCTGGAAAGTGTAAGTGGCTCCTCTAAGAGAACCTGACAGGCATAGCTAGAAGTAGAGTGCAGGATCCCGAGACCTAGTTTAGTCCAACAATATACTCCAGTAGTACTCCTGAAAGAGTTTCTCAGGAAGACTTTGGTGTAATATCAGTACTTTTCTTTAGTTATAATATCATTCCCTGTTCTGTAGATGGTTTTTCCAGGCATGTCATGTCACATTTTCTCCTCCTCTTTCATAGTTGTCTTTAGCATTTCTTGTTTAACACCAATGAACATTTAATGAAACATCTACTGGCAGCACATTTTACCAGCAAAGAACAATGCATTTGCCACTATGTGCTACAAATACATCATGTGGCATGTCTTTTGTGGTTCACTTTATTAGAAGTTAAAGATAAAATGCTATTGGGCCATCACATTGCATAGTAGGATTCTTCTATGCAATATGCATTTGCAGACAGCCCACAGAGAAGGGCCATCTCTACTACTCAAAAGTGCTTACCAGTTTTTTAAAATCTGTTTGGAAGTAAGGTATGTGTATGATTTAATCAGGGAATAGCCAGGCATCTGGTAAGTTACACAGTTGCATAGAAGATGTGAAAGAAACCAATTTATAAATTTGATCATTTTTATGAATTTCTTCTATAACTCCTGATTTGTTAACACTTATTTCTTTTCCAAACAACAGAACTATACAGGGCTGAATTTATATGTCATGCTATGCTTTTGAATAATGTTCTCCATTTATATAGTATTTTCAAAGTATTATTGCTAAAATAATAGTGGGTTAAGATGTCAAGGTATTTTAAATGAGTGGAAGGTTACTCTAACAATTTTGTAAAGTAATTTCACAAAGTTCCATTTTTACAGCTTATTTTTCATTGAACTCTCATAAAGTGCAGTTTTATGTAAATAATCTTTTTACCCTAATTTAAACTTATACACACAGTTTCATTTTAAAAACATTTGGTTTTAAGTATAAAAGCTTCTTAGGAGAAAATTTAGTGTTTGTGGAGGGAGGAGCTAATCGCTTTGGCTTGAGTCAAATGTTACATGAATAGGCATCCTGTGTTCGTCATGATCCCTGCCTGCCAACCTAGGGGTGTGCTTCTGCCCTGATCTTCAGCAATTCATTTTCTTGGTCCTTATTTGGTTCATGTGCCTCTGTCCTGACTTCTGGTCTTTCCAAACCTCAGCTCTCTTTAAACATAGGTCATATTTTTATGAATTTCTCTCTTTCAAGCACTGAGCAACTTCTGCAAACTAAGCATGTTGATCACCTACTGTATTTTAATAAGCCAGATCTTATTTTGGTTGTAATCAATGGCAAAATTTCCACTCTATAAAGATGTAAATAAGGGCCAAGACCTTGTTGGGGCTTTTTTTCCTCCCAGTTGTGATAAAATTGGTCTCACAATGGTTTCTTGTTTCTTTTCTTTTTTTAAGTATGTCTCTAAGACAAACTTAACCTGATTACAAATTCAGAACTGTCTCTCCCATACAATTACATAAGTATGGGGGTTTTTCTAGATGTAATTGTGAAAGCATCCAATTAGCAGACAGTATCTCTGTGTAGTTGTTTTACCAGTAGAGCTACAGCTTGGTAACATTACACTAAATAAAAACCTTTTATAATTAGGTCTTTGTTTCTCAGGGAAACAGTCCTATGAAAGGAACCTCAGAAAAAAAATCACTCTTTCTTTTCCTCTCTTCTCTGTGTCTCTGCTCACTCTCCTCTGATCTCTCTTTTCTCCATTCTCATTGTCAAAAACTATTCTCCTCTCATACAATCACATAAAAAGCCCTCTCAGCATTTGAGACCAGGGCCAAAGGTTCTGGTTCAAGTGGCTTGCCCTCATGTAAGTGACGTCATTTGGAGACCTGGTGGGAGACAACTCTGCGTCTCTGCAGTGAGCTACAGTGAGATGGAGCCAAGGGCCAGGGCAGCCCCACTATCCTCTGGGCCAAGGCTGCACTTCCCTTGGGCAGCTTTTGATGCCAGGCTGGGGCATAGAACACTGAAGAAAGAAAAAGGATTTGATGGAAATATACAAGAAGCAACTGGAGAGGAAGACTGAAGAGATTTGTGGGGGGCTGCTGTGTACCTGCAGTGAATTTCAGGGCATAGGGATAAGTGCTGTGAAGAAAACTCTTGTTAAAATCTGCAGTCTGGAAGTAGGGAATAGACTGTTGGGAGCCTAAGCCATTTTCTGTGCCAGTGGTGCAAAGGCTGGACAGGTGTATGCAGATGAAATAAAGCAGATAGTTTGGCTGTAGGGGGAGAATAAAACATGGAAGTAGATGTAGAAGTGAGACAAGCCAAGGAAGCTATAGGGAAAGTAAGTTTAAGATGGTAAAGAGAGGGCCAAAGTTATTACAAGAGAGAAAAAATAGCTTATTTAAAACATTTCAGAATTTCTGACCTCGTTATCCTTAGTCTGTAGTTATCTCAGCATAACATGGTTATATCACTGCTCTATGGCCAGATTTGCAATTTCTGAATACCAGACTTAAACACAAAGGATCAGTCAATGTTGCAAGGCCAATGTGAAAAACATGTCTGGTAAATGAAACTTAGAATCCACTTAAATATGTAAATGTTTGTGATTTTTTTAAATGTTATTAAATTCAGATAGAATGTTAAGCAGCATATTAACCTTTCTAGAAGTTACCTGGCAAACATATGTCTCAATTAAATCAGTTTGAACAGTTCTTATTATTAGTTTCATTTTTAGGTTCATTTGGATTCAGAACTAACTAACTAACTAACTAACATTATAACTTTGCAACCAAACATCAGTTCATAATTATTTGTAAGTCTTGACACGTGTTCATATCATTAAGTAACTTTCTTTTCATACATGTTCTTGACATGATACAGGGGTTTTTTATTTTCTTTAAAGAGCAAAACTGAGTTGCTGTTCATGGACAGTCAGATGGCAGTTTGATGTGATTCTGAGTGCCAGAACTAGAATTTCAACATCAATTTTCTTTAAAGGACAAATAAGCCAGTTTTAAATAGTATAGACCCTCTTAATACAGAGCAGAGGTGTGTAAAGTCACTTTGAACAATTTTGTAAATATTCCACAATAATTCTGTGACCTTGTGGGTAGGTAGCAGCCTCTTCCTTCTTATGAGCACCTCTAAGTAATTTTAGTTAGGACTGCAAAGTGAAATGTTTGTTTAGGACACCTTTTGCCTTTTTGCATCAATGGTGAAGAAAAAATGCCTTATTAACTGTCTCAGGTTTTTTATATCTTAAAAGCACTTAATTCCCAGAGGGATTCAGGATTGTTACATTGCAGTATGCTATGATTAGGTTATGTTTGTGGAGTCTGTCAAAGCTGCATTACAAAAGTCATCTAAAATCAGTTCTCATAGACAGATATCTGTGAACTACCTTATAGACATTTTTAAGTATACTCTGGCTTCATCTGCATTTTAGGCAGCTTAGAGCTGCTTTTCAAGAAACCTTAACTTTTTATTTCAGAGAGTTTCAATCTTTTCAACTCACCAATTAATAAAAGCTAAATTATAAAAGTGCAAACCCTGCTTAATGAATTTACTGATAATCAGCTTGCTCTTCTTAGCTTTATGAATCTTTTGGTATTAATCTTTACACCACAGGAGTCTTTTGACTACAATTTGAAAATTAGTATCATATAACATTTATGCACCTTTAAGTATATTACTCATGATGGATTACTGTAAAAGAAATAGTGAAATCCAGTTTGTGTATTGCTATCCTGTTTTCTGAGGAGCTCAGTACTATTCAAATATCTTCCTTCCTTACCAGCTTAACTTCATAGGCTCCTTTATCAATGGAGCAGTGGATAGCCTTTAAGTCTGTGATTTTAGGGGGGAATTCCTTCTAGTACTTTAAGATTAATGATGTTTGAGCGTTTAAAACAAGGACAGCAGTACAGTTCATGAATAGAACTCAAGATCTTTTTTTTCCATGCAGATGAGATGAGAGGCCACATATTCAGGACAGTCAAATGCAGGAGGCATATTTGACTGAACTGGAAGCAGGAAAATTTAATTCTCCTCCTCATTTTTTTCCTTAGCATAACATTCACTTTTTTGAAATCACCTTTTAGCTTTTTATACCTCTCTTATCCTCTCATCTATTTTGACTACAGACTTCGAAGCAACTGTCTATCTGCTCTACAGTGGGCCCTTTTCTTCCCTTTGGACTTGAAGACACCTCTGTAATACAAAGTGTAGGATGAAATTAAAGTATAAAAGCAGTAAACATTAAAGCATAGTTCTCTTTTATTCCCAGCATTACTAATTCAATGAAATTGAACAGCAGGGACATAAACCTTTCCCCATGTTCAGTTGAATCATCCTGATTCCCTCACTCACGCTGTTTAGGCTTGTCTCTCATTACTATGCTGAGTGTCTCATCTGGCAGATTAAAGTAGTCTATTCCCGGATTAATTAGTTTTTCATTTGCCTTTTTTAAACAGCACATGTCCTCTAATGGTCCAGTTACTTAATAAACTAAAACTGTATCTCATTACATTACTTTGTTTTTTCAGTTTTAGTACCATCTGCAGATTTTGAATTCTTACTTCCACTACCCTCATCCAAATAATTTATGCAGAATACTAAGAATAGCAACAAGCCAAAACCTGATGCATCTGTGATACTCCAATGCATTATCCATTTCCAGGCTGAAGGCTGATCTGAAGGCATTCTTTCCCTGGAATATGCTTGGTCTAAAACAGAGGAGTATCAGACCAGGAAGCTCATGAGTCCAACATTTTGAAGGCAGTCAGTGATGGAGAAAACATGTCAGTTAAAGTTTAGGGATCAAGTTCCACTGTTGGGAGTGTTACTATAATTATTCATAAAATAATTAATAAAATCATTTGAGAGAAGCAAGAAACACACTGAGAGGATTTGTTTTAAAGACAACACAGCTCAAAGTAGTAACAGACATGTAGAATATTTGAATGCAGCAGTACAGTAGCACTACTATATCTAATAAAGGTATCAGTTTAATGAACAAGTAAAAGGTAAATCCTTATTTCCCTTTAGTGTTGTACTAAACAGAATAAAAACTGAAGACTTGAAAGTTGGAACAGAACTCTTTTGTCAGTACAACAGTATATAGAGAGGCTGAAGTCTTCATACTGGTATCTACATTCTGATTTATCTACTGTCTTCTGTCTCTTTTCCCACTTCCATTTCTTAGACAACTTGTCTGGGTTGATTTTATCCTGTAAAAATAATTCCAGTGGCAGAGGTAGTCTTAAACCCTGATTTTCTGATTCTTATGTTGTGTAGATGGCACTGTTAGGCCACAGTAAATTAAATACTGGTGGTTTCTGTCCACTGAGTTTCTGTCCAGTAGCAGCACTTCTTGGACTGGTTAAGATCAGAACATCACCCATATAACCTATGCCACTATGCCATCAATACCTGTCATCTTCATCATCCTGCTCTGTATATGTAGCCAGAAGTGCTTTCTTCAGCTTATTGCTCCACTGCTAGTATCAGGAGGAAGACTGGCACCATTCTTTCTATATGATTTCTATATTAAGAAAAGCTTAGTGTTGTTCCAGCAGTGTTATAAGACCAATGTCTAGAGCTGGTTTAAGGTAAAGAAATAGAAGAAAACATGCAAAAACATCCATATCTTTCTGGGGACAGTAAACAGGTCAGGAAATGAAAAGTCTGCATGCGATGGGGGGAGGGTATGGCTGGCTTTTTTATTAAAAGATGAAAATTTGGTGCTTTATTGAGCCTAGAAAGGGAATTTTGGCACAGTCTCATTGGTGCAGGCAGACTGCTAGCTGTCATTGTGGATAGAAAAGAAAGAAATCTGCTAGAAAGTAGAGGAATGAGAATAATTGAGGGAAATTACATTAAGGGAGGAGACAAACATTTCAGAAAAATGAGTAAGAGTCATGACTCCAGGCAATGATCATGATGGCTGGAGGAGCAGCAGCCCCAGCAACTTACCTACAGAAAGCACCCGTCATGGTAACAGCTGATTAGTGTCAGGCTGGTTTTTCAACATGTGCAGACTAAAAAGCCATTTGCAGACCAAGCTGTCGCTTGGGTAGAAGTATTTAAAGACACTACCATGGCAAAAAGATGTAAGGAATGAAGTTTATGCTATGTTTTGTGTCATTACTTAGCAGAGATACACTGTCCTCTAAACTGCTGGACATGGCTATATAGTGAATTTTGTGTCCCTTTAAGTCTCAGAACAAAGATAAGTGACATGAGTCATCTTTTGTTGAGCTCTGGAAAAGATACAGGAAAAATTATTAAAAATACTGTTAGACACATGAAGAAAGTAATCAGAAAAATAAAACATAAAATTATAAGCTACATAGGTGCTTGTACTTTGATAAGATTATTATATATAAATACTGAAAGTTTTACTTAACTTTTCTTCTTTTTCCTCAATTTTGCATATGCAAAACCCTCTCCATATTCAAATTAATAGCCATTAACACAGGCTATTTGTTATTGATTTTAGGACCATGCAGACAAAGGATCCATAATCAAATCTCAGGTGCTTCTTACCCCCCTTGCTTCAACTAGCCACTCTCCAGGATGGCATCTATCCAGCAGATAATGCATCACTGTAAGATTGCTCAGAATGCGTAGTAGTCTTGGGCTAGCGCTGGCCAGCACATGTTGCAGGAATTAGGTCCCTGAAATTTCATTTTAACATTTCTGATTTCTGTTGTGATAAGTAATTAAATATTAATTATCAATGTTCTTCTCTTTTTTACAGTGAAATTCGAAATCTTAGAAACTTGGATTACATAGATCCAGATGCCTTTAAGAACCTCCCACTTTTGAAATACCTGTAAGTATTTAACACCTGTAACAAGTTAGCACTTACATCTCACAAAAGACTCCTTACCTTATAGCAGTTTTGTTTCTTTGCATTTCATTTTGGAAGTGAGTGCCATGCTTTTCCCTGTTGCTTTATTTTAATGACAGAAATCCAGTTAGGCTATGGTTTGGAACTTTTACTACTTTTTTAAGAAAGGAAAACATTCACAAATTCACCAGTAATTTTCCCACTTGTCTTATCCATTAAATATCTAATACATTAATGTTCCTTGGCAAAATTTCACAGCTAGGTTTCTTCTTGAAATAAGTGCTGTCTTACTCTATTTTTGTAGGGAAGAAGGGGAAGAAAGGATACTACATCTTTTATATTTACTAAATATTTACACAAGATTTTAAAGCATACCTGTCAGCCAAATGCGAAAAGCCCACCTATTATGGACACCTGATTTCATACAGCCTCTATGGCAGAAGAAAATTGTGAAAAATTCCCATGAATTACTAAAGAAACTTCTCTGGTTTTGACTAATGTTTGGAAGACACTAGGGAGGACTCTGTGTGTGTGTGGTGGGGGCAGTGGCAAGGAGGAAAGATTTTTCCAGGTTTCTCCTATAGATGGGAAAGCGATAAAAAGAAAATAGTAAAAAAAATCATTTCAGGAGAATAGTTTTAAAGATTGAGAACTATATTTTCTTAAGTTATTTCCACTCTACAGTAGTTCAGAAAGAAGAGGCATTAAGCATTTTCACATTTAAAGACAACTTCCCTTTTTTAGAACTATCTGGTCAGCTCTTAGCCTCAATGAAAGATAGAGGATTTGGGGCTCCAGACTATTAACTTCATCTCTCAAGTGAAACCAGAGTTTTAATTATTTTCTATCTATTGATCTCACAAGCTACTTCCCTCTGCAGATCTACTTAGCTGCCTTTTTATTCTTTCTTCCCATTTTTTAGATTCTATAACTTACCATAAATCTGTTATTTTGAATTTTTTTAACTGTTCTTGCATCCTTCTGTTTTGGACAGTTGATTATAAATTATTTGATTGACAATAGAGAGGATGAAAGAACCATCCTGCCCTGTTGAACACTTTAAATACATTTTTTGTTGTTGTTCAGTGATTCAATGTATGTATTTTTTTTCCTGTTTCTCCTCTCTTTCAGTGGTATTTTCAATACTGGACTCAAAGTATTTCCAAACCTCAAAAAAATCTACTCATTTGATGTGAATTTTTTACTGTAAGTATCCATCCCCACAGCTGCTAGAATAACTGCCATCTTCAGATAACAAGAAAACCTATAATGAAGGTTTCTGGGTTTGAGAAAAATATCAAATAACTCTGACAAAGACGTTTTCCTCAAGCTGTATTTAAGTGACCATTAGTGCCACAGCTGGAAAAGGCCAGGGCACCTAGAACTATACATTTGACCTGGATGAGAGACATGGACATGGAAGCACATTCCTGAGACATAGATTCTACAGGCCTTTTGCCTTGATTCTGTTTTTGGTTTTGTAATGGCTGTGCAATACCTGAATTAATCTGAAGTCAGAATAGTGAGACACGCAGGACGTGAGCTAGCACACATCCTGCTAACACAAAGTCATCCTATCAACATTCATCCAGAAATTTTTCCTGGCATGGTGAAGCAAATTGCAGAACAATTTCTTGAAAAAAGAGATTGGGAAAACAAATGGGGGAAAGGAGATCTCCCACTATTATCCTTAAATGTATTGCAGAAACAAAGAGTTCTGCTCTGCATTCTAAAAAATAAGCAGGTGTTTCTTCGTATTCAAAAAGCAAAGACAACATCCATCTTTATGAACTAACCTGCAATTTAAGTTCACATTCTGGCTTGTAATCAAGCCAAGAAGGAAGAGCAGCTCAGATGAAGACTTGCAGGCTGACACAAGATAAAAGTCTCTTGGTCACTTCTTGGTCCTAGAGAAGAGTTAGAAATCTTATATGGTAGCAGTTTCCATCTGGAAGAGGCTTGAATGCTGGATGGGCTAGGCAAAAGGCCATTAAAAATGAGAAGTATTATGCTAAAAGGTGACTTGCAAAGTCATTATCGACGATCTACCCCAGGCATTGTTTCAGTGCTACGGGGCGTTCTTGGTCAAGAACGGTCAGTTCCCACTGCATTCATGGCCTGCCATTGGCAAGATGAACCTGAGAGCAATGTAGAAATGCTGCTTGTTTTGTTAAAAGTCTGGACTTGTAGTAAGCAATGAGATCTTCCCTCCCAAGTATCTTCTGAGACTACAGATAAGCCTTGCTATAACTCATACTCCATAACCTGTAGCTGTTATGTTCACCTTAGCTGTAGGACTCCAAGACTGAAACCTGAGTCGTTCAGAGCTCTGAGTGAGGATACATCTATATCTTAAGAACTATTAGGGATTTTCTCAAAGACCAAAAGAGCTTTGGCTTAGATTAAGCTCTCCTAGATGGTAAACTAGATACTCTACTTACTAAGTAGAGAGAACCAAGGATTTTAAAAAGCTAGATGAAACAGGAGCAGTTTTACAACCATCTGTGTTCTTACTTCCAACCAGCTCAGTGCCCTTCTAAGTGGCAGAAAGCAAAACATTATTTTACTTCTACCTTGAATTTTTTTTTATACAAGTCACTAATAAAAGATAAATATAGGTTTTATATGCTACAGACTTTTTAAAGAGTAGACCTGTACTTTCAAGGGAGATATTTCTATGAAATATTTCTAAACATTGCTATTCAATGAAATACAGCCTTTTTGTTTCATTCATTAAGAAAAAAATGCTCTTAAAAAAAATAATAGAGCTCTAAATGATCAATAACGTACAGCAGGGGAAAAAGCATTCATTATATTACTGTTTGTCTTTGAGGTCAAGCAAGTTACAAGTAAACATTTATTTAGAAAAGTGAACCAATCTGAAAAGCATCAAAGCAAAGTAACTTGTGGTAGAAACCAGCTTTCAGTGAAAATGACTTGGAATGAAAATGGTTGTAGTACTGTCCAGCATTAGCACAATATATGCACATATATATTACAGAAAAGAAATGAAACTGTTCCTGACACACAGGCAATTGTTAGGACTACTTCTTAGCCTATGAACCTGAATGGATTGGCTTTATTACACCATATCTAATCCCAAGCTGAAGAAAAGAAACATTTGCACAATACTTTGGTGTCCAGAGTATAATATGATTCAAGAAAAATCAGAAAAAGGACAATCAGACACTTTGCTCTGGCCTTTGTTTCTACCAGCTTTCTCCTCTCTCCAGATTATCACAGTAAATCCCTTCAGTTCTTTCTATCTTTTGTTAAAACATACTTTTGGTTTAAAAATACATACTATTTATTAAGACTGCAGAGTAAGAGTAAAACAAGTATTTAAGAAATGACAGATAATAGAACAGTCATTTGGACAAAAGTTGAGAAGAATCATTAGGTTAGATCCCACAGTAAGTTATTTCACTTACGCTTAATGCAGTTCTGTAAAGTGCAAAGCCTCTGTCCTGAATAATGTGTTATCTGATGTCTTATCTGACCTTAGAGACCAGGATTTCAGCTCTAAAGCCTCTTGAGTTATTCACTTGACACTGCAGCATTATTCTCTGCTAATTCTCTGGCTCATGAGACCAGGGACCTGTCTGTGTCAGTACCACTATAATCACACTGGCTGGCACACCTCACCAGGACTACAAAACCCATCTCTCTCACAAGCTCTCTTCCTGGATGCTGGAACATGCTATTCTTCATCCCACATATATCTTCTGGCCTTACATATAACTAAACAGGTTATTCTTTTAGATGTCTATTTAATTTTAAATAAATAAGTATTTATTAAAATAAATGTATCTAAATTTATAATACAATAATAAACAGTGTTATTTATTTTAACATTATTAATAATATAATAAGATGTCTATAATAAATTTATTTATTTAAATAAAATCGAGTTTTAAATTTTATTATCAAGGCAGAGAAAAATTAATAACAAAGCTGTTCTGGAGAAGATCTGTTGGGAAGATGTTTGATTTTGATATTTTGTCTCCTTTTTCAGTGAAATTGCAGATAATCCTTACATGACTTCAGTGCCTGCTAATGCTTTCCATGGACTTTGTAATGAATCTCTTACCCTGTAAGTTCTTCCAGTTTAAGTCACAAGGCAATTACCTCTCTGGTAATGCATATAGTAAAATGTTTAAAATAATATCCCTGTCCTACTCTCTAGTAGTTTGTAACAGAGATACCCCATAGACAGGCAGTATCCATAATCTAGTTTGCATAAATCCTGTACTTTGACAGCGATTTGAATTTAGTCCTGCTGCTCTTCTTTTAACTGTCTTGATTAAAGTGGTCTTGTTTTTTATGACCCTAATGCCAGTGAATGGTTATATTGGAGCAAATTAAAGGAAAAAGATTGCAAGGTGTTCCCCCTGTAAAACTACAGCATGATTAGAACTGTGTCTAATATTTTTGCAACATAAGTGGCTCATAACATCACAACTAATGGATGGGAAACATCAGAAGAGCCATCTTTGAAAGAAAATTGTTAAAGAAAGTTCAGTTATGCAAGTCTAGTTGAAGTGAGCCACAAAAAAGGGCTGAAAGGAGTGAAAATTACTGCAATGAGTTATGGCTTGAACTGGGGGGAAGAGCACTAGAATGCAAATTAATTAATTCTACAGAAATTCTAAAAAAAAAAAAATCCTTTTGCTCTAGGGGTGTAAAAGAAAGAATTCTAAAAATTCAGGCAGGCTTTATAGTAAAATCAGACCTGTTTTGCTAGTTGCTTTAGCCTTCCTTACTCAGTCCTGGCAGGAGCTTGTTTCTTTGCTTTTAGTTTGACAGTTGGAAAGTGACAGCAAAGTGTTTTAGTCTCATTCTGTCATTGTTGTAAAAAGAGATAAAAGATGGCGGACCTGCCACACGGTATCCTTGATTCAGGTACATTCAGAAATGCTTCTGGGCATTTGTTTGACCTTGTACTATAACTACTACTTCTTCAAGAGATTAAAATTAACCCATCCATCCATAAATGTGCTGTTGGCAAGAAAAATGATACATAATATGTTAGTTATTCAGATATTGAAGCAACCAAAACAGACTAGTTTAATTTTTTTCTCCTTACAGCAAACTCTACAATAATGGCTTTACCAGTATTCAAGGCCATGCTTTTAATGGGACAAATCTGGATGCCATGTAAGTAGCAGATCATTCTCTTCTTTCAGAAGGAAAAAAACAACCCTCGATGCTTATTTGAGGTTCTGAAATACATATCTTACTCTAACTGCTTTTAAGGAGCAAAAAGAGAATATTTATTTCAGCCAGCAATAAAAATATCATCCCTTAATGACTTTTGCAGTGTGCTTTCCTTTGATATGTATATTTATAGCTCAGAAATAAAGTCATGGCAGGTCATTTCAGTGTGAGTTTTGTTCTGATTTGAAGCTACAATAAAATTTTGTTTGATCAGTAACTTTTCTAAGACAATTTGGAAGATAATTATGCTGTTTTTTCTTAAGACTTTATTAATTATAGCACTGATAATTGTAGCAGCTCTTCCACAGAAATCTCTCACCTGCAAAAAAAAATGGTGTAAGGGGCTGGGAGCAATCCAGAGGAACCAGTCACTTGTATGAGAAATAAGAGATGCATATCTGAAAAGTGTGAATCAACCATTTCATATTTCCCTTCACCTTCTTATTCATTGTTATGGGTTTAGCTAGGCCTAAATTTAGGCTTTAGTTTTCAGAGTAGGCCTTGGGTTATCAGCTGACTTGTGCTGGGTCAGGCAGCTGACACTGACTTCTACTGGCCAATGGATTCCATACCATATTCTGACATCACCTCAAGCATAAATACAGCAGAGTAGGAGGAGTTCTCTCGGTTCCCATCATGGCCGAGGTAGAGACAGGACACGTTGCTGCTGCCCTGCCACCACTTTGCATTTTGTTTCAGTTCAGGGAAGTAAACACTTTATTGTTATTCTCTTTCTTTTCCTTGCTGGGTGTCTTTTGGGTGCTTTATGGATCTGGAGTGATGGGATCTGTTTTTGGTGGGAGGTAGAGGATTGTTGTTATATCTAACTTGTGGAGGTGTGTGTTATATTGTAGTTTACTTTTAATTTTCTCTTTTCTGTATAAATATATAAACCTGGTTTAAGTTTTCCAGTTTTTTCCCCTTTTCTCAGTGGGGCAAGGGGAACTCCTAGTCTGTGTTTGGGAACTGGCATTTTGCCAGCTCAACTAAACACATGCATTTTCTAGAAAATTAATACCTAGTGAGTGGATATGCTTTTTACACCATACCCAAAGTCATCTGACTCAATCATTAGCACAGAATAAATTTCAATTCCAGAGGCTCCATTCACTTTGGCAGAGCTTACTCTGGTCCTACAGAGGCTTGACTGACAAGTCTGGCTGTCAATCTCATGAGTTAAGAGATTTCTTCATGATGAGCTATAACATTAACCAGAGAGTCATGGAGATAGATATGATTATTTTTGGTATTTTATTTTAAACTGGACTTAAATTCTGTAAGAATACCTTAAGAGCATCCTTCACATAGTCTTAATCTTTCCAAATTGCCTTTTTTACCTTAACAGCTAGCTAGACTTAAAGGTTGAAAGGTTTGAGTTAAACTAAAGATCTGGAATAGATCTTATTTTACTCACATTAGTTCAGTTACTTTGAAATTTCAGATAAGAAAGGAAGTTTCTCGTGATGACATAGTGTTTGTAGTTGTGCACAAGATGTAGAATTTGGCAAAATGAATCCAGTGTCTTGACTGAATCCCTCTAAGCTGTATGTAGCAATACTTAAAACCTTTCTAAGCCAATACATGAACTGTATTCACTCTTCCATTTCTTACATTTGGTGAAAGACAGGTTGGAGACTACTATTTTGTAGTAATTTTTCTGTGTGTTTCTCTGATAGTGTGCAAGTGCTATTGCTTCTGGCCTCTTTGGAATTCTCATTGTTATTAAAGAATCAAGTGAAAATGTAGTTTTAGAAGATCTGGAGTCCTAAACATTTGCTTTATTGGACTGAGAAGGGTTAGGGTTAGGGTAGATGCTGCTTGCTTACTTTTAGAAAAAAAGTTTGTAATTGGTATGCTTGAAGGATATTTAAATATTCTTTAAGTCTTTGAGAGTAGAGGGCAGAGAGATCTGGATAGACTTGAGTGCTGGGCAATGGCCAACCATATTAAATTTAACAAGAGCAATTGCTGGATTCTCCATCTGGCACAGGGTTATCCTGGTTATACATACAAAGTGAGGAACAAGAGGCTGGAGAGCAGCACCGCAGAGGGAGATCTGGCAGACCTGGTTGATGGCAAGGTGAACATGATTCAGGAGTGTCCTGGCAGCCAAAAGGGCCAATTGTGTCCTGGGGGGCATCAGGCACAGCATCGCCAACTGGTCAAGAGAGGGGATTGTCCCACCCTGCTCTGCACTGGGGCAGCCTTGCCTCGAGTCCTGTGTGGAGTTTTGGGCACCACAATATGAGCAGGACATCAAATGTTAGAGTGTGTACAAAGGAGAGCAATCAAAATAGTGAAAGGCCTGGAGGGCAAGACCTTGAGGTCTTTGCTTGTTCAGCCTGGTGGAGAGAGGGCTCAGGGTTGACCTCATGCAGCCAACAACTTCATTGAAGGAGGTAGTGGAGGGGGTGGTGCTGATCTCTCTGGTGAACAGCAGTAGGACTCAAGAAAATGGAATGAACCTGAATCAGGGGAAGTTCAGATGGGACAGTAGGAGAAGGTTCTTCACTGAGAGGGTGGTCAGTCACTGGAACAGGCTCACCCATGGAACTGGTCACAGCACCAAGACTGTCAGAGTTCAAAGAGCATCTGGATGATGGTTTATGTTTTCAGTCATCCTGCAAAGGAGCAGGGATTTGGATTCCATGATACTTATGGGTGCCTTCCAACCTGATATGCTCTATAATTCTTTAATCCTAAGTGAATCTTTCCAGAGACTGGCTATGATGCACTAGTTAATCAAATTTTAAAAAAAAGAGAAAAAAAAGAAAAAAGAAAACTACCAACAAACCAGAAAATAACTAAAAGTAAACTTATGTTCATGGCTTTATCTACCAGCAGTAAAAATGGTTTATTACAACAAACACTTTCCTCCTAATTAAATCACATGACATTTACTTGGAGCAAAGCACTACTCCAGATTTACAAAGCAAACTAGAAGCTGAACATCAGTGGTAAAGCCCTTACCTGTTTGATAAACTACACTGAAATTTCTAAACTAATTTTCTGAAGTAGTTTTCTTACCATGTGACAAGATAAGGTATAATTTTGCTAAGTGCAAGCTTGGAGATTTATTGTTTCTAGCAGCAGCATTAAGTTAATGAAAAAGCCAAATAATTCATCTTCTCTATTCTGACATTTCTTATTTGAACTCCTGTTTATCTACCACTGTACAGTGAAGGAAGGACCTGTTTTTCTCTGGGTCTGATTCAAGGGCCTTTGAACTTGACAAAAATAAAAGAGAAAAGAAACTAAAAGAAAAAGGGTGAAGGAAATTTGGATGGGTTTTGAATGATGATGTGAAGGAGAGAAATAAGAAAAAAGGGAAAAAATCAAAAACATTAATTAATTTTTGACAAAATATTCAAAGACTCCATGTTCCATCCATAAATGAGAAGACATTTTGGGAATCTTGGATGCTCTCTTCTACTGTGCACAGTGCCTTTCTACCAACCTTGCACTATTAAAATGCCTATGTAATTCAAGGTCAAAAAATCAATGCAGATATAGGTGTGAAACCATACATAAATGGTTTCCATTATCGCATTGAATAATGGGACTACCTAATTGATCTTCTCATCCAACAAGGATCTGTGTTTGATAGTAAACCATCATATTGCTGTACAAGTTTTATAAAGGCAGGGAAGTAAGAAACCAGGAATGAAGGGCTGAATGACACTGTTACTGAAAAGCATTCATCTGAAACTTGAATCCCTCGTTCTAACCCATCATTAAGGTCCACAAAACTGCATCACTCCTACAGACTTCTGCAAAGTGGTGTTGCTGCACCAGTATTTATTTCTGTAAGGAAATTGGTGAGGAAAAAGAGTTCTTAAAACATATTTTGAGTGAATGGCAAAATATATTTGTGATGAGCTTGTACAGAGCAGTCTAAATTACTGAAATGGAAAGTGAGATCTCAAAATCTAATTATAAAAGTAAACTGCAAAAGAATATATTTACTTTGGTATACACTTTCAGTGTTCATTTATAATGCTTGGCTCAGCTCAGATTCAGGATAAACAATTGTGTGGAAAAATCATATGATGAAGCCTTAGTACTGCTCACTTACCAATGCATCTCTTTTGCTTGTTCTCCCTTTCTTTAACCTTAATTTCATAATCCAACTGGATGCATAAATACATGTTACATGTCCAGAGCCCATTTAATACTATAGGGGTGATACTTAAATAGGTGGCCAACATATTAATCTTCTTGTTTTTTAAGCATTGCTGCCTTATTTTAAAACTAGAAGCTGAAGGCAAGCAAGCAGATAATACGTAATTCCATCAGTCAGTGAGGTGTTACTTTGGTAACTTTCCTTGTTTTTAAATTAAGAAAATTTTAACTAAGAATACTAAGATAACTAAGAAAATGGAAGAAAATTTTGCAAAATCTTCCCTTTTCCCTAATCTGTCTGTTCATTCTTATTACATCACTCTGTGCTGATAAAATTGGTTGTGGGACTGCATTAAAACCTTGTGAGTGAAATAATCCAGCTTTGAAAAAAACAGCAAGAAAGGTATGCAGCTGCATTATAGGGCATGGCATGCATGATCTTGGACTACGAAAGAAGAGAAATAAAAACCTTTCACACTTAAAGAAAGGTATGTGGAACTATATGTTACTTAGTGGAAGTAGCTGGTCAGCATTTTTTACTCATATCCTTTACCCCCAGAAGAAAGTACACACTTTCAGTAAAAATAAAATATTTTGTAAAATTATCTTCAGATCTTTCAGTATTTTTTAGTTTTTCATCGCAGTTGAAGATTTTGAATATTTTTAATATTCAGGATGTGGTTTTTCTTTCACCAACTCTTGCTTTTCATGTTTGCTCTGTATCTCCAAAATGGTATCCCAAAAGAGCTCCTAGAATGCTCTCAATAATGTAACTTTCATCCTTTTCTTTATTTTTAAGGGAGTTTTCTCATTAATATTTATTTCTCCTTTTTGGAGATTATAGCTGTGTTTGCATCTCTATCTTTTTCGGTCCTAGAGAATTTCTGAATATCAGTACCTTGTGGTGACTCTTTAAAAGAGACCTGAGACACATTTTGAAACAGCGTGTGCCACTCAAGATGAAATCAAAGGTTGCTTTTCCTCATGCAGACTCTCTAACCTGTTGCTTTATGAAGCATGCACTGCTAATATCTGAATACTCACTATTTCTGTCATGCCCTGGCATGACATTGTCTGCTTCTACACAACACCTGGAATGTCCTGTTAGTGTTTCATGCCCTCAGAAGGTCCTGCTCAGCATACGCAGTCATGTTGTTTTCTGGTGGATCTGAGACTTAATGCAGTATTCTTCCCACTTACCCCTGGATCTTGAGCCCATAGAGACTATTATTAGTCACTGATAGTTAGCTTACTGATCTGACTGGATTTAAAAAAGGAAAAAAAGCCTTCATTTACTTACAACACTATGAAACCCTCAGCTTTTCCTACTCTGGATCCAACACTTACTACTACAGATTTCCAGCATACTTTGCTCTGTGGTATTCATGTACATCTGCCATCCACATCAACTGTGTGACTTCTAAGACTTCAAACATTTGTTTAGACATGTGGATACCACTGCTGTGATCTTCTCTTCTGCAGTGTATTTAACTGATGTTTTTTATCATTTAGCTGTCAGGATTAAAAACATTCTCAGAAGGAACTATACTGGCTCTACATAAGCTTTCTTTGTCAAATTAATATCTGCCAAAGTCTTACTCTTTCCATTTAAAAGCGGTACCTATCAAAATAAAAGGGCTTAAACAACTGAAATCAGTTAGCATCAGGAAATTGTACATTCTGATGGGCCTGACTCATCGATGTGAAAACTGGCAGCTAACACTGCAGCCCCTCCTTAGTAACCGGTTATGAACTTCCCAAAGTCTCTAGGTGTTTCTATTTGTAAGTTTGACGGGTTTTATCATTTATGTAGACTATTACATTTCAGGTTTATAACTCACTAAGGTGCTCAAATATCAGGGGAAAATATTTCAAAATTGGACAAGCAATTATCTGGTTGTATAATAGTGTCTACTTACTAAAGCAGACAGGTTTTATTAGGTCAAGCAGGGTTTTGTGTCCTTCAAAACTACAACCTAGATGTGGAAATCTTGGATTAATTCTTAACTCTTGCTCTGTTTTTAAATTTTGTATTTGTTTTGCAGATAAAATCATGAGGAAATTTGTACACTGAAGGAAATGTTCCCAACAATAGTTTGCCATTTACAGAATATGAAAGTCAGTTCTCAGAAAACACAAATGCCAAGCAATACTAGAATGCCACCTATTTCTAAAGAATAAAAGCTTATTTCAAACAGCAATAGCTGTGAAGGTGATGTAAGCCATTCTCCTCTGTAAGAAACAAGGCTTAAATCATGGCTAATATCCAATGAATAACATGCCAGAAGCATTACTCTGGTTTGGCTTCCTAAGACTTTCTGTTATGTAACTCGGATAAAATGCATTTACTTCTCATTTCTCGCTATGGTGATCAATATAAGTTTATATCCAGTGAATGTTATGAAAAATTTGCCAATGACTTCAACCAGGACAGGATTAGAATCTTTACTTCATGTTTTCCACATCACAGCTTGCCAGCTGGTCAAGGCAGGTGACTGTCCTGCTCTGCTCTGCTGTGGCCTCACCTCGAGTACTGTGTGCAACTTTGGGCATCACAACATAAGAAAGATATAAAGTGATTAGAAAGCTACAAAGGGCTACAAAGATAGTGAAGGGTCTAGCATGGAAGCTTCTAGAGAAGCAGCTGAGATCACTTAGTCTGTTCAGCCTGGAGAAGAGGAGACTGAGGGGAGACCTCATTGCAGTTACAACTTCCTCAGGAGCAGAAGAGGAGAGGGAGACACTGATCTCTTGTCTGTGGTGACCAGTGACAGGATCTGAGGGAATGGCCTGAAGTTGTATCAGGGGAGGTTTAGGCTGGGTGTTAGGAAAAGGTTCTTCACCCAGAGAATGGTTGGGCACTGGAACAGGCTCCCCAGGGAAGCGGTGACAGCACCAGGCCTGACAGAGTTCAAGAAGCCTTTGGACAATGCTCTCAGGCACATGGTGTGAATCTTGGGGATGGTCCTGTGCTGGGCTAAGGGTTGGACTTTGATGATCTTGTGGGTCCCTTCCAACTCAGAATATTCTGTGGTTCTGTGAACTTTATGGACATCCTCTGAAATTTGTTGTGACCATCTTATTATTGCACTTTTTGCCTTCCTAGCTACATCACAAGCTAACTTGTAAACGTTTGTAATAGAGTACCAAACATTTCTCTCTGCTTGAGGCATTACTACCTGCATAAGTAGGATCAGATTCTTTTTCCCTTTATTTTACTTAATGCCTTTAATAGGTCTGGTCATCCTACCATCTGTGCCCACTGCAGTCTGAAATTTTATGAAATTACTCTACCCAGTGAAACATGAATCCTTGTAAAATTTATGTTCTTTAGTTGGACTAAGGACCACATTGTTTTCTCTTGAGCAATATTGTATAGTCACCATCTGCAGTCATCTTTTTATTCATTCTTGCCTTACAAGGCCTCCACCAGCCCTGTGCCCTTGCTGATAAAATGTCAAGTAATCCTGAAACTTGTGGATATTGGGCCTGGGTTATCCACTGTTGCCATAATTTTGTCACTATGAGTTCCTCTATGCAGAAAATTGATAAAATTTGTAAATGGAATAGTCAGAAGTGCTACAAGTTTCTGCTGCCTAAGCACATTAGTCCTTCAGCACCTTTACAGCATTGATAATTTTGTCATTATTTTTATCAAGGAAGCCTTTACAGGACTGATCATTTTGCCATTACTTCATCAAGACAAACAGACATGTCCCTCTAAAACCTTCCTTGACAATTTTCTGTCTCCTCCTTAGAGAGCTGCATCACATTTCTGCCCCAAAGTGTGGTCCTGCAGCTGTACCATCCCCTTTGCTGCTTTGGTTCAACCTTCTCTCAGTGGTCCTTTCTCATCATACTACAGAAACAAAACACTTGGACTGTTACGTCTTCTTACTTGTCTTTGCTCCCCTCAGCCAAAGGAGCTAGGTGCAACTCCATCCTCCTCCAGGGACTACTATATTTGGCAAATGATTCTTAATCTCATCATAAGATTTCAAATTCCATCTAAATTAAGTTAGAAGACATGACTAGGTTTGATGTCTGCAAGTTGTTTCTCATGTAAACATTGTGACAGATGTTGATTGAATTAAGTAAAACACCACCCAGGGTTTAATTGCTGTTTTAGGGAATTATCACAGTAGTATCCATGTGTAGATGTATATACAGACACTTGTATACATAGACATTTGTATGTACTATGTATGTATTGCAACCTAATCTTCAGTCTGTTTTCTTTGCTCAGCTAATTCAGCATATTCCTCTCTGTGTGTTTAGGAGATCTAGCTGCATATAACTGCAGTCCTTCTCCGTCTTGGAGAATCAGGAGGAATCACCTCATTAAGGAAAGTAACATGCCTGTTGTGTTTTATGAAGTCCATTTTAGCTGGACAGTTCCAAACATGTATTTTTTATGTATCAAATATACCCAACTAATACACAAGCTTATGCACAAAAATAACACTTACTTTTCCATGTCATTACATTCTGTGTATATCTGCTCTTCACAGAAACTCGTAAAATGTGCTCAGGGCTGTATGTCCTCTGTGACTCTGGCAGAAAAGCAGGATACCTGGGTGTCCCTGTTTCTGTTGGAACACAGTTGATTTTCTTCATAGTAGTTGGTTCAGAGCTATGTTTTGGATATATAGTATGAAAACAACGTTGATAACACACTGATGTTGCTATGCAGTGCTTACCCCAAGTCAAGAACTGTTCAGTTTCCCAAGTATGCGCAGGACAGCCCGGCCAAAGGGATATTCCATACAATGGAACATCATGCCCAGCATATAAAATGGGGAGACTTGACTGGGAGGGAACAAGTGCTGCTGGGGGCCTGGCTGAGCATCAGTCAGTGGGTGGCAAGTATTGTCAACCACTTGAGGCTTTCAAAATTTTATTTCTGTCTCTTTTTTTGCTGTCTCCCTTTCCATTACAATTTTTCCACAATTATTAAATTGTTCTTATCTCAATACACAGGTTTTACCTTCTTTCCAACTCTACTCCCCATCCACTGGGAGGTGGGGGTGAGCAAGCAGCTGAATGGTTCTTAGTTGTTAGCTGGGATTAAAACACAACACTGTGCTTCTGCTGCTCCTGCAGCAGGGTTTTCTTTTACACCTACAGCTGGAGGGCTATTGAAGCCAATTACTTCCCTCAAGTCTTTTCACAAAAACTATAAATTTCACAAGGCTGCTGAGAACAACAGTCTCAGCCAGAAATGCATAGCCTCTCTGCAGCAATTTGAAACTTGACTGAATTACCTGCAATAGTGATCCATGCATCTGAGAGTTTCTCAAATCACAGTTTCAGACCATGGTAAACAGGAATCCAGCTTAAAAAAAATAAATCAAGATTTATTCTAGATCAGCCACTTTTAAATCTAAAAGCTCGTAAATTAATTTAACAATGATGGTGCCATTTGGGTTATGTACATTTTTTGGGTCTTTAGTAGTCTTGCATTGCCTGTCTTTAATCATGCACCTTTAACTCAATTCTAAATGTCTTACTTTCTGAATCCATACCTTATTATATGTCAGTCTACTGAGTGATGGGAATTAATGTTGGTCTTTGCTTACATCAATCATGTAATAAGAAGAAAAACTTGTAGCATTCCATATTTCAGGAAAGTGGTGGCTGGGTACTCAGAAAATTGTTCATGGTTTCCACATTTTTTTACTTTGGAGTTACTGTCCTTCATCCCTCCCTTACTCTTTTTATAACACAATTTCTGTCCTAACTTTTGACCTGTATAAGGTAACCTACATTTGACTAGGAAGATTCTAAAGCATTTAAAACTTTTATCAAACTCAAAACATAGAGGAAATGATTTTCCAGTTTGCTCATGACTTGTTAGCTCAGTTGGTTACAGCACGATACTAATAATGTCAAAGTTGTGGGTTTCATCCCTGTATGGGCCTTTCACTTAAGAGTTGGACTCAATTATCTCTGTGGGTCCCTTCCAACTCAGAATATTCTGTAATTCTGTAACTATGTAATTCCCCATACCTCATTCTGATGAAAGAAAACAAAACTATTTCACCTCAGCATCACAGATACATACCTGAAGATACAGTATGCATGCATGTGTCCTTATGACAGTGAGAGAAAAAAATTTGGAAAAAAAGATAATAAATAAATAAATTAGGAAATTTATTAATTGAGGAATTTAATTTCTTTTCAAAATCAAAACCCGGTATTTTGTTTCTTGGGTACATTGAAAATGAAGTAGCTGATTATGCTTAAATGTGCTGTTGGGGTAGGATGGCCCTTATACATATTGCTTTTGTAAATCTGTTCAGGCCAGTAAACTGGAGATCTTCTTCTGTACCCTCTGGGTAACTATTTCCAGATCCTGTGTTTTGTTTGTTTCTGCAGCTACCTGCACAAGAACAAATACCTGGAAGTTATCAATGATGATGCATTTCTGGGAGTGCACAGTGGACCAACTCTACTGTAAGTAGAAGAAAACGAAGTAGAGAAAGCTTTAAAAATAGTACTATTTTAGGGTTCACTTTCTTTCCAACCATTAGGAGCAGAGCAGCAGGGATGGGAACAGCATGTTTACAAAAATAATATCGCAACAAAAGCTGTTCCTCAGGCAACTGATTTATGAAATGCTTGCATCTTAAATTATATCTACGGTTCCTACAAATTTTTCTTCTGAAAGATTCAGTACTACAATCCGTTTTATGACTGTACAATTGTAATATAAAATAAAGTCTCTAGTAGTACACATGTAAAGGAAATTGAAAGGGATGAAAAAATCATTTTAGACTGAAAAACTGTTACTTCTGGTGCTGTCTTTTCTTCTTTCTCATCTAATTTGGCTTCCAGTCTGATTTTATAGTCCTGTAAAGAACTTTTCACTAAAATTAGGAATCATAATACAGAATTAAACTAAAAGCTTTAAAGAAATTAAGAACTTCCAGAAGAATCCTGTTCTCTGGCTCAGATCATATAGTATTCAATGTAGTGCATATGACTGATCACAAGGAGAACTAAAATATTGAAAGAGGGATTTCCTCCTCCATTACAAAACCAGATGGTGCCAGCAGTGCTCAGTCCACATAAGAGTAAGTCTTACTTTCTGCTCTTCAGGAAAACAGCATATTCATGGCAGAATAACAGTGTATTGTTAACAGAAGGAATCCTAATAGCTAGCTATAATAACAAAAGTTGCAGAAGAATATTGTTTTTCTTCCAGAATCTTTCCAACTCCAGAAAATCAGGCTGGCTACCAGGAACACAGGAAACTACAGTAGAAGTTGTATTGATCATAACCACTTTATGCTAAGAAGAGCTGTGTCCTTGCCATGTGAAATTGCAACAGATCTTTGATGGCAAGGTCATCATCACATCACTGGTTCCCTCTGTGCCCCACATCTCAAGTCAGATGCATTCCAAGGCCTGTGTGTGAATGGTAGCCTGTCTTCTGCTTCAGTCATCTAAATTATATCTCCATCTGGGGAGAGGACCACTTCCTTCCCCCACATCACTCTTTACTGTAAGGTCCACTGAAGTTATTAGCAGAGTCCTTGGGAACAGGATCTGAGATCAGTTCTAGGAAATACCAGGTTTTCCTTTCACTGGTTTGCGGGGAGAGAGAAGCCCAGACATCTACCATTTGTAGAGTCATATGTCTGAAGCAGATACCTTAAAGGACAAGACATTGGAGGGGCAGTCTATAATAAACATAGAATCATAAAATCATCAAGGTTGGACAAGACCTTTAAGATCATCTAGTCCAACTATCAAGCCAATACTACCACGTAACCCCTAAACCACACCACCCAGTGCCAGATCCAGATGCCTCTCAGACATCTCTAGGGATAGTGACTTCATCACCTCTCTGGGTAACCTATTCCAATGCTTTATCACTGTAACAGTGAAAACTGTTTTTTAATATCTAATCTGAATCTCCCCTCTCTCAGCTTAATCCCGTTTCCTCTGATCCCCTCACCGCAGGCACAGTAGGAGACCAGTCCTCTCCTCATCACAACCTCATTTCACACAGCTGCAGAGAGTGGTGATGTCCCCACTAAGCCTTCTCTTCTTGAGATTAAACAAACCTCCCTCAGCAGTTTCTCATAAGACATGTTTTCTAGTCCCTTCATGAGCCTTTTTGCCCTTCTCTGGACCCACACCAGCAGCACAATGTCTTTTTAAAGTGAAGGGCCCAGAACTGAATGCAGTACTTAAGGTGCAGCCTCATCAATGCTCATTAGAGGGGGATGATCACTTCCTGAGTCCTGTTGGCTACACTGTCCTTGATACAGGCCAAGATGCCATTGGCCTTGGCCACCTGGGCACACAGCTGGCTCATATTGAACTGTCAACCAGCACCCTCAAGTCCCTTTCTGCTGAACAGCTCTCAAGCCACTCCTCCCCAGGCCTGCATCATTGCATGGGGTTGCTGTGACCCAAGTGCAGGACCTGGCACTTGGCCTTATTAAACCTCATGTTGTTGTCTGTAGCCCAGTGATCAAGTCTTTCCAGGTCTTTCTGCAGAGCCTTCCTACCCTGGAGCTGATCAGCACTCCCACCCAACTTGGTGCCATCTGCAAATTTAGTGAGGGTGAACTCAATCCCCACATCAAGAAAGATGTTAAACAGGAGTGTCCCCAAAACTGAGTCCTAGGGAATACCATTAATCACTGGCTGCCAATGGGATTTAGGTCCATTCACTACCACTCTCTGAAAAAAGTGCCTTCCTAGAGATAGCAGAAGACAAAATACTGAGGATGTTAAGTCAAAGGGAGGTGAGAGCTTGTAGCAGCACAGATTTTTGAGTCTTTTGACTGTAACTTTGGTTACTGTGGGTATTTAAAGCATTGGTGTTGTTATTGTTATGCTAAAGAGGTGAACAAGTTAACATGCTGCAAAGGGTTGTGGTTAATCATATGCTATCATAACATTGCCAGGTAAGCTCCCTCTGCAAGGGCTTACTTTGAGAAGTGTGAGCTCCATGAAACCTCTTGGTTTAGGAGCTAGAGATGACTTCCTAGGATATGCATGTCTAACTGTAAAGAACATCCTTCTTACTCTGTATTTTCAAGTTAGGTCTCTCAAATTACTTGCATATTTTTCTAATCTTCTACCATTGAACCTCAGTCTCAGGATGTTTTATATTTGTAGGCTAAACATCTGTCCATCCATCCATCCATCCATCCATCCATCCATCCATCCATCCATCCATCCATCCATCCATCCATCCCTCCCTCCCCTTTTAGAAGGATATACCTCCACGGCTAATAAGAGCCCTATGAGTATTTGTAACTAAAGAGAGATAGTGTCATTACAGAGACAGGTACCACTTCTCAAAGGCAGAAAGCAAAAAATGGCAGGTAAGCACAGTAAATCACCAGTTCTTAAAAAGCCAGAGTATTTCACATGATGGTACTTTGATATGCTAGTCCCAAGCTAAAGATATTAGTGTGATGTCACAGTTTAACCTGGGCCTGAATCTCAGCCCCACACAGCCACTTACTCATCCCTGCACCAGGGGGATGAGGGAGAGAACTGGAAGGGTAAAAGTGAGATAATGACAGTTTAATAATTAAAAAAACCAAACACATGGGGGAAAAAAGAAATAAAAAACCAAACCAGAGAGGAAAGAAAACAAACCAAACCCAAGAACAACATGTGATGCAACAAAAACAATTGCTCACCACTAGCCCACCAATGCCCAGCCAGTCCCCAAGCAATGGCAGTCCCAGCAAACTTCCACCCAGTTTTTATTGCTGATCATGATGTGATAAGGCCTGGGATATCTCTTGACCAGTTGGGGTCGCTGTCCTGGCTGTGTTCCCTCCAAGATTCTTGTGCACCCTCAGCCTCCTCACTGGTCAGATGATGTGAGAAGCAGAAAATGCCTTGGCTCAGTGTAAGCCCTGCCCAGCAACAGCAAAAACATCCCTGTATTATCAACACTATTTTCACTCACAAATCAAAAACACAGCCTCATACTAGATGCTGTGAAGAAATTTAACTCTCTATCAATCAAAACCAAAACCTGAGTGGAACCCTAATATTTACTGTTGTGTCATGTTAATGGCCATCAACATCTCCCACAGGAGACAAAATTTTCTTTGGAATTGGTGCCTTAGTATACACCTCCCACTATACTATCCAGACCAGTATTAACGAGTCATTTACAGAGAGACCAGAGATTTGTAAATTTGCATAACAGTCTGAGAGGTCTGACCAATACAGGCCTTTCATCTTCCCTTGGGCAACATAAACAATTTGGCTTATTTTAAGAAGTAATTTGTTAAGTCATTTTTGGGTCAGGCCCTTAGCTGTTGTTAGCTGGCCATTGGTTATTCTTCAGAAAGAAAGTCCTACTTTCAAAACTGTTTTGTCTTGAAAATTATCTCTGTGGAAAATTATGGCAAGACTATTGCTTTCTTTCTGAAGCAATGAATGGCATTGCTTATAGTGGGAGCAGTATGCAGACAAAAAAAATAAAAAAAAGAAAAAAGAAGAAAATGAACATTCATGGGGCTCAGGAGAAACTCTGCCTTGCCTCCCCTAGCAAGCTGGAAGAACTAATTGCTTGGAGTTCCCATCATGCACTCTTGAAGTAAGATAAGAATTTTTGGTTGATGGAACATCTGTCCCACAGATGGTGCTTTTTTTCAATCAGTATTTCAGCAGCAGCAATAACTTAAAGGCTGAAATGCAGATCATGGATCCACCCCAATAGGATAATATTCCGTTTGACTTTAAAGAAAACCAGTGAGAAAGATTTAACTACAAAGAATTGTGCCTCTCCCTATATATGTTTTGTTAGTTTGGCCTTGCTCTCAGACCACCTAATTAGACATTTTATTTAAGGAGGTGTTGATTTCCAGAAGGCTTTTTGATTTGCAATAGCAGTGACATAGAGAGGTCACAAGACTTCTTAGTGGCAGGCACCACACGAGCAGTTTAGAAACTTCCCAAACCAGGAATTTTTGAAACTTCCTAACTTCTCAGCTATTGTACCTAATGTGGCCCATGGATGGGACCGACCATCTATTGTTAGCTCTGCGAGAAGATTAATCCTAGATCAACAAGAACTTCAAGGCAGCTATGCCTGTAACTTTTACCCAAGCTCTCCAGTATAAAACAAGCTTGAAAACAAAACCTGCAATACTTGCTTAAATACACAACCATATGCACATACATGACTTCAAAGGATTCAATAGAACAGAAATTACGTAGTCTTATTACTAATTCTTACAAGCCCTTTCTTCTCACTGAACACATCTTTATTTCAGATTTTTAACATCATTTGATAACATTCCGAGTTGCCTCAGACCTTGCATGTTCACCTCTGCTTCCTGGGAAATTGTTTCCACCCCATGAGCCCTGGGCAGGCTGCTCCCATCTCATCGCAGCTCTCCAGGTGCTGCAGCTCCCTTGCCTGTGCAGCTGGCACTCCAGAGAAGCTCCTCTCAGTGGCTGTCTCCAGGCAAGAGCTCTTATCCCCCAACATATTCCTCTTGACCTAGCTATTTCTGATGGGAACATTACACAACTGTGAATAAAACCAAAACAAAAAGGTTTATTGTCCTTTTCATTACTTTGTTTTTTTTGATCTGCACAATGAACCATGGCACCGACTTTCACAGAGGAATGATGGAGTTTTGTGAAAAGATGATACCGTTTAAGTCTCTTGTCTCACATTCTTAGGTGTCCCAAAACTCATCTCACAAGAGTGAATAATCATTACCAAGATGGATGGTCCTATAGTCTACTACTGTTTCCAGTCATAGGTCTTTCCAAGAGAAAAAGTCCTTATCTGCTCCTTAATACTTCATATATAAAAAACTTGATATTTTTATCACCTTAGCTGTAGCTTTCCATGCTCTCATTGTAAGTGCATATAGTATTTTTAGAACTGCATAGTGTATTTTTACAGTCATATTAGATTTACAAAGTGAAGTTTTTCTGTTCTATTTTCTTTTCCTTTCCCAAAAATTCTTCGCATTCTATTTCCCTTCAACATTACTAAAAGCACTGACCTGACACTTGCAGGACTCCAAGATCTTTCCAGAGTCCTAGCTAAATTAAATCCCAGTGTCATCCTTGTACAGTTAAAATTGCTTGTTCCTAAATGCACTTTACATTCATCAATATTGAATCATATCAATTATTTTACTGCTTAGTAACATAGTATTGCAGGAGCCATCTGCTTCTTTAGACAATCACCTTTAGCTTTCACTACCTTGTATTACTTTGTGTCAGAAACAAGGTTTGTTGCTACTTTCATTTTCTTTCCAGACAGTTTATGTCAGTAGTACCAGTGCTGGCCTAGACTCTGTAGACCCTGCTGCAATGACCTGTATATTCAGACACCAATTAATTTTCGATTCTTCCTCTAGCATGAAAAATTGCTACCTGTTCTCAGGCCTTTCCCCCATTCTTTTATTTTTTATCGGCCCCCTCTAACCTTACCTGTGATTCTCTGAAAATGAGGAAATAACTGAAAAACAAAAAGGAGGAGGCCCCTAAGTTGAGTAAGGGACTGGGGCATCTGTCATAGCACGATAGGGTAAGAGAGTTGGAAATCCTTAGTCTGGAGAACAGTCACGGAAATTTTATCAACGCATAGAAATACTTGAAGGGTGGGTGAGGTACTGAGAAGACAGAGCCAGATCTCCTCACTGGTGTCCAGTGACAGGACAAGAGGCAATAGGCACAAACTGAAATACAGGGAAGTCCATTTCGACGTAAGAAAAACTTTCTTTACTGTGAGAGTGGTCAAATGCTCTAACACATTGCTAGAGAGGCTGCAGAGTCTCCAGTCCCAAGGATGCTGATAAGTCAGTCGGACACAGCTCTGAGCAACCTGCTCCAGGTGACCCTGTTTTTAGCAAGAAGGTCAAACTGAATGACCTGGAAATTCAACTACTCTGTGATTCTTTGGAAGGTAAAATCATAGCAGGCAGCATTCAGACTATTTTAAGAGCCAGTTCAGGATCTTAGTAGAAAAATAATAAAAAGGACTCCAAAAGAACAAAAAAGACTTGTAAGCAGTTCAAATAACTTGTCGTGACATATTCAAATACGTATGATGAGCAAAGAAGCTTTTAGAAGTGAAAAGCTGAATTATTTACTATTAGGGTGTTCAGGATAAAAGTGCTCAAAAAATGTTACTACAATAGAACCCTTTTTACAGGTTTACTTCTTCACAGAGTGTAACTCTGAGAACATCCTGACTTCAAGTGTCAGTAGAAGATGTTTTGAGACAAAGCAAAAACTGAGCAGAAAACACCAGGAGTACCAGATGACACTCACCCAGCAATTCTAAAGGAAAGCCACCTTCTCCTTCAGTTGTCTGCTGAGTCCACCTCAGCAGACAAGGAGAAAGCAAACAAACATAACACTCAATTTTCTGAGAGATTCGGAATGCACAAGAAGATTTTAATTTCAGTATATAAAGAATATTCTTTTAGTAATTGCAATACTTTCTATTGAAGTGTGTCACTAGATTCAGATGAGTCTGAAGAAGTCTAAGGGAATATAATTCTTCTAATGGAAGATGTGAATTCTTTAAAGAATTATTAAAACTTTGTGTTTGCATATGCATTTGTATCTGGTTGGCTTTAAAAGCGTAATTTTTAAAATCATTGTATTTATAATTCATATTCTGCACTATGAAACATTAAAGAGCTTTAAAAGACAAAGAAAAATCACTGAGCAATCAATAACTCACTTGGATTTGAATGGTATCAGAACTTAACAAAGCAATATGAAATCCCCATCTTCCCTGCATTTGATTTTTGCCACAGAATCCTATGAAACTCCTGAAATTCTGGGAGAATCTGAAAAAATTCTGATCCAGTCAGTGAATATTCTGACATTTGTGTTTATTCCTTTACCCAGGGATGTCTCCAGAACAGCCGTCGCTAACCTTCCAGCCAAAGGACTGGAAAGCCTAAAAGAATTAATGGCCAAAAATACATGGACTTTAAAGAAACTACCAGCTGTAAAGATATTTCTTCAGCTAATGAGAGCTGACCTATCATATCCAAGTCACTGCTGTGCTTTCAAGAGCTGGAAAAAAAAAAGTGGGTGAGTTTCACTGTCATTCTTTTTTTAAGTTTGTAAGTGAAGACAATGTTTTATTATTAATATAAAATTACATCTATTGGCACTTTTGTGACCATTTTTTCTAGGTATAGATAACATTCTTTGAAACATCCCTTTGAATTAAAGGCAAAGAAAAGAGAAAAGATTAATGTGTTGTAGCAAGGCCTGGAAAAAAGCATGGGAGGGATCATAGCCTCAAGTCTCATATGCTTTCCAACTGAAAAGCTTTTGACTACTGCAAGATTTTTGACTAGAAATACTGCTGCACCACACCATGAGGTACAGGATTCTGAATCAGTGCACTGCTAGTTACCTGTAAAGAACCTACAGAATAGAAATTAAACTGATGAAGTTCTGGGAGAAATTGATTTGTGAGCAACAGTGAAAAAAGAAAGTAATACTGTGTGTACCATCTAAGAAGTTATAAAACAGTAGATAAGTATCTTATTACCTACTAAGAATGTAGATCTCAAAAAGGAAGAGGGATCATGGTTATTCAACAAGGCAAATTACTAGCTGATAACAACAGAGAAAGTAAAAATATAGTTTAAATAAAAAAAAGGAGCCCAGCAATGCTCAAGCTTATTGTACACTATATGTTTTGTTAACAGAAATATAACCAATCACATTTTTATAGCTACATTTTCATTCACAGTGATTTGCTTTTGAAGCATTCCCTTCGGTTACTTGCTGTGCTCCAATCAGACTGTAAATGTCAGAAACTATTTACCTCTCTACTCTTTCAGGATCCTGGAGTACCTGACTTGTAACCAGAGTGGCAGCCATAGCTTTCGTAAGAGATCAGTCAAAGCTCTCAGAGGTCCATTTTACACAGATTATGCAGAAGAATACACAGACCACACTGATGCTGCGTATGATACAAACACAAAGTTCACAAATTTTCATGAAAATCCCCATTATTACATTTATTTGGAAGAGCACGGAGAAGGAAATCTTGGCTTTGGCAAAGAGCTCAAGAACCCTCAAATGGAAGATGTCCAGACCTTTGACAGTCATTATGACTATCCTGTCTGTGGAGGCAATGAAGATGTCATATGCACGCCAGAGCCTGATGAGTTTAATCCCTGCGAGGATATAATGGGATATAAATTTCTAAGGATTGTGGTGTGGTTTGTGAACCTGCTTGCCATCCTAGGTAACATCTTTGTCCTTTTCATCCTTCTCACCAGCCATTATAAATTGACTGTACCACGCTTTTTGATGTGTAACTTGGCCTTTGCTGACTTTTGCATGGGGTTATACCTCCTTCTCATCGCTTCAGTGGATCTCTACACCAGGTCAGAGTACTATAACCATGCTATAGAGTGGCAGACTGGGCCTGGTTGCAACTCAGCTGGCTTTTTCACAGTCTTTGCTAGTGAACTGTCTGTATACACACTGACTGTGATCACCCTGGAGCGCTGGTATGCCGTCACATTTGCCATGCGCCCAGACCGAAAGATTCGCCTCCGGCACGCCTTGGTTATCATGCTGGGAGGATGGCTCTCGTGCATTCTGCTTGCCCTTTTGCCACTGCTTGGGGTCAGCAGCTACAGCAAAGTCAGCATCTGCTTGCCTATGGACACGGAAACACCAGTGGCTGAAGCCTACGTCGTGTTCGTTTTAATATGTAACATTATAGCTTTTGTCATCATTTGTGCCTGCTACATAAAAATCTATGTAACTGTGCGAAACCCTCAGTACAAGTCAGGGGACAAAGACACCAAAATTGCCAAGCGGATGGCTGTGTTGATTTTCACGGACTTTCTGTGCATGGCTCCCATCTCTTTCCATGCTCTATCTGCCATTATGAACAAACCATTGATAACTGTCACCAATTCCAAGATTTTGTTGGTACTTTTCTACCCTCTCAATTCTTGTGCCAACCCCTTTCTTTATGCAATTTTCACCAAAGCTTTCCGTAGAGATGTGTTTATCCTGCTAAGCAAGTTTGGTATATGTGAGCATCAGGCTCAAGTCTACAGAGGTCAGACAATGTCAGCCAAAAACAGCAGTGGGTCATATGGGCAGAGAATTAGCCGAGGAATAGGTCATATCCTTACAAGCATTCAAGACCCAGTCAATGATTACCTTCCTGCCATGACAGTGCAGAACCAAATTCTTATGGAAGAATGCAAACAAACTGAGCTGTAACACCTTAAAGTACCACAGTCAAAATCTGGTCAAGCAGTGATTGTGCAGACAGTGAATCAAGTGAGAAGGTAACATATCCTCCATATCGTTTTTCCCTAGAATATCCTTTGCTATGTCTGAAAGTACCTTCAAAGTGGCCTTTTTTAGACAAGGCACTCATTTGAATCTCTTGACTCACACTCTTATCAGTGCAGGTCAAAAGATGCTGTTCTGATGATAATTCTAGAAGTAGATGCAAATATTTCATCATCTCAATTGGAAAATTTATATATATATACTGAGCAAATACAAAGTATACTTTCATCTAGAAAAGATGAAGGAAGAAGGAGAGACACAGTAAAATTTAAGGCTGAAGTTCTAAAATGCCTGTGTGTCAAAAGGTTCAGTTTGTTTTCTAATAGCAAATTTCTAAAACTTTCACTAGGGCTTAAAATGGAACAGATTTCTGCTTCTATCATCCAAACCTAAAATAAGTGTACCCTTTGGTTTCCCATTCTTGGTTTAGTTGGGTGAGGTGGAAAAAGAAGCTTCTTCATATTGCCTTCATAGTGATAAAAGGCAAATATCATTGATTTTGCAGCTGCTTGTAAGATAATAGGTAAGAAATATTAGGACATTTGTGTGCTGCAAAAATTCCCTTACTATGACTCTCACACTTTTTGATAAACCTGTTTCGGAGATAGCTTAGTTTGAATGTGTTTTGAAAATCAGGCTACCCAGACAAGTTAATGATGCTTATATTTTTATCTTTTGATGACCAATCCAGTTTTTACCATACTCCAATGCTGTTTAGTCTGAGCATGTTTATTGCTCTGAACACCCTATAACTCCTGCTTTCTCACCACTACTGCTATCCCTATTTACCTCTCTCTTACAGGGCTAGAATGCCTTTTGTTTTAGCACTTACTGTGTTGAGATGCCTGAAACCTACACTTAGACCAAGGGAGTGGATCATGTCTTTAGGTTGCTTCATGTCATACAGTTGCTGAATTGAAGGCTAACTAACTAGCTCCTCCAACATGTTTTAAGAACACGTCTCTATCTTCTAGTGAGATTGGTTCTCTGACTTCTGTAGTGTCTGCAGTACAACTACCCAAATCACATTACTTGCTTCTGGTTGTCCACAGCCTGTCTGTTGCTTGGACAGATACTTTCCACACTGTGCTTAAGGAAATCCAAGCTCAGACACCAGGAACAAGTCATTTGCCCCAGTCTTTTTCTCCAGTGAAGCACCAAAGCCTCCTTCTGCCATCCTTGCTGCTAAATGGGGCCAGACCAAGATAAAGCTTGGCTGTGCTCAGGTCACTCATACACCACAAACAAATGAGCTGGGGCCTGACTCTCTGCACCTCCTGCAGACATCAGCACTCAGGGTAGGAACTGCTCTGCCCAGCTGGTTTTTAACACTTGTGTGGCCTGAGCAGGATCAGATCTGTTCTCAGCCAGCTGAACAGACTAGCTCTGTGGGACTGCTACCAAGATCACCATTGATCATTTCACTCCTCCATTTGAAAGCCTTGCAATAAGAATGGAGAACAGTGTACGAATATTTGCCTTCAGGTAGGTATTCTAAAATTAATTTTGTAATATCTATACTGGTTTTAATGGAATTATAGTCTTTGAAGAACTGTAATTAAATTGGACAGACGACTGTCAGTTCTTTTATAATGTGGGCCAGCAGTATCCAAAAAACCCATAATGATCAACTCCTTCAAAATGCTTGCTACTACAGCTGGAAACTGACTGAAAATGCCATGTACATACTTTAATTCAAATTGATTCTGTATTTCTGATTATAAATGAAGGCTGCTTCAGTGAGCAGAAACAAGGGCCTAGATTGACCAATTTCATAAGATGGTCTTATACAAAATAATTAATCTGTCATTGTTAATGCCATTAAAATGTCTACAATATTGCATTATAGATTAATTTAGCTACTTATTTTGGGAGAGGGGCATGCTTCCATTTTTTGGTTCATTCTCAGCAAACTTTGAAACCAAAACTGCTGAAAAACACACAAATAATATTTTATTACCTCCTCTTCTGTAATCTGGACTCATCCAGTGTTAAATCAGAAAGATAAAAACAGCTTCTTAAGTGTGCAGATCAGCAAAGATCCCTACTCTTGAAACAGCTGCATTTGTGATGCTCTGGCTGTGTTGGAGAATCTCATAGCAACGTTATGTCAAGATGCAACCCCCACCCCTGGGTTCTGCCACCCTTTTGATACTGGAATAAGCATTAAAGTGAGAAAAAGTTTCCTCAGTGCCTTTATTCAGTATCTCAGCAGCAGCCAAGACAATCAACATCTAATGGACATTTATGCTACAAACTTCACAGATACTAGGTGCAGAAGTGGAAAAGAACATCCAAGCTTGAATATTCTTTTTCAGAAAGAGGAGAGACTAAATCATCATTTATGTAAAAAGTAACACGGATCATTTATTTCAAACCTCTTTTTACTTGAACCAGAATTTTTGTTCCACAGAAACTAGCAGGACATTGGAAAAATGTGGTATGTTGGACTGACGCAGGTTGCTTTTAAATTAATACAGCTGTTATTAATGGAGGGCAGATATATTTACACATTATTGAGCTTTCCTAGCTCTCATCATTGCATATATATACTGGGCTATTAAAAGAATTCTGTGATATTGCCTTTATCAATGAAGTTTGATATTTGGCTTATTCCTTCTTGCTTTTAGCTTGGTTAAAAATATTTTAAAAGCTACTGGAAAGGTGCAGGCAATAGACTTTAAATAATTCATTTGTCAGACCTTTTCTTGTATGTGTTTGCATCCTACAGATGCTCTCTTCCATTCCTGGCTATTTTAAAATATGTCTCAGCAAGATGTATTATTTCTGGCCTTCAGTATGTATTTTCTCTAGAATACTTTGGAAATAATGCAGAGCACTGGAATAAAATGTTTTGTTTGAAATTGGAAGAGGCTCAGCAAGTTTTTTCTGAAGGTTTTAAAATATTTTTTCTATAAAAGAAGTTAATACTATTTCTCTTGTATGCAACTTCATTGTTCTCTTTGGCTAATGTACAGCCAAGAAGACTGACCACATGACACACTGTCTGACATAAGTTTGGGGTTTTTCCTCCATTATCAGCTGTGAGACAGATATCCTAAATGCTCATCTCAGACACTGTAGCAGGGATAGAAAGGAACAGTAGTAGTACTGCTGAGCTCTGGGTTTCCAAAACCACTATTAATTACATCCAAGATAATCAGAAGAACCACTGTCATGAGATCCTCTTCAAAAGATTAAATCTGGAATCTGATCTTTTTCCTTTTTAAACCTAATACGTATGGTCAGCCACAGGGACTAAGGATTGAACACCCCATGAGAAAACACTTACATACAATGAAGTTTGTGTGGTGGAGAGATTCTGCCTGTAGGAATTCCCAGAATAATTAACCAAATCTGCCCATATGCAACATGAAAGCAGATCCCTCCCTCAGAGGGTCTTCCCTCAGAGCAAATGTCCCTTGCCCTGCATTTGTCAAAATTTACGCTGCCGAATTTTATGGTCAGTAATTCTGTGGGGAAACAGCTATATGGATCCTTGCATTACCTGAAAAAAACCCAAACAAACCACAGCCAACCAAACATGTGAGGGACAACTCCCACTGCTGAAAACTGTCAATGTGATCAAATATCAGTTATCCTGACATACCCTCTCTGTCCCAAAAGAGACAGCTGACTTCACTATCTCTGCAGCTTGCCAATTACACCTGTAATTGTGCTTCCTGCTACGTGAAGCTTTGGGGTACAAGAAAAGCTTTTTCTCAGTTGCAGATGCCAACTGGCATTAGCCAGGGCAATTTAGCTTACAGGCAACACTAAAATGCAATGGGCCAACTAAGTGACAAAGGGTAAATAGTTCTAGGAGGTCTAGGAAGTTCAGTATGTGTATAAGGGACCTGGAAAAGGGGGGGAACAGTAAGATAACAGAGTCTGCTCTAATATTGAGATTTTCAGAGGAAAAAGAAAAACAGATGGCTATGAAGAACTGTAGGAAGACTTCTTAAGATTGAATGACTGGCAAGAGGAATCCAGTGTAGGTAAATATAATGTGATAAACTCGGTAAAAAATACAAACTGGAATCTTAAATTATGTGCTCTAAGCTGACACCCCCAGTTTAGGAAGAGGATCTTAGGAATAAAGTAGACAGCTTCACAAAAATACCAGTTTATGCTTCCTGGAGATTAAAAAAAGCAAATCAAATTATACTACTGGGAAAAGAGTAGAACAATAGAAAAGTTTTAGAGTAGAGTAGGAAGGAGAATGAAAGGCTTGGAATTACAGCTAAGGAATCACTACAAGAAGTAGGAGCCCTCAGACTAGAAGGGAAATGCCAAAGTTCAGTGAAGTCAGGAGTAGCAGCTGAGTTACTGAACTTCCTGTCAAAGGTTGCTGTGGGCAGTAAAGTTTACATGGGTTTAGGGAGAAACTGAAAACTCATGGAGGAGAAAGCTGAGGAAAAATACTAAACCCACAAAACCTGTCTGATTGGTGACACTTCTGAACTGCAAATATGTGGCAGATAGGAGGCAGTACTTGGAGAGTGCATCACATGTGCCTGCTTATTCTTCTGCTCTTGGCTCACCACATGCCATCAGCAGCTACCATAGTCAGGATCCTGGCACAGATGGACTTTAGGTCCACAGCAGCCACTTTTCTTATATTCAAGCAGTTCCCCTATTCAGACTGCAAAGACAGGTTTCATTTCATCTTCCTTCCATAGGCCTGACCTCAGAGCCCATTTAGATAAATCAATCCAGTTGAAAGAAAAGCAGCATATTCCCTGCTCACTGTGCTGCCTCAATGGATTTGACCTCATAGCCCAAGCGCTTTCACATGAGGGCAGAGGCTTCTCTCAGAACTCTGCACAGAAATGGGAAGAGAAAATATTACCATTCTTTGGGGCTTCAGGTGGCTCTGAGATTTCAGATTGGAGGACAGAAAACCCTGTTTTGGGGGGGCAGAGAATGCCATTTTCTCCGTATAAAGTTCTGTGATCCAATTTGCATTATGTGGTGGTAATGCACTATGGAAGATTTCTTCATTCTCAGATACTAGAAAAAAGCTGTAAAGTTGAGCTGGAGCCTTAGTTATGAAGACTTGAAACTTTCTCTGAGCCATTTAAAGGCTTTAGCTGACCTTTGCTAGTCAGATGTGGGTTTTTTTATTGAGTAGTTATCAGTTCTAGATGACACCATCTGCAGCAGGTCAGCTTTAGTACAAGAAAGGCACACCCTGCTAGGTTATCTGGATTCTGAAAATAGCATAAGCAATCTAAGATGAGTTTCACATCACTACCATAGCATTTTGGTTTATTAACATAAATGAAATGCACTTTTGTTTCCTTTCTTGTAAAATAATCAAAGTATTAATACTCACAGCAGTCTTTGGGAAACCTATAGCAAAAAATCCTTTAAAAAATGAAGCTTGATTTGAGGAGAAGCCCTATGCTTATGTATTAAAATGAACCAAACCCTCCCTTCCAGGTTGTTTGGGCTGGCTGATACATAATCTGTATTGTTTTTCTAATAGATGCCAGGCATCTTCACTCTAAAACCAATCAGTAATCAAATGGTTTCTTGGTAGCTGTTAAAATCTGACAGAGTGAGGTACAAAATTAGTAGGATATCATGCCTTTCCATTATGCCCTCTCTTCCTCCTTGGCAGAGATTCTGAAAACATGACATTATACTGCACTTAGATGTAGGCTTTGTGGGCTCAGGTACAAGATGTTGAAGGGCCATCATCATGCCCTGGAACAGAAGATGGTTAAGAGGTCTTACTGACGCACACCGAGAGATTCTGAGAGCATTGTCAACCTAGAATTCACAATGGTTCAATAACACATCTGCATAAAGCTGAAATGCTATTCATCTGTTTTGTCCCTTCCATCTGGCCTGACTTATTTTTGTGTGACTGGAAATCATGATACAAAAGTGAACAAATGAAGGCTCTGTGAGGTCAATACACAGTATTTTATCAGCAGAACCCATCAGTTCTAACTTCCTATCCCATGCCATACCTGCCTTCCCTCTCCCTCTCCCCTCATGCACATACACTGGTATGGATTTCCACAACACAATACCAGGTTCTCTGCTTAGACAAGAGAGCAATCCTGTGGAGTTTTCTGCCTGCCTGTCCTTATTTTGTCCACCCTGAAAATATTGGGTAACTGGAAAAGTCTCATCAACTTGGACCTCATTGGGAACATCCTGAACTTTTGTAGGAGTAATAAAATCAACTTGAATCTTATCTTACCTTTTGGAGAGGACTTCTCTGTGCCATCCAGATAATATGCAATGACAGGACTTGTATGTGTGGCCATCTGAAGTCACATCCTTGCTGGTGCACACCTGTGCAGTTCCACTGAAGCTCATAAAGCTTCGTTAGTGAGTTCAAAGAGAAAGAGCACACTCATTTTTGTTTTTCAGCTATTCAAAATGCAGCTGTGATGAGGATTCTCCTTTGGATCCTCGATTTTTCTTCTCTAAGGAATGAAATGTTATGAACACTAACCTCATTAACAACCCATATCTAAGAGCTCACTGAACAGTCATTATGAAGTGACTGAAATTGTTGGATTGTTATTTGCATACATACTGTGATATTTTATAAGACCTGCTTTGCTGCCAAGAAGAGGCTTCCTGTTTCAAACACTGAGACTGATAACTGGCTGGACTGCCAAACCCATGGTTTTCCTTTGAAAAGTGAAGAAAAATTGCAGTGCTCCATGTCTTTTGTGAAGGCAAAGCTGCAACAAAGCAAATCTAAGAAGTAACATGAGTTTTGAGAACAAACTTCTCACTGCAAAGTCTGAGGCGTTATCTGAATGGCTGTTTTCTCCATGGCTTGTTGCTGACACATGCATGATAGCACAGAAACACCATGCAGCACCAGGGCTGTATTTGTGCTGCTCATACAATGCTGCTTTCGGTTTGACTGTAGTAAGAATTCCCTAAACCATATGTGGATTACTGCTGCTGCCTAGAGGGAGCTGTGGAAACAACAGATCAATTCTTTTTCAGCCAGCTACAGATTTCAGAGGCTGACACTGGCACATGCACTTTCACATGGAAAGTCCAGGGAAAATAAAAAAAGATCTTTTTATTTCATGTATACTTTCTTGTCAAAAGACAAGTATATGTTTGCAGACTTTCCTTGTTTTTTTTTAAAGGCTGGCTGCATTATTTTATTTTTAACTCTGCACTCTCTGTTTCCTCTTTCCAGTTTCTCTTTACATATCCTTTTGACACTACGGAAGAAACCCTATCCTCTGTTTGAAGAATTAGTTTGCATTTCCCACCTACTATCTAATGTGATTTAGGCTACATGGAAACACAGCAACCTCAGGGAGAATTCATGAAGTTCTTTAAGGATATGAAAATCATTCAGGAAAGAAAATGAAAGCTGAAAGATACCCTGAATAAAGGTTAACAACAATTTGATCTGCTAAAATTAACAAATGCTCCACTTTGTCATCTCCCCAAACCAACTTGTGTGATATATGCAAAAATGTCTGTGATGTGATAAACATACTTGCCTTTTAGCTAACTCATTTTTAACACCAGTACCATCATCACACTTTACCAAGCCATTTGTCAACTCTCTAAACATACATGGAATTTCACTAGATGCCACTTTAATGTTTTAAGACTGAAACTACTCATGAAAATCAGGCAAATGCAACCCACAAAAAACCAGTATGTCAAAAATATTACTCCCAGCACTAACGCCCTTTTTTGTTAAAAGCTCAAACAAGGCAAGCTCAGCTGGAAAGAGCTTCCATCCCACAGCAATTTGAATTTTCTGAAACAAAAGGCAACTCATGCCAAAATCAAACCTCCAAGCAGTATTTCCACAAGGTGAATTCCACAATAAAGCCTTTTTAGAAATGCTATACTCCCTACACACTACACTTCCCAGAATACATTACCTGTTGGAACCAGACAGCACATGTCCCATTAACCAGTTGTTCCTCTGAGGGGAAAGGTACAGCAGCAGGACACATGAGGAACCTTATCTGCAGGAACTTGAAGCAGGATTCCTAGGAGAAATTGGAAAAATCAGGCAGCCAGGAGCCTTGGCAGAGAAGATGGCCTTCCTTAATATGGCTAGTCAAAATGGGCTTCTCCATCACCAACAAGAAAGGGTTTTTCTTTACCTTGGCACTAAATCCTGCCAGCTCCAGCACTCGTAAAGCAGCACCCCAACTCTCTTGGGATTCAAATATTGTCTTCTGTTCAGACATTTAGAGGAATTTTTCCACAGCACTGATCTTCATTTGGTTCCTCTAGCATAGACAAAGCACTTCCACTGTGACAGAATCACATGTCCACATGTAACATTTTTTGCTGTTACAAGATTTTTTTTTTTATTTCTACAATTCAGTGATAGTCTTTGTTTTGGATTTGCTCCTGAAATTTACCTGCCGAAATTAAACATCATGTTTTCAACTTCAGTAACTTTTTATTTGCAAAACTGAAGTAAAACAAAAACAAAGCTAGATGCAGTTTTTTAAACAGGTATCATTAAAAACCATTTTAAAATAGCAGTTCACCAACACCCATCTTCAGAGAGCAGTTTTTAACCTGCAGGAGAGAGTGGGTAACTCAGTAGTACCATTTGTAATGTAAAGGACTATTTTCATTTATTCTCTCTCCATATTCTTTACTTCAAATAACCCTCTTTCCGGTCAGGCAAGGGCATACACACTTATAATATGTAAAAAGATATAATTGCATGGGCATTTCACACAAAAATAACCGGAAAATACTTCACTTTTAAGAAAAAAATTGTCCAAACCCCAATTTTCTGAATGTCATATATACACACTGGAGGTCAAATGTGGTTCAACTGCAGTTCATCTGACTGTATGACAGATGTCATTACATCTAGAAGAACTCAGGTTTGGCATAATCCCATTAGTGTCAAAAAACCCCAACACCCCAGTTTGAAAAAAAGGGTGCTGGAATCTGCTCTGAAAACAAGGGGCAAGTCTTCAACAGAGCATTTTAAAAACAAAAGTCTGTGTTAGAACAAAAAAAACACAAACTAAAAAGCTTACAGTACAGTTTAAGACAAGTTGTAAGAAACGATGTGTAGTTGAAAGTAAATGGGGATATAGTGAAAGCTATGCTAATATAATTTGATTCTTATCCTCTCTCATACCTCTGCAATTACAATAAACAAGCCATAAAAAAACAGATAGAAAAAAAAATCATGTATTTTTAAATACACTTGATTTTTCAAAACATATCCTTGAAATACTTTGCTCAGACAGCTGGGAGATTGCAATTAGCATCCATAGAGAATTGTAACAGCCTCATCTTTCCTTACAGGAACAAAATCCAGCTGTTTTGTGTTTTAATCTGAGTTTGCTACTGAGTCTGTCATCATTCTGCTCTGCCTCCTCTTTTAGGTCCCTTTGAAAACATTTTGGCCAAAAAAACAGGACATTTTTCTGACCTGTTTTTCTTACATGGTATGCAAGTTCAGACAGCAATGATCTCTTTTGGTAAAATATCATCGTTTCTGACAGCTATTTATCCAGAATCAACTTCAAATCCTTTTCAAGTAAGGCAAATTTTGTGGAAAAAGCAGTACTGTGTTTATTCAGACTTGCACAAGTGTTGAGGACTAGAGGCCAAAGAGGAGTATCAAGGCAGGGAAACAAAAAGGAAAAAACTACCCTTGAGTACAAGGGTAAAAAACCAAACCAAAACACACCCCTCCTTATGAGTCTCGATTTCCCATACCCTGACACCACTATAGCTAAAAGATTATGCAAAAATCACCACATTACAAAATACAAACCCCCATACAGGCAGCATAGCCTATAGTTTATTTTCTTTCTAATTATATTAGAATTTCAAGTTCAAAACATAGGTTTAAAAATAAATCACAAGTCATGTCTCAAGATACAGCTTTTAGCAACTAAAATGATGTCAGCTGTTTATGCTGGAAAGCAATTGTCAGATTAGATTAGTGGATGAAGATGAAACCTTTTTGATTAGTCAGCTATCATCTACAAACTCTGTATTTTAATTCTTGGTAGTGTTTCACATTTCCACTTTCAGGACTAGCACAGAACCACAGAATTGCTAGGGTTGGAAGGGACTTCTGGAGATCATCTAGTCCAACCCTGCTGAGAAGGCAGGGCCAGCTAGAGCAGGTTACACAGGAAACATGTCCAGGTTTGAAATGTCTCCAGAGAGGGAGACTCCATGACCATCCTGGACATCCCGTTCCAATGCTCTGCAACCCTCAATGTGAAGAAGTTCCTCCGCAGGTTGAAGTGTAACTTCTTGTGTTTTAGTTTATGTCCATTAGACTTCACCCTGTCACTGGGTACCACCCTAGAAGAGTCTGGCACCAGCTTGAGTTATTTGTATGCATTAATGAGATCCCTTCTCAGTCTTCTCTTGTCTGGAATAAACAGGCCCAGCTCCCACAGTCTCTTCTCACAAGAGATGCTCCAGACCCCAAATCACCTCTGTGGCCTCTACTGGATCCTACCCAGTAGCTCCTTGTCTTTCTTAAAACTGTGGAGACCAGAACTGAACACAATACTCCAAATGTGGCCTCACTAGGGCCAAGTAGAGGGGAAGGATCTCATCCCTCAACCTGGTGACCCACACCCTTCCCGACGCACCCCAGGATGTCATCGTCCCCAAGATCAAGTTATTCAATTAATCTTGTCTCAACACCTAAGCCTAAAGTTACCACACAGAGAAAATTCTGAAACAAATATGCAAGACTGGCCTCAAGATTAAACTGTGCATTTTTTTTATAACATTGTGATGATGTTAAATGAAAAGTCTGCAAGGCAAACTCAACAAGTAGGTGACGTGAAATCACCTGCGTGAGATTAAAATCAATTCAGAATCTTCAGCATTGTTATGTAGTGGTCACAAGCCTCATATATGAAACAAATGCATATGAAGGATAGTAAATGAAGTGGCAAACATTTTTAAATAACATCTTTAATTAAAGTTTTTGCAAAGGCAAAATATTAAACTTAAAATAGGTCTTAGTACATCAAAATACTAAGTTCTCTAATCGTATTCCAAGCATGGCCTTTGAAACATAATATCCTGTATATCACAGAGGAGCAACCTTGATCTGCAATTGTACAGAATGAATTTTACAAACATAATAAATATATTTACCCCCTTACACATAACAGTATATGTACAACAGCAGTTGACAATAGTAGCTCAGAACAGCAAAAAAGGATAGTCCCCCACTCCATAATCTATTGGTACCCTATGCACTCTGGAACATGTCTCATTGGATGACTGTACATACAGCTAACCCAAGGTAGTTCTTCCTGTTTAAAAAAGCTCCTTTTGTTCCACAACGTCTAATCCACCAAATAATAAGTAAAGGACACACTGCATGAACTGCCTGAAAAAGGTAGACAACATGGAAACCAATGGACTGGTTTTTACACATTTCCCAACCAATCACAGCAATGGGAAAAACGAGACTTTAAATGCCAGACACCAATACAGAACAATATGCAAGTTTCTTTATCTTGTATAGTCACTAATCTCAAAGTCTGAGAAGAACTCTAATCTCAGTTAGGGGTGTGTGGGTGGGGTGGGATGGCACACAAACCCCACCATGCTGTGTAAGGCAGCCCAGTATCAATCCAGTGTGTGTTACCCTCAAACCACTGTTCACTTCCTGGACGTTTTATTGCATTCTATTAGGAAGCTTCTGCTTTGGGGGAAATTTTGGGGGGCTTTATTGTTTTTAAAGGAGCTTTTGCAAATTGAAAAGATTGAATCAATACAAACTTTAGTTAACAAGGTCTCCAACTCCTTCACTGAAATTAAGAAACTTTACTCTGGTAGTGTTATGTGGTGACATAATTACTGCTAACTGTCAAGTGGTGAAATTACTTTCACAGACTCAATGAAGTTTACTTTAACACTCCTAACTGTGCAGCAGAAAGATAAGAAAACACTTATTAAAAAAAATCTGGTACATGACACAACATGTTTTTTGCCCGCTTCTAGAAAATGTGCTTCAGAATCATATATCATATTCTTGGAAATAAATTCGGACCACAATTATCACTTTAAATAGTGTTTAGGAAACTGAATGATGTTCAAATGTAACTCATGAGTACAATGTAGGAAACAAGGAGTATGAAGCCTCAAAGAAATCTTATTGCTAATCAGCAACTGAGGGGGAATAAAAACATATTTTATTTAAATAGTCCAATATAAAGTTCCTTATGTGACTAAATTTTCTATTATCTTCCTAAAAGAAAACATATTTCAATTTGTTTTCCACTTAGATGTTTTTAAATGATTGCACACACTAAAACCCAACAGAACCAGAGCAAAAAAGTTGCTTTTCTGATTGAAGCACTGCAGGAAATTTACTCTCTCAGGAATCAAAAAAAGTATTTCATACTGGCAAAACAGGTATTCTGCAAACTGAAAAGGCACAAGACTCAGTTTTGCCCAGTTGCTCTACAAGTTTCCACCAGCCATCATGGTTATAATTACGAAGTTATCTTTCCCCATTTTTTTTCCATCATAAAAAGGTGCTCCATTATCTGTGCAAATTTTAACATAAGCCCTCTTGAAACCATTAATTGTTTCCATAATACTGAACTATTTAAATTGGAAAAAAAAACAAAACCAACAACAACAAAAGCTATTTCTAGGGGGAGGAAAAATCATTTATGAACTATGAACAAGAGAATACCTTGCCCTCTGAAAGGAATGGTCTCTTTTGAACCTAATGAAATGGTCTGTTCAGTTATATCGTTAAAACCATGATTAAAAATTCAAGTACAATAATAAAATTAAGCAAACTACATTCTTACAGCAAGCTGCTACAATAAAATGAAATTAAAACATGCTTTTGATTTAAAAAAGGAACACTTGATGTAGCAATAAGAGCACAGATTGGTATGTGCATGGTTTGACTGGCTTTCCCAAAACTTCACAGATACTTGTGTTTGAAGACAAAGCTCATCTGAAAAGCATACCATACAATTAGCTTGCAAGAGACTGTGCAAGTTCAGAAAGCTTCTAACATCCTTCAGAACAGACTAAGCTTAATTACCTTTAAAGTTCAGCTACCCCTTAAAAATAAATAGAAAGGCTATGCAGCTTCTAGTATATTATGTGGGTGAAAAATATCACTAAGATGTATGAAAACAAAGTGTTGTACAAGTAATCTGGGTTCCAGTAGTAGAAAAAGAAATCTACAGCTAAAGGGATATTTTTCACTTTTATTGGTTTGGTTGTGCAGCATTATGGGAATTTTCCTGAAGTCCACTAATTAAGACTTACTGGTAACAGACATGGAAAAGGTGAGGGAAGGAATTAGTTGGTATATTATTGATTTCCTTGCAGTTATATATAGAAGTGTCAACAGTGGTAACAAAAATAAAATATCTGCTTTGTTCAGAAGAAAGCAAACACTGACCAGTTTGAGATACCTTGAAGCCCCAAGCTGAAAAATGCACTCTAAATGATGATTCCACTAACGAATAATTAATTACAAGAATCATCAATTAACTTTTCATAAAGCTTAGAATGTAGATGGCTTTCTAACAACCATATGGCTCTAGGCATCGCCTACAGGCAGGTTTAGTAGGTATCAATGAGAGCACAGGTATACAAAATCACAGCAAAAAAACCTCCTACAATTTGTTGCAATTTTCCTATGTACTGTTGAGACTACAAATGCACTTAGAGGCAAGTAGAACAGAGAGAATTAAAGTTAGAGCAGTTGTTACATACTGCTAAAATACACTCATGACTTTGCTAAATGATTCAGAATTTTCCTTCTCAAGCAAAAAATAAAAACAGAAATCATGTCTACTCAAAATCTTCGCTAATTTAAAATTATCTTGGCCATGTGCTTTTTTTCATAATCTTTCCAAGCACTCAATGAAACAAAATTTTCTTGAAATGGTGAGCCACATGAACATTCCTTCCTCAACAGTTTCCTAAGTATAATGCCCATTCACTCTCCTTGTTCAAAAGTAACTGCATTTCCAAAGCAGGGTTTGCAAGAATGACCTATGCACAAAGACAAGTTGTTCACCTTTTGAGGAGAGGAAGGGAAGGAGGGGGGAACAACTTTGTTGCTTTTCACAAATTAAACAAACAAAAAACCCCAAAACACACAATAAAAAAGGCAAGTGAAAAAGTGACTAACAAGGTTTAGTGCATCCGACTGCTTGATTTTCTGTAACCCAGACAGTCTAAAGATACTCTAACAAAATTTGTGTTCTCAAAGCCGTGCAGCTCTCTTCATGAAATCCCATGCCATCTGGAAAACTTTAGAGAGATTAATTGCTGCAGGTAACTTTTGGCTATACTTTTTAGTAAAGCAGATCTTTGATTAAGAGTTGCAGCCAGGATGTTAGAAATTAATGCGATTTTTTGTATTAAAAATTTAGTCATTCCTATGGTCTGTTGAATTATTTGTGGATGTCTGGACTACATATGTAGTAAGCAGATAAAGGAATGCATCTGTTATGGCATTACCAACACACAAGACTCATAAGGTCTCCAAATCCTTTTTTTAAAAAAAAAACCAACAAAAAACAATGGAAACTGTTATTTGTTTCAGTTCAGTGATGCTGAACCACCACCAAACAGCAAGAATATAATTAACAATTATGCAATCTTTTATGGGGAAGGAGCTACAGGTGCTTAGAATTTGAAAAATGCAGCCCTAAAAATCTATCACATGAAAATAATTTTGAAATATAAATGATCATTTTACCTTTTTTAACTGCTAGGAACAATAACCTGTTTATGGGGAACTGCATTGAAAACAACAAATAGATATAATAATTAATGAGCATATCAGAATTAAAAATATTTTCCTTATAGAAGTTATTTAAAATTTAACACCTTAAGTCTTACCCTTCTGTACAAAGCTTGCACGCGGTTTAAGTAACATTCTGATCAGTCTCACTACCAAAAGGAAGTGTTCAAAGCAAAGATTTGTACACACAATAAGCATTTTCAGATTAATAATCTATTAAAGGGAATAGTTCCTTCAATCAGTGGAAGAAGTATTTTAAAACCTTAAATCAAGGGGGAGGGGGACAANGCCACATGAACATTCCTTCCTCAACAGTTTCCTAAGTATAATGCCCATTCCCTCTCCTTGTTCAAAAGTAACTGCATTTCCAAAGCAGGGTTTGCAAGAATGACCTATGCACAAAGACAAGTTGTTCACCTTTTGAGGAGAGGAAGGGAAGGAGGGGGGAACAACTTTGTTGCTTTTCACAAATTAAACAAACAAAAAACCCCAANTGGAAACTGTTATTTGTTTCAGTTCAGTGATGCTGAACCACCACCAAACAGCAAGAATATAATTAACAATTATGCAATCTTTTATGGGGAAGGAGCTACAGGTGCTTAGAATTTGAAAAATGCAGCCCTAAAAATCTATCACATGAAAATAATTTTGAAATATAAATGATCATTTTACCTTTTTTAACTGCTAGGAACAATAACCTGTTTATGGGGAACTGCATTGAAAACAACAAATAGATATAATAATTAATGAGCATATCAGAATTAAAAATATTTTCCTTATAGAAGTTATTTAAAATTTAACACCTTAAGTCTTACCCTTCTGTACAAAGCTTGCACGCGGTTTAAGTAACATTCTGATCAGTCTCACTACCAAAAGGAAGTGTTCAAAGCAAAGATTTGTACACACAATAAGCATTTTCAGATTAATAATCTATTAAAGGGAATAGTTCCTTCAATCAGTGGAAGAAGTATTTTAAAACCTTAAATCAAGGGGGAGGGGGACAAAGCCTTACATGCTAAATACCAGCTGTAGGTACCTGTATGTAGAATTGATAATTAAGGTATTCCTAACACACAAAACCAGCTCCCAGACAATGCTATAGCTGCTACAGTCCATGGCTTGCTCATCTGAAGTAGTGTCTTTGTTGCCACATTTTACCTTTGTTCCAATACTTTGTTTATTTCTGATGTGCAGATACACATTTTGATTGGAGTATACATCCAAGTCTCAGCCTTTCCTGCTTTTGATTTATTTTCCTTTTACAGGGAGTTCTTTTGTTTTGTCTCTTAAAACTTCACCATTCTGCATCTCCAATGGCTTTGGAAAATACATAATCTCTTCCATTAAGATTCATGATGCCATCTTTGAGATGAAATTTCCATTTGTTTTTACTTCTGTGAATCTAAAAGCAGGGAGGAAAAGTTGAATTATTACTCCACATCAGAAATGGGTAATAATGTGTAATTATAAGGGCAAGAAAAAAATGAAAATAACTATTAGACATACATCACTAAATTACGACAAGTGTCCTGAAAATCAATTGTGCACTTAGGTGTGGGAAACAAAACCTAATTATGGACAGATCAGTATCTTCTGGTTTTGTTTTTTTAAATCAGTGACAGCAACAGTCACAAAATAATGTAAGCACACAGACATTCCAAAATGCAAAGCATACAGCACATTTTTATAGGTTGATGGAAAGGAAGAATAAAGATACATCCACCTCTGATGCTTTAATTTGATTAAATTATCTTTGCTTATGACAGCCATGAAACTCTGCTTGAAAGCCAGAAATCCTTATTTCAATTGCTGTAACAAAAAGACTGATGTTTTCAAGTAGCCCTGAAAGGGTCAAACACTAATTTTCATTATTTGTAGCTCTTGTCTAACCTGTATTCCGCATGAAGACTAGTTTATGTTTGGTACATATAGACAGCAGGCCTACTCAACTTTCCACTTCTAATCTGAAGAGTTTGACTCTGGATTTCTGAAAGTTAAGTTTTGGTTAAAAGGCAAGTGGATCATTTACAAGGTTTTCAGTCTGAAAATCTCTACAGTACGAAACACAGAGACTTACCGGTAACAGACATGGAAAAGGTGGATTTAAAAACTAATTCTCCACACATCACACAATATATTTATGAAACTTCTTGCTTTCAAGGATTCAAAAATAATCAAATTAATTTCTGACAAATAAAGGAAAAAATTATCCACTGGTCATTTGATAAGAAGCCACCATCTCTTCCTCAAGAGACAGCTCACAGAAGGATGGTAAAATGCTCTCTGCCTTTGTCTTTTAATTCCATCAGCTGACTCAGGACACTGGGCAGGAGGAAACCCTGCTCAGATCTGAGCTGATCCTGCATAGTTTAGAGACAAACGAATCAGTGATTGCTTTGTAAGAGATGAAGTCCTTTCAGAGCACATGGCACTGGGGGTTAATGATGGATGAAGTTCCCATTCTTAACTTTTGAGGTTATTTCCAAGCAGTTCCTGTCGCTCAGCTTCAGCAGCTCCCAACAAGCTTTTCTGACTGCTATTCTGAGGTGCCTCACTATTCTCACAAATTGCCTCAAAACAAACACTTTTGGATTATAGTCTGGAGGAGACAGATGGTTGGGATGTAGATACTGATACCACTTTATCTTAAATTGTCTGTTGAATCTCATGGCAAGCGTAAGCAGAATCTGGGCATAACTGAAGATTTTCTAACACAGTCACTCTTTGCAACAGAGGAGTTTTTATTCAACAAGCTTACAGCTTTTTCCTGCTTTAAAAAAGGATCCTTAGCCATCATAGTCCTATTAATCTAGCATAGGAAAAGAAAGAAAATCCACCTCGGCCAAAAGGTAGTATTGATATCCTCTAGACATTTAAAAAAATCCAAGACACAGATGAATCCTTGGATATTCCAAGGAAAACATGAAAGAATTTAGTTAGTACAGAGGAGGCAAAACAGATCAGCAGAATTTAAAGCAAAACAAGCACATTCAATTTTGGCATTTTGTATAGCACAATGCATAACACCGAAAGAACATTCTCCTCTAGTAACTATTCTATGACCCAAAAGAGATTCTCTTAGTGATCAAGGAATGGTATTCCACAAGCCTAAATCCTGATGACACTTCTTCTATTCATAGCCACAATAAATGTTCAAAGTTGTAACAGTCCAGCACTCCTGAGCCCAGAGGACTGCCCTTTTCATTAAAGGGCACAAAAAGACATGATCAAGAAAAATAAAATGCAGCCAAATTTTTCTAAGCTTTACTCATTTACCAAGTTTAGTACAAACATGGCACACAAACTTGTTTTAAAAACAACAGCTAATTCTTGTATTTCCAGTCACATCTATACAGACCTACCTGTACTTAACAGTCTCAAAGATATCACTTAAAGAATTAGGACATAAGAACAGAGAAAGCATAACTTATGGATTCTGTTTTGCAGACATTACCTTATCATACTGGCACACAACAACATTTTCTGTATCGAATAGTTCTTGTCCTTCCTCATCACTCACATCATCTTCACTGTTCAGAGGCTCCTGAAACAAATACATGTGAAAAGTCATGATATTGAGCAAGATTAGAGCTGCTACTTTCATTCCAGAGCTGTTACATGATCACTTACATGAGGCTACAGTCTTGTCTATGAAGTACAGGACCTAAAATGCATTTGAGGCGGGGAGTATCAGGCTTCCCAGCACAGGGCTTATGTACGTACACTTCCTTCCTACTCTTCTTTCTGAGAAAATACCCTTACTAGTTTTAGACTGGGACTTCAGTGTCCAGGCCAGATTCTGAGCACTGCAAGCCTTCCATCACCACAACCATTCCTGCTCCTGTACTATAAATATTCTGGTGTTTTTGGCATTTTATTCACAAAAATATGGAGATTTTCATTTTTCTAAAGCATCTAAGCAGTGCAAGGTGACGTTAGTCACATCACTCCCTACCTGCCCTTAAAAACAGAAACTCCATGACTTGTTCACATTTGATATATCCCAAATGGAAACAGACTTCATCACAGACAGGAAGTTTTTACAAGAGGGGGGAAAGAAAAAATTCTTCAATACAATCTTGCATAGATACATACAAAAATAACTTCTCCAGACCTTCTAGAATATATTTTCATGCCCTTAAAAATTAATTTCATTTTTTTCTCTTCCTGCTAACACACTGTTCCAGCAGAAATTTAGTGGGATTTTTTTCATCCCATGTGAATAACAAATACTTCAAAAGCTAAAACAATCTCTAATAATTGCAGAGCAACAAGTCCTCTGCAAAATCCTCATCTTCCCACCTACTCCCAAGTACATAAGCTAAACAGAGGAGATGCCAGTGAGAGGGGGTGTATTCCTTTCAAGGTAATGCTGCTGTGTTTAACTGACTGCAAAAGCTTTGAGGAATTGGTCCACTCAAAGTAGCTGCTGATGAGCAAAGGAAGCAAAAATAACAATCTCTGGCATGCTGGTAATGAGACCTTGGCATATAAAAAGGATCTCCTCAAGAACACTTATTATTTAAGCAGGATAACCTACAGTTAATAAAGCAACTATTAAAACATTAACACTGACATCAATGCTGATCAATATAATGGAAAAGTGATGTGAAGCCAACCTGTAACTTGTAACATTTTCAAATGTACTACAGAAAACCTGATTTAACCCTTTGCCACATTTACAAGTTTTCCCTGCATATCCTGCAGGGGTGATACAGACTGTGAAATGCTGTTCATATTGGCATTTTAAATAGAATCTAAAAATAAATGGAAAGGCTGTAGAAAACTTTGGAAGCAATCTGACAGTTCAAAAGGCATTTTAAGAGACAGAAGCAGGGAGTGCCAAGCTTCCTGTCAGAGACAAGTATCAGTACTTTTAACTTACTAATATCTGCCTGCCCCCTCCCCCTTTTTTACAATTTCTTATTCTTGTGGGGCTTTTTGGTGCAACATACTAAAACTTAAGAACCGCTGGCTGAAGTCCAAAGCCAAGCAAATTCGAAGTCTAAATTAAGCACATATTAAGAATGCAACAACTCTTTCCTGTTCTTATTTCCTGAATGTATTTAAATCAAGGTCAGATGTGTTTCTACCAAGTATTTAATACTCAAATTTGAGTTCTCAAGCTTGTTCCAGTGTAACAGAAAGAAATGGCAGAGCCAGTGAGATACAGGTCAGATGGTATTTGTTGGTCCCATCAGTGAACTAAATACATGCTCTCCTTTTTGTCAGTGTTCTCAACATCTTGCTTTTGTATGCACTCACTCCCAACTGGAGTTGAATATTTCTGTTTGTTCATGAAGGTTTCATAATTTCATGACTGACCTCTCTGTAACATCAAAAACATTACTGATGAAGTTTTTAAAACATCATTCATGACAGTTAACAGTTTTAGCTGTATCCCCCCTGCCTTCCCCTGCTGCATTTCAAGGTGCTTTGCTAATACACACCACTTCCACAACTTCCATGTGGGAAATAAAGAACCTTAAGTACAAAGATAACAGTTATATTCTCAAAATTACTGAAATATTTTATTATCTGAAACAGATAGCTTTCTTTAAAATACTGACAAAAAAATTTCAATGAAGCACAACCATGCTCTAGTCTTCTGAAATAACATTAAGTTTACCTCTTCAACTTGGCCATCTTCACCTCCATCTTTTTCTTTGTCTTCCTCTTCATCATCATCATAGTCTTCTTCCTCGTCTTCTTCTTCTTCAGATGATGTGTCCCCTGCTCCATCAACTTGGAGAACAAGTGGTGCTTGTGGTTGTGCCTGTTGCTGCTGTGGTTGCTGCTGACCAGCTGCAGGAATCTGTGCTTGAGCTGGTGTAGGGGCAGCCACTGTTGTAGGTATGACTTGTGTTTTATTTCCTGTGAACAGGATCTGCTGAGGCTGAATAATCACTCCTGTCTGCTGGGAAATCCCTCCAGGAAGAGGAGCCAAAACCTGATGGAATATCATTGCAAGTACTGTGGCTGCTAACATGAGAGACTGCCACATCACTTACTCAAAGAAACAATCAAAGCATATCAGACTTGCACTAATTAAAGTTACAAATATTCCACCTATATCTGATAAGTAATTTAATTTGTAATCACTACCTTCTTTCACTACTTGGTGTTCATTTTCTGCATTGCTAAATTTAAGAAAACCTACTGTCTATCCATTCTAAAACACTAACACTACCATCACATCAGAGTTCCAAGCACAGCAGTGGAATATTTTAATTCAGGTGAAAGATTATTTAAAAAATCCCTTTTTTATAAAGAAAATTTAACTTTAAACTCTCTACAAATTGTTATTTGTGCTTAAAGTGCAGAACTGTGACACTATGCTAAATTCTATGCTATCACAGTCTGGACATATAGTTGACTCTGTAACTGAACAGAAGTCCTTGTAAAACATACTGTATGTGCTACTAAAATAACCAACAGATGTGGGGATGTGAGTTTGAGGTATTTCCCTCTGTGTGTTAACAGAGGCAAAATCATTTTAACCAATGATCACATTTTTATGTACAGTATGTAGACTAGGATTATGCACATAATGTAACTGTCAGAAGACACACAAAAGGAATTTTAAACTGCAGCCAGTCAGTACTTGGCAAGAATAAAAGTGACATTGAAAACGTTTCAAAATTGTTCACTAAAAAAATTCCAAAAAACAAAACCCCCAACCAAACAGAAAAAAACCACATCACACAACTTTCTTTTTTTTAATGTACCGTTTCTGACTTTGTGTTCTCTTTCAATTTTCTCATAAAAATACAAGCCTCTTTAGTAATTGCAACCATGTTTTCTTTCTTTCAAGTGTGCCTACTCAAAGATTTTCCTTTACCTGCTGAATAACAGGTGCTTGCACTCCCCCAGGCTGCATTTGTGGTATGACCTGCTGCTGTAGAACAACTGGCTGCTGTGGCTGAATGATATACTGAGCTCCATTGGCAGCTCTAACTACTTGGAGGATCTGACCTGTAGTAAAGTAAGTATCAAATTAATCAAGTGTACAAGTTTACTTTTTAAATCATTTTAGCTTAGAAGCTTTTTTCCTGGAAGAATACCCATGACAACAGAAAGAGAGAAACATTAAAATGAGTCACTTTCATCAGCGAGAAGGTACCATGCTATATAACTGTGCCAGAAACAAATAAGGTTGTTTACCATCTAAACATGATCACAGGGTATGCAATCCAAAAATGAGTTTACTTTTAGTAGTCATGGTCTAATCCTTTAACACAGCATTTTAAACAAAAGCTCCCACCTATAAACATATCTCATGTTTCAAAAGACAGGTTTTACAACTAAAAAAACAAATTAAACAAAAATAGGAATACAGGTACTGACAATGCAAAAATTCTATCCACTGCTAACACCTTGATATTTCCAGGGTCCTGTCAGATGATTTCCTTTTCTTCGAATTTTTTCCTTCCAATCACCACTCTTCAAGAAATTACTGTGTGTGTAACTTTCTTTGCAGCATTATTGTGCAGTTGATTTTGGGAGGGAAAAAAAAGAATCTATCCTTACACTTCTTGTCCACTTCTCCTTTCTGTTCCCATAACACCTGTACTTGATTTCCTTCCATTATCCTTTAGCTTTATTACCCTTCATCCCTTCACAAAATATATCCAAGACACACAACCCTTTGGAAATGCCTGCAATTCTGAAAAGCAAGAGCTAAGATACATTCCAATGTTAGCTCTTCACATTTCTAATCAGAAAGGTAGAATAAGAAGAGAGAGGAAATTAAATTACATAATCCTGAACTTCATACATTTCCCTCAAAGACAGATTTCCTGGAGTTCCACCTCCTGAGCAAAATGCAAATCCCTATTTACTAAAACAACTAAGTATATCTGAAAGGACTACCTTAGCCCCTTGTTTCAGCAAACACTATAAATATTTTAAACTGAAGAAAAATAATTACGACCATAACATAAGTAACATATGCAAGCTGCAGATTGTTCTATGCTATAATAAATAGATGTGCTTCCTTAAAGTTTGGAAAACTTCTATTTTTAGACAAGCTAAAAATTTAAATTTTATTTCAACTATATACCATCATTAAACATTCAGTTGTGCAAAGCAGGGAGTTTAAGCCTCAGGTAATTCTGAGCAGACCAGGTGAATTACTCTGGCAAAAGCAGCAACCAGATCTAGAAAAGCAGCTTTTCTGGGCATAATACAAAACTACACGAAGCATCAGATATGCTGCTCAAAGTAACATTTAATTATATTCTAAATGTGTGGCATAACACTATTTCAAAATGATAAATATGAAACAAAATTAACATTGCTAGAGAAGTTAGAAATTCCACTTTGTGTACTTAGCAGGTACAAGAAACCTTACGACATTCCTCATCTAAAGTCACAGATGAAATGATCCTCCTTTTATACCCAACTTAGTATCTGAGCTCAGATCATGCATTACAAAGCTCAGAAACACACAAAGGGGAAACACAGCAACACCTGTCCTTGTGCTTCATGAGCTTCTCTTAAGTGGGAAAAACTTGCACAGAATCTAACCCACACCACTGTTCAGGCATAACCACAAGGTTCATACGAAACTCGGGAAGCAAAAAGAGTGCAGGAGTCTGGCAGAGAGATCGCACTATCTTCTAAGGGTGGAGTCCCTGATTCTGCTTTTAACAGTAAATAACAGAAAGTAAATCCCAGAATTTCTCCCTCCCAAGAACCCTCAAAACTATTGTTTGTTCTCAGTGTTACCTGAATTTGTAAGTATCTGCTGAACTGGAGTAACACCAGCAGGGAGAGCCAACGTAGCTGCAGTAGCTGCAGCACTCTGAAATACAAGAAAAGCGTTTTAAGCACAAACATTGTCATCAATGTTTCATCTGACAACACACTGCCTGTACCTTTTGATTGCCATTTCCAATGTCTGCACGCAAGTTTCTGGCATACATTATACTACTTGTAAAAATTATTTTCCTTCTTCCTTAATAGGAGGAAGGCTGAAGCAAAATCACTAAATATCACAGCCTAACCCAACTCTATGTGGCTTCTTGGTTTATTGGCAAGCTCAGCAGATTTTCTTTTCTCCTCTGCTAATCTGCTAATACAGTACAACACTGCATTGCTCATGTGGTAATTTTACTCACACTTCTTCAGAGCAGCTAAGGATATGGGCCTACAGATCTGAAGAAGCATAAGATACTGAAGCAATGATTATGTTCGCCTGTCTTGTTTCCAGAAGGAGCAGTAATCAGGTTTGCATTTTTCTCCATTCTCTAAGTGATTTGCATTTCAAGTCCCACATAACACAACTCTTTTATGTGAATATATGCATATTGTGTACCAACCGCTCACAGAATTACTAATTTTTCTCTCAAGACAGCTGGTTCAAAGAGAAAGTGGAAGACTCTCAATGAGTAATGCTTTGAACCTGTGCAAGGAAACTGAATTTCAACACAGTTATGGGAGCTCCAAATACAGAAATTTGCTTCAAGTCCTTAATATGCAGAGGGCAATAGACTTCTCCAGTGGTCTCTCCATTTCAAGGGTGTAACTTCAGCCACCAATGGAAAAGCCTCCCTTCCACTTCTATAAGGGAACCATGGCCAATTACTCTTTGATACTGAAAGGATTTAAACTTTATTACTGAGTAGAGTGCATACTTCTTGGTTTTCAGAAACAGCATCTTCCCATACTGGCAGGTCAATATAGTAGTTACAACCGCCATGATTAGAGATCACCAAACAAAACTAAAATATGCTTGTATGTATCCTCATATCCCAGACAAAGGCAGATGAATATACTCTCATTACACTCTACCTTCCCAGATACTCAAGGTCTGTCAGACCCACTCTTTTATATCCACTTAAATGTTTCTAATAAGCACAAAAAATATTTCCAAATTGATTGTGACTATTTGCTGAACAGCAGTCCTTGGAGGTATACAATTCATCCACATTTTGACAGCAGCATTTAAAAAGCTTGACATACTCATTTTGCAATACCCATCAACAAGCTCTGAGACATAAAACAAAGTATTTTACTGCTGGACTTGGAAAGTTATGAATCCCATTGAAATGGCTGTAAAACATAAGAAAAAGGTGGATGCTTATGTGCTCTCAGCCTCCAAGTAAACCATGCTGAACTTCAAGTAACAAATTTCAGGCTCTTTTCTGTAGCAAGATCAGCAGGTAATAGAAAAGTGAAGGCTAACCAAGCTGTTGAAGCTTGAAAACTTGTTGCACCATGAAACTTTGTTTCATAGGCTTTTATTGTACAAGATGTAAGAACATAATGAATTCTGATCTTAATACAACTGCTTACTGGTATTAGCTGTTGTTTTCATGGCTTTACAAACAATTTATTTTTCTTTTAAATAAGTCATGGCATTTAAACCAGAAGATAACCAAAATTCATGTCCAGAGAGAGAAACTCCAAGAAAATTACCAGACTCAGTTTTCTATGCTGTTAGAAAGTTAGTGAATCAAACTAACGTGATCAGCAAAGACATAGGTGAAACGATAAATCGTCTCTCATTTGACATAAACTTAAGTTACAGAGCAGTCAGTGCTTTTTCCTAAATCCAGCAAATACAGCATGCTTGCATCAGTTAATGGTGGTGCGTTGGTATACAAGCATAGCATCACGCACACCAAAAGTATTCCAATTTCTGATTTAATAAAAGTTTTAGTAGAACATATTTAAAGCAGCGGATCAAGGTAAGTCTTAGATTTGTTATCAGAACTGAAATCTTACATTACTGTTCCTAGATTGTCAGTGCAGCTACAAAACTCAGAGATGGCAGATAGCTTTATCAATGTGTCCTAAATTACTTTTAAACATCTGATGACCAGATTTGTGTTTCAAAACAACTTGCATGATGACAGTGCATGCCTGCATAAACTTCTGCTTTTCTTACCATGCCCGATGCATTCATGTGTGGTATCAGCTTGGAATCTGGCACAAGAACCTGCTGCTGAGGTGCTAGAAACAAAAAACAGCATGCAATGAAAAATACACAATCCGCCCAAAATAACATCCAAGCCAGAGTAACTTAGAAAGAACAGCACCCAAACATCAGTTGAGCTTATCACACAAACAGCTACTAAGCGCACTCTGATCTTACTAAGTTTTCCTCTCTAAGACAATATCCAACAGCAGCTTTGAGAGGTGCTATGACTACTTCGCCTTTACAGATCTTATTTCAAGGGCTTCAGTTACCTACTCTGAATCCAGGTAAAGTAGGACTTAAAATACATTTCTGAAATTAAAGGTATTAGTGAAATGCTAATAACTGTGATGATGTCCAATACCAGAGTTCCTCAAAAACATCAGCTGAAAATACTTAACTCTTAAAACAGACTTAATCAAGGATTGTTACAAGATGAAGGGAGGCTGCAGTTGGCTTGAGTTACAAGCAGTTAGCACAGCTGTGAGGTCATCTCCACTGTCTTTCTCATGTAGCAGAAGGAGATGAAATGTGATCAACTACCTGTCCCACACAACAAAGCAGTTTTGGTGTGCTAAAGAAAACAGAGAGCTCAACTATACAATCTGCTGATCATCCAGAAATGCAAGTGTCTGAGCCTGGGGAACAAGCAGGTTGCTGGTGCTACTAGCAGTCACAGTAAACTCAAAAATGACAGGACAATTTGAATGAATTAATCATTGACAAGCTATTCTCTATCCAATTCTCTAAAAAAGGACACTTAAGAATACTCAGAGGGTAAACAGAATTTCTGAAAAAGATTCTGGGGTGTGAAGCCCTGCAACGCTGCACCAAGATCTGAGGGCATCTCTCCAACTTTCAGGGAACACAAGAAGGGCAAATAAGCTTAAGGAAATCTCATGAACCTGGGCCAGGACCACATAAAGGACAGCAGGAATGCCAATCATCCCGATCTCTCCCTGTGACTGCACCAGGACATGCAAGGGAACTACTATGCCATTTCCACCCCAGAACAGGAAAGCCAAGTAATTCATAAAACTACATATTTTTGATTAAAGTGCTTTGATATCCTAATTTCGACTGCACAATGTCATTTGGTCATATGCCACAACAATGGACAACAATAAATCAGCTTTAAATGTGTTACTTTAAATAGGCCGGATCTTACTCGACCCTAACATCCCCCCTCCGCGGAGTGTGGGACGGACCCGCACGCCAGCGAGGGGAGCCCAGGCGGGCAGAGTCGCGGCTCCTCCGCCAGAGGGAGCGGAGCTGCAACAGGCTGAGCCACTGTCACCTCGGGGGAGACTCCCGGAGCCTTTGGAGCTCAGGGGATTTATTTGGGGGCCTTCATTTCGAAACTAATTTTATCCCAATGCTCAAAACTAATTTACGTGTAGCCAAAATAAAACGTACTATTAGAAGAAAACAAGCTATCACCGTCCCCCTCCCCTTGCAAAAAACCACAACAAATAGAAGAAGTGCCCAAAACCAACTAAAAAAAGACGCCCAAAACCCTGCACACCATAGTATAAAAATACCAAAAGAAGCAGTTCTAGTCACACTAGTTCTATTCTGTGTCGAATATATGGTGCTTGGGTTTTGGCTAGTTTTTGGAGGGGAAGGGAAGGAAATCAACTCATATCTATCTTTTGTGCCTGTGACGAACACATGAAATCTGATAAAAAGACTGAAGTCTGTGACAACCACAGATAAGTATTTTATGCCATAAACTTAATACACTGAAAACTCAATCAAGCCTTTTATAGATGGCAGATTTGTTTACTCAGCATATATACAATTAAATCCAGTAACATTTACCTTAGTTTTCAAATTAAATTATAATCGCTGATTTTTTTTTCCTTAAATTATTAATCAAGAACACACAAGACAGTAATTATAAGACACCACACTGTTATGGCTACCTGAAACACACCTTGAACCTTCACATCTACACAATGTGCAATCTTTTAAGACCACAAAAATACCTACACTCAGACTATTTTACTACTACTATTTTTCATGTCCCCGCACTGAGTTATGCCAAACAATAACAGGTTTTTTGAAATAATTTTCTCTTAATGCCATTACTACCCCACAACTAAACTGTCAACTGCATTATGTGTATTGGCTTGAACACAGAGCTGCTAATGGACTTTGGAAGTCACATGTTCTGAAAACATGTTACGTTACAGGAGACAAGAGAAGAATTTAGCTGTTCTAAAATCTTCTAAAGAATATGACTTAAAACAAATGCCAAAACACTTTTTACCAAGACAGTTCTCTTTATGCATTAAATAGAGACAAGTAGAAAGACTAACAGTTTTCCATCAGATAAGCATCCTGCCCTAGATTTAGAGTTGGACCAACTTCAGAGTCTTTTGCCAGAGAGTTTAGAGATTAAGTCTGACCTTGCTGAGACGCTGGAATAAGGACCTGCTGTGGCTGAGACTGTTGCTGCACAGTTTGCTGTGGCTGAGGTTGTGTGTGATGGTGGTGGTGGTGATGCTGCTGTTGCTGCTGCTGCTGTTGCTGCTGTTGCACCTGCAATAAAAGCTGCTGCTCTTCTGAATGGAAGCCATCTACAGCCTTGGACTGCATCAGCTTGTTCTCCCACAGCTAGTTTGGAAAAGGAAAGAGAACTATCGGTGTACAATTTTTACTCAACAGGATTTGTAACAATATAACGAATAGTACTCCAAAATTGAGTTTGTTTTCACTGTTTATTTTGTGCAGTCTACTTAGCTCAAAAAGCCTTTAGGCAAATACAGACTGAAGAGGTAACTCCACAGAGCTTTTGTGTTAAGAAAAGGAATTACATATCCCTTGTCAGTCTAAGTTTAAACTTTTATATTCTTTTTTGCAAGTGTGGAAGATTCTTAATAGAAACATGAATAGAGATAGACTGGTAACTTTAAATACACCTTTAAAGTTTCCCACTTCTATACATTCTTTCTTACCTTTTTAATTTCTTTCTTACCTTTAAATACTAATTCTTTATTACAACTTTCCTCAAGCCATTTATTCTTGGAACTCCTCAGTAAAAGCTGCTTAAAAACTACTGCCTTGTAACACATTTCAACAGAAGCCCCCGCCATACCTAAGACACTGGCAGTTTCTACCCCAAAAATCAAATTCAGCTTCTCCAGCTCTTTAAGTCAGCTGACATATTTCCAAAGGACAATCACAGAAGCAAAGAAGCAGTTCTTGCAAAAAGACAGCAATGCAAGTATTTCTAATATATTGGAGTCAAAAAAACTACAGGCACTCAGGACTCATCGTTTCAAAGTCTGCTTAGGACTCCCTTCCTCTTCAATACTTCGTTTTCCTTCTTGTCTCTTTCCTCAATAATCTTTTCTGATCACATTTGCAGAACACATCTGTGTCACAAACACCAAAGCACATTTTTAGTGACACTCACTGTATTTCCACAAGACAGGTCACAGCCTCATGGAAAAAAGTCTTCTGTTTCTGTCTAGTCAACCTCAGACTTTGTTTCCCTCTTCATCTACTGTTTAATACTTCAAAAAATACTGTGGGTGTGGGACACCACACTCTCTAAAGAAGCTGAGACAGGCAGGACCGACTTTCTCAGTTTCCTTTTACTTTATTTCTTTTGTTTGGTTGGTTTTGTTTTGCCTTTTTCCCCCTGCCTTTTCCCTTCCCTTTTGGTAGGCTTCTTTTATTCAGGAAAAATTTTAAGAAAGACATAGAAAACCCATTAGAGCTCAGGATAACATCCTGCCTTTATTCTGGACCCTTGGTAATAGCTCAAACCCACTCTGTGTAAAATAATTCTGAATCCAAGAGCTTGAGAGAAGTGTGATGCAAACAATGTGCTCTATTACGTAGCACCCATCAAAAGACAAGACTTCCACAAACCAGACAAGCGAAAATCTGACAATTCAACCAACAATGTAACTCTTCTTCAGAAAGACAAAAACATCAGGCAGAGCAGGCATTTTATTTTTCTTGCAGAGAAACATTGAGAACTGTCTCTCTCTAAAATAAACACTTCCCCCTTTTTTAAAGATACAATGTTTTGGGAACCAAAATAACACTGTGAATTCAGATGCTCGCTGTTGTCAGATCAGAGAAAGTAAACAAGGTGAGCAAACCGCTCTATACAGCAGAGTAATTCAAATTCTATGAGACTACAGATATGCAGATTAATACAATGCTTCATTAACCAAAAATTAGTATTTCTACTGTGTACAACAGTAACCAGATTTGGAAACTAATTGCTGTATTAGTCTATTAAAAAAAATTTCAAGTTGCAACTTACAGTTTTGAGTTCCATAAGAACTTGTTCATCCACTCCTTCATCCAGAAAAACTTCTCTGACATCATTGATGACATCTTCAATAACAGACCTATACAATTTAGGCTTTAAAAAAAAGGTAACTAGTCAGCATTGTTTTAAAGAAATTCATCACTCCAAAATAAATTTCCTCACATAAAAAAAACCTCTGAAAACTGCATTGCAGAATACAGTACATTACAGAATATGCTGCATCCCGAGTGACTTAAGTATCCAAGGAGGTAAAAATCAGAAAGAACAGCTCAAAAAAGGTGAAAAGGGAAGGGACTACTCGTGACCTCTCGTGGTATAACCACAGCATAAGTCTGATCAAGCCATGAGGAGTATAATTCAAGACAGAGAAAAGGAGATTGTATTCCATTCAGTCAATTTGTTTTCTGCTTGCAAATGTAGATACTGAATATGCAAAAATACTTGCACATGTGCAAAATATTCACGTCAAAGGCCACTAAAAATTCAAAAGTATATTAGATTAATTCAGCAAAAACCTTGTTAGTGCTTGCCAGTTCAACAGGTACCAAAAATGGCTCAGAATGATCTTGAGCTGAAAACCACTGAAGGCCCCAAACCCTGGAAGTATTCATGTGAATGTGCTGTTCTTCCTTACATCTGTTTACACAAACTCTTGCAGACAGGATATTAGGCTAGACAGACTTCTGGTTTCTATCAGTAGGTATATGCTTTTACATTACAAATTTTTCATGGGGAAACATTACAAATTCATCATTATTCTATTACACTGACTTCATGCCTAAACTATCAAAGATAAAATAAATTATCAGTTTACTTGAAGCTGCCAAAAAGCTCCGGAGCCTCCATTCCTGGAGATACTCAAAAGCCACCTGGACATTGTCCTGGGCAACTCACTCCAGGTGGTATTGCTTGTGCAGAGGGGTTGCAAGACCTCCAGAGGTCCCTTCCAACTTCAACCATTTTATGAATTTTGAAATGGAAGTACCATTTAAAACAGAGAATGTGAACACTTAACCTTACCAACTGAAGCTCCAATTTCAATTCACAGGGCCATACCGGAATTGTATTATGCATATGCTGTAACTTTTAAACAGTACAGCTTGGACATCTCTTCCTATGTAAGAACCTCAACAGCATTTTGGCTGGGTTTAAATATCCGTGCTATCTAATTGTAAGGCAGCACTATGAGCTCTAAATTAGCGTTAACCAACCTGCAGCCTGTGAACCACATACACCTCCCTGACCAAGGCTGCTCCCTGGGATGGGAGTATATCAATTTTAAATTGATGTGAAAGTAGCCACAACTTTCTCTGAACATCCTCCTCAATGCCATTCCCTAACTTTCTGAAGCAGAAAATCCCTAGTGATGCCACACACAGCAGACACGTTGGATACATCCAGAACAATCATCCTCTACTGGTGTAACCGGCTTGGCACCCCAGGAAGGCTTTGCCTCCAAGGCACACACAGGAAACTGCACCCAGCGCAAGGAGTTAGTCCAAAGGGTCAGAAACTACACGAATTTACTGCAAGCACTTGAAACATTTACTTTATGCACATACAGTGGCTTCAGGCATTCCAGAGAAGTGCTGAATTTGTTGCAGACATGCTCAAGTCTACAGTGTGCACATTACAGAACTGTTATGCCTGAGCTATGGAATAATGCAGGGAGAAACACGGCACATCATTTATTTACTAGTGCAGGAAAAAGCCGAGTGGTCACTAAGCACAGAAAAGAAGTTGAATATCTTTGCTTTAAAATGGGAATGAAAAAGGGAAGGAAGGGGGAAAAAGGGAAGGAAGGGGGAAAAAGGGAAGGAAGGGGGAAAAAGG
>VWZD01008510.1:164992-209013 GCA_013396695.1 Sakesphorus luctuosus
GCGCGGGGGGGGGGGCCGGCGAGCGGGGGACGCGCGGGGGGAGAGGGGGGAAGGCGGGCGCGAGGCACCGCGAGAGCTGCCGCGAGACCTCGCCGAGCCCCGCGACGTCACGTGGGATGCCCGCCCCCGCCGCCATGACACCTACCGAGGCGGAAGTGTCCCCGCGGAGCGCCGCCGCCGTGACGTCACGGGGCGCGCGCGGCGGGGAGAGCCCGCGGGACGCGGACACGGAGTCGGTGGCGCTGGGAAGGAGCTGCCAGGCCATCGAGTCCGGCCCGTGAGCGAACGCCTGCCGCCTCCCCGGGCAGCCCGATCCAATGTTTAGCCACCCTTTTTTGTGAAGAAATTCCTTCTAATGTCCCACCTGAGCCTCCCCTGGTGTGGCTGAGCATTGTGTCCTCTCGTGTTGGTTGCGTGGCAGAAGAGTCCGATCCCCGCCTTGTCCTACATCTACACTCTCCTCTCAGGTAGTGGTAGAGAGCAGTAATGTCTTCCCTGAGCCTCTTCTTCTCCATGCTGAGCAACCACAGGTCCCTCAGCTGATCCTCACAGGACTTGTGTTCCAGACCCTTCACCACCTTCATTCCCTTCTCTGCAGTTGCTTCAGGACCTCGTTGTCCTTCCCGACCTTAGGGGCCCAGAACTGCACACACCACTCGAGGTGTGGCCTCAGCAGTGCCGAGTACAGGGGAAGAATCGCTGCCTTGGTCCTGCTGGACATGCTATTCCTGGTACGGGCTGAGGAGCCACTGGCCTTCTTGGCCTCCTGGGCACACTGCTGGCTCATGTTCAGCTGCTGTTGCCCAGGGACTGAGCACTAGGTCAGGGCAGCAGCCCTTGGGGGACATGGGTGAGGCCGAGCCACCAGTGCCACCAGCAGCTCCAGGCCCTGCAGACACCTCCCCTCGGCCCCTGGGAGCTGCCGGCTCCCTGGCAACCAAAAACTGCAGGTGACCACTACAGGGCAGAAGTGGCCCCTCCTGTCCCACAAGAAAGGCATCCTGAGCCCTGCCTGCTGTGAGCACTGTGTCTTCCCCTCAAGCAGCTGAGAAGAGGCCACCTGGGCAGAGAGCCCACTGCCACAGGCTGTGTGCCTCCACATGGACTGGTAACTGAGGCTGAAGCTGACCAGGAGCAGGGAGTCAGCACAACCTAAGAATTTACAGATGTCCTCCCTCAGGGTCTTGCCATGGGGCACAGGTGCTCACTGATCTGCAACACTGCTGCTTTTAGCAGTTCCTCACAGAATCCGTGGCAGTAGGATCTCCCAGCTGTGCAAGAGATTGTCAGAACTCTGTCAGTTGGCTTACTTCCATATTCCCTTCTTTATTGCCTTCTCTTCCATTCACTCTTTATCCCCTTTTGCTATGGCAACCTGTGAGAGGCGTATAATATGGGAAAATCTTCTCAACGATAAGCTGAGACATCCAAACTAACCACTGCCACCTTTGCTCAGTCCTTCATACAACTTCTGAACTCCACTCACCCCTTAGATCTCCACAAGTAACTCATCTCTGTAAGGTCCACTCAAGCATAAGTGAAAAATAACATTGAATTCTGACTTGGCATACACAAGGCATAGCAGGTTACATCTCTTCAACGGTTTGGTGGTGTAGACTACATTTGTTATGCCACCTTCAGCCTGAAGTCCCCTATTACTAGCCCAAGTAACAAGTTGGAGTGCAGGCTTTTTATAGGGACATGATTGGTATACAGTGGGTCAGCTGATTAAGTAACTATTCACTGTATATTGTTAGAGCCTCAGCAAAGAAGATAGCATAGTTTCCAAAGCTCTATCATCTCATCTTTTTTCTGGAGTTTTCCACTTGCATAGCACAGCCAGCAGGACTGAAGAGGATCTGCCCATCAGAAGTCCTAATTCATGGTCTGATGAATGAATTACAGGGATCGATGGAGGTGCTGGTGTTACTTGGCTTCTGATGCCTCTGATAGGAAGGCAGTCATCTCTAGCAGGAAGTTTGTACTTCAATGTGAAATGAAACTGCTGAAATGACTGGCATGTTACCAGGAAGGAATCAGATTGCCATTCATACCCTCCATCTTTTCAAAACAAGGCACTGCATGGCTACAGTTTCCTCCCCTGGAATCCCCTCCCAGTTTGTCAGAGTGGCTTACTGAATAGTTAAAAAATTTAACATGTAGGCATGTTTTCAGTACTGCCTCAGTGTGGTATCATGCTCCTATTTCCATATTTCATCAGACTGCCACCCCACAAGGTAAGACCTGTGTGCACAGCCCTCTCACAGTTTCTCAGACACTAATACCCAGTTGTGGTGCAGCTCTGCAAACCCCCCAGTGCCTCTGAAGAGTATTGCTGTGAACAAAATCAAGCCCTCACCAGAAATGCCCCATTGAGTCAGACTAATGGTCCATCTAATTCACGGCAATTCAGCTGCTGCTTGGCAAGCCAAGCGAGTGAGCAGCTTCCTGAAGTCTGTTCACCTTGGGTTTCCCCAGCATCGCAGCTGCCTGCTGGATGGATGTCAGGGGATTCTACAGCATTTAGCATTTTGTTAGGCTGCAATAACGTTCAGGCTTATGTGCAGTGCAGGAGGAACGCTGATGGCTGGAATAGCATTGCAGGGCATAAGCTGCACAATGGCATTACTTGGATAGTGAGCTGTATTTATCTGCCAGCATTCTCCTTTGTTTGCCAGGCAAACATGAATCTTACCAAGTTTGTGTTACCCTGTCTGTCATCTTTCTCCCTGAGGTTTCTACCACCGAGAGCTCAGGGCTGCACCAGGTTTATCAATAATGTCATCTTTACTGTTGGGTGGACACTTCTGTTTAGCTATTGTGCTGTCTAGACTTGAACCCCATAGTGATGATGGACATTGCATTGAGAGCAAAGATGATGACATTTGGGTAAACATTCACCTTCACTGCAAAAATTGTGCCAAATATGGGATAATGCGGGGAAAAGCACATTGGTGCACAAGATCAAAAGCTGATCCTCGGTGTGTTACAGAAGGAAATAAAATAGAGAAGTTCCACTTGATCCTATACACAATCACACTTCTTTTTCTACCAAATGTTTGAGAAAAAGGCAAATCATCTTTTACAGACAACAGTTTGCACTCAGAGGCACAGCCTTCACTGAGTGCTTTGAATGATTCCTGTCCTGTCTGGAAGCATCCCTGGCTTCTTCTCAGCAGAGCAAAAGACTTAGCATGGCAACAGTAGCCAAACCAATATAAAGGGTCTAGGATATGGGGATATTTGTAGTTCATCTTTGTGGTTCATCAGAGAACTACATCTTTGGAAAGAGAGATTTTTGAATAACAAGTATGTCTGATCTACACCCAGGGACCACCAGTATCACCATGCACTCATTTCTGATCATACAGCAGAAAATCAGTTACCTAGTACGAGGTGTTGCTGACACAGTGGTTTGTAATTACTTAGTTCTTTAAACAACAGAAAACTTGTCAAGTTTTGTTGCTCACACTTTTTAAGTGTGATCGTGTCTACTGGTTCCCTTTGCCCCAGGGGTGGGGGTGGTTGAGCAAACAAAACAAAAATGGGTTTTAACTATATTACAGGAGTCTAAATCTTAACACAGATGACAGAATGAGGCTCACCCTCAGCACACCTTCCAGATTCATCATCATTGTCTTGTCCACATTACCAATCTGCTGTTGTAGTTGTGCTGGCAAAGTCTCCCACTTCAGGCATGAAGACAGCATACAATTTTCACCCAGTATATCACACTGTTTTCCTAAAACCAAGCTAAGCCATTGAACACTTTTGAGAAGGCTTTGGCAACACAGTTGTACTATTAGTCAAGAAAGTAAACCTTTTAACCCAGTCTCTGAAGTGACAGTTTTCCAGAAAAATGACATACGCATTTAACTTGAAATTGTAATAGCATGTGTTAAAGGATAAAACAGGAACATACACAGAATTAAGGCAGTCTAAAATTGCTAATAGGGAAAATTGCTTTTCAAAGTTACACTCACACATTGTGAAATTAGAGCTTATTTTCACCGCTGTCTCTAAGAGTCTCTCACTGCTTCCATTCACTGTACCAAAGGGAGAATATAACTTTAAATAAAATTTGAGAAACTTTGCTTGGTTTTTTGTGAGTAGGTGGGTTTTTATGTTCTTTGTGTTTAATTGGGGTTTTTTTAAGTGTCCATACAGAGATAAAGCCACAGTCCAAAATGTTGGGCACAGGCAGAATTGAACAGTAGACACATCATACTGTAGCTTTTCTGGATGCAACCAGCCCTCAAGAGTAAGAAGAGATGCTGACACATAACAAAACTTATGTGATATGAGTTTCAAACGCTGTTCAGGTACTGTATAAAAATTCCTTAATTAAATTATATGAAGTATATATTGAGTGACATTCTCCTAACCAGCCTGCTCACCATGATCTAGTAGATGAAAACAAAAGCCAGTAAACATGTTCCTCTTGCTTGCAGCAACAGGCTTTCCAAAGAAGTTTTTTCAGCAAAGCAGAAATGGAATGTAATAGCTCACATCACCCTTATTACAAGGCACCTCTATCATTCTAGTGGGATTTACTCTCATATCTAGAATTTGAAGCACAGCAATGTGCTTCACCAGAGCACACTAACACCAGTTTTAAGGGTCTTATATATGCCCAATTCACCAGCCCTCCTCACAGCCCACAGAGACCCAAACCTTGTCACCCTACAGCAATATATTTTGTTTCTCATGAACTCGCAGAGGGCAGAAAATGTTTCAGAAAAGTCTCATATTGAAGTGCTAGAGCCAGCACGGCCTTCAAGAAAATCTTGCTACACACTGAGCTTTTATTTAATGATTTGAGTTTTAGAGTCTCAGGCTTGCTCTGCTCTTACCAAGTGCTTACTGAAGCAAAGTAAGAAATACAAATAATTTCTCTTTAATATAGACTGTTAACTGTCAGAATATGTATATTGTTTGAAAACTGCTTGTACATACACCCTTCTCATCAGGGCATGTCTAAAAGTACAGTCAGAGCCATGTAGCTATAGCTACCAACATTAGAAAGCCATCTTCCCTCCCGAAAACACAACACTCAAGTTACACCATCACAGAAAACCACATTAGCATACCACCAGCTACTATGCGTTACTGTAACTCCTTCTGCCTTCAGCAGACCTTTCAGACCTTCAAACACTGAAGAACAGCACCACAAAAACCAGGGAACCACTGAAAGGCTTTCTTCTGAAGCTGCCACTATCTGCTGGACACTCTCCTCTCAACACCAGGATTTCTCCTCTAGCAGAATCCTCATTCCCTCTGTGATTTATACACAAACTCCATATCAGATTTTGCAAAACTTTTCCTTTTGTAGGACGCCTTGTGCCTCCTCTGCTTAGGGAATTGACTTTCCTTACTCTCCCTCCCCCAAATCATTTCACACCTGTGCACCATGGCCTTTATAACAGCTGTTTCTAGTGAATGATCGGCTACAGCTGAAGGAGGTAAGTTGCTCTTTTCCAGACTGTTGCCATGTGCTGCGTTTACTTACACCTTAGCAGAGGTTTTTACCGTCATGGATTTGTGGATCAGAGTTTGGTTTTTTCATGTTTCTGGTTCACAAAACTACACTTAATTTAAAGGCAAAACTTAATTGAGATACTGCCCCTGTCTTTCCCACGACCCCCAAGCATTCAGTGATAATGAGGATTTCAGGCATTCGTACTTCCTTCCCATACCACTGTGTGTTCGTTCTGTTCCTGTGCCACCAAGCTCTGCTTTTGCAGTTGTGCCAGTTCCTTGATGTGCCTCTATTTTTTTTCCTTTCTCTCTGCTGGCTAATTTTTAACCTGCATCAGTTTCCTGATCTGGTTCATAGGGCAACCCTATAAAAGACGCGTTAGTGCGACTGAAAGAGCTGACAGGAGTAGAAATAAGTGACCAGAGGAGGAAATGCTTCAAAACAACATTGTTGCCAAATGCTTTGTCATGTAGAAAAGTCTCCAGGCTTCCTTTATGGAAGAAGAATTGGCCATTACTAAAATGCACACCCGGTTTGCTGTAAGCAAACTCTAACGCTTGTAGGAGGAAGATTACCGATCTTAGGGCATAGACCACCCCTTCATTTTTAGCATGTGTATGCATGTTTGACCTGATAAACGCTTAAGTCTCCGCAAACTGAATGATTCATAATTTGGTACTGAGTACCGATTCTTAAATAGCTAAAGAAAGTCCCTAAAATTCTGAAGGTTAGAGCTTCTCAGAAAGGCTATGAGCTAAAGGAGTGCCTTTGAGTTTCACATTCTGCATTACTACCTTGCTGAAGTGCTCATGTTAATCATTCAGACTGTGGCTATTATGAATCACAGCTACTCAGCTGTGAGGAGGTTCCGACAAGCCAAAATATTAGTGCTTCTGATCTGTGAAGCCAAGCAACAAAGAAGTCAGATAACAAAAAAAAAACCACCCAACCCCCCTAAAACCTCAACAGACTTTAAATACCAGTTAGTCTCCTTACAATGTCCTACTTTACTGATCCAAAGCAGAGCTTTATCTAGCATGCTGATAAATGTTTTTACTGATTACTGCTATATATTCCAGCCAGCAGCTATGACGTGCAAAGATCCATAGCAGAAATGAATTAACAAAGTTATTCCTGATATATACAAGCATGACAGTGAAACATTCACAGAAACACATTTTCAGAGCGACCTATATAGTGTGCCTTCAGAAGGCACACATACCTCAGGCTCCACGTGGTGACTTAGGATAAAGTACTTCCCCTGGGGTATGCCAGAATACAAATATGCAGTGTATAATTATGACATGATGCCAGTCTGTGTGCATGATAACCCTGTGATTCCTTTGGGAGTGTGCGTGTTTGCGTAGCCTCAGCTTCCCTGACACGGCTGGCAGAGTGGGAGACAGCCCAGAGGCTGCGGCCACCAAGCAGAGATGTGCTGTGGTGTGTTTTACTCAGCGGTTTGTCCCTCAGCCACATCTTCACATGTCCACTAAACATACTTTTGTGCAAGGCAGGTTTGCCCCACTGTGGATGCTCCCTGCCTTCCATTTAATATGTCTGTTCTCTATGCCCAAGTGAATGGCCTTACAAGCCACTCAAGTTTCCAAACCTCTGAGTTGCTGAGAATCTCATAGAGCAAGGAGTCTACAGCTGTCATGGAAAACCCATTGATGTGTCCTACATTTTGCAGCCCGTTCAGGGGGGCCAGCATGAGGCATCAGGCAGAGAAGCCAAATCTTTTTTTCTTTTTCCTGGTATTTGTTTTTCCCTTTTTTCCCCTCCTCTCTTTCTCTCCCTGCCCCCTGACCACCAACCCCCCTCCTCCCCCCTTTTATTTTTCTTTTTCCCCTTGATGAGTGCTAGGGTTGTTTTTCACAGGACTAAGTGGAATTTGCAGGAAACAACTTCCAGTTCAGTTTTGGCTGAGTTCAGTCTTCCCAGTGAGGAACAGTAACTCAGCTGGAGCCAACCTATGGCTTATGAGCAGTTAATGTGGAGTTGTCATTCTGTGGCTAATTATCTAACTGCAAAGCTGTACTAGTGTGACAACTGCTGGGCAGCTGAAGTCCCTGGCTTTGAGAGAAAGGGAAACAGCAGGAATGAGCCAGCCCAGCTCATCCTGCAATGGAGCTATAGGACCCTAGGCATTTATTGCCATTCCTAACCTGTGACCCATTTCCAGAGCTCCTCTCTGCTCCAGCCTTCATGGTAACTGATGTATAACCTGAGAGTCTTTGGCATACCAAGATTTTGACACCTGCAAACACGTAAAAAAATGGGAAGCTGCCCTTATAGACTGGAGTTCACATTTTCCCTCCGCTGCTCGCTCCTGCTCTCTGCCTTGCTGCTTTGGATGAAGGATAGTTTTTCCATCTTAAGCATCATCTTCCACTACAAGTCTTCCTAGATCTGCAAAACAGCTCCTGTCATCAGCCCTCTCCTTTCTCCACAGAGACAGCAGGCAGATAAGTAGTCAGCATGGCTGCGTCTGTCAAAATGAAAGATTTCTAGTGAGGCATTCCATCACATCTCCTATACCTGCAGTGTTGTTTGCACTGTTCTATGGTACAGGGAGAGCACCTGCTGAGCAGGAAACAACTTCCAGTTTATAAAGTTTTCAGGCAGCTGCATTTGTGCTGGAAGGACTGCTCTGTGCTCTCACCCATCTGTTCAGATCCAGACACACTTATAACAGTTAACAGGGTGAGGACACTAGGCTGCTTTTACTGGATGTGGGCTGTAGGCTCCAAGGATGATTTCTCCCAAGAAATTCTGGCTGTCACTGCAGCCAGCCCCTGGCAGAGCCTGTACTCTGAGCTCAGCTGAGCTCAGCACCCATGAATGTGGCCAGCTGTCAAGGAGGTGCTGATGGGTATCACCTAATGTGAAGCAGATTAGAGTACCTCCAAAGCCAAAGTGATGATATCTCTATCCACATCACTTGGACAGTTACATAAACGTCTGAGTACCTATGAGGGTCAAAGCAAGTTCCTTGTCCTATTGCCAAAGACAGATGAAATTGGAGATTATGAAATTGGAGATGTAGATGGAGGATGCAACCAGCTAACAGTGGCATAGAACTACAGTAAATTTCTCTTAGACCTGACAAATCAAGATGACCAGCAAATTCTCTTTCCATTACTGTAGACTTCTGCTGCAAATTTCCACATTCCCTCCTGCCCAGTTTCCAGCTATGGCTTTCAAGACACAATTCACATCTCTTTCTAAATCTTGTGTCAGGAAATGTGCTATATTGATATCAGTGTAAATTACAAAGGAATGAAGAAGGGCACAGAGCAGGCACACTCAGGGTAAATCACCCAACAAATGGTGTAAGTCTGCTAAGGACCTTGAAGGGAGAAGATGTTCTTTGGGTTTAGGGAAACTGGAGGGACACTAGATCTGCATTCAGCTGTGATTCTATCATTCCAAGGCAGTGACTTAATGGTTTTCTTATAATCTGAGAGGTACAGTGCTTTATTTAACTCTTCAGATAGCTTGATTTCCTAATGTTTGAGAAAGAGATGATATTTAAATGGCAGGTGATAGGAAGGAGCAAAGTGATATCCTAAAATGTATAGGCAATGAGATTTTTCTCAAAAATATCACATCCCCCAGGTTATGTCTTAGTAATTCCAAGGTGGAGCTTGTACATTTGGCTGACTTGAATCCAAACATTCAGACTCAATTACAAAATGTAACCAGCATGAATTACCACTGATTTTATCACACATGTTCAGTTGTTCCCTCATGAATGTGAAAAAGAATCTCTTCCTTTGGTATGCACTTTTTTGGGTGGGAGATTCCTGAAATCATGGGGCTTTTTTACTGAACTCGAGGAGCAGATGTATGAGGAAGGTAACTACCATGAACTCTCTGGCTGCACTGGAAATGTTTCTTTTCAAAGTCGAAAGTAAAAGTTGTAGCCACAAGAGGGAGGCAGAACTCCTAAGTCAGTACAGTAACCCCAGAGGAAAATAAGTCAGAGAAGTGTTCTAAAATTTTCCCGCTTTGAGCTACAATTGTGCAGTAGGCCTCACATCGAGAGCAATGACCATTGGCTGTAACTTCTGTAACAGTTGGCTCACAATGCATAGTAATCATTACATGACTAATGTAAGCCAAAAACTTGTAACTAATACATCATTTTTGTAAACCTAAAAATTAGGTTAGAAACTATTTCAGGAGAGATTGAAACTGATTTTCATGTGTGTTTTTGTAGATGGGAAGGAAAACTGTCCCTGTTCTTCAAAGGCATACAGTTGTATTCTTGCTAGGCTCTAATACAAAAGGATCATTTTGTTTCAGGAAGGAAATTTTTTATAACAATTTTCTTCTTACCAAATACAGCACAAGGATATATTTAAACACTTCCATTTCCATCGCACCTCAGCAAACAGATAAGGCAGTATCCTCAAATGGTGCTATTACTTATCCTATTAAGTATCTTCAATGGGCGACAGGTCTTCTAGATTCAGTGAGCTTGGCATAAAAAGCAATTTGTATGGAGGGAGAGGGTAGGTCTAGTGTCTAATTCCAGCTCCTAGGGCAGCTTCCATAATATACTCAATAGAATTTCAGAAACTACAGTCAAGGATTGACAAACCTGGTCAGTGCTCTAAGTACTCAAAGTCTTCAGTCCTTCTTTTCAGTCTTGAATTGGCTCTACCTCTGTTTCGACTGTCTAGGTAGACTCAAAACAAAGAGGAGAAGGGGACATCAAACCCACTTGATTCCCAGCAGTGCAGTGTTCTGACCAGTGCAAAGATTTAAAGAACACAATACTCATTCTGAGCACAGCAGCAGGTTGGAATCCTCAAGAGAGAGCAGGAACATGCATGGCTTGAAAACCCAAGCTGGACTTCACTGTATAGAATTGTGTTAGTTTGAGGCACACACAGAACAATTGGTGCCTGCAGACATCTTTCATGCAAATTTATGAGAGCTTCTGGGAATTTTGGTACCTCCAGAATGAGGCAGCTGCATGGGGGCTGACCAGATGAGAGTAGAGGGTTTGGCTGGCAAAACTGGAATATTGCTTTTTAAACTATTTTTCCTTTGCTCCTGGGGTCAGTGTTTGTAGACTGGGACTCCCCAAGTCACATTTTTTTTGTCTAGTTCCTGACTTGTTACAGGACTTCATGAGGTATTAGCACACATTTTCCTCTGCTGAGACTGTAACTTCAGCGTATCCTAATTTGTCGCCCACACTCCCCTGGATGTTCCTCTCACACCATCACTTCTTGACTGCCAGAGCAAAGAGTACCTGTAACAGTCTGGGAAAAACAAAAAAACCCTCCTGACTGATGCAGTGAGAAGCAAGATTTTGATAAAAGTGAGATGGGGATAGGAATGCCATAGCAGTTGAACTCTATTAATCTCAGTTGAAAACTGTCTGCAATTGTGCTTTTGTTTCTCTACGCCTGAACTCAGAACTCTGTTACATAGTTCTGCCTGCATCTGTGCACTGACATGATGTTTTCCCATTTTCCTTTTAATCTGAGTACTCTATGTATTTGTACAATTGCTGAACTTACCATGCCCTAACAATTTTCTTTGCTTCCATAGAGAAGTTGAACTCTCCTTTTCAGTCATGAATCAGAGACATCTTTATAAGCAAGTCTCTCAATTTAGGAAGTTATTTTCAGTTGTATTCACCCTGTATTCATCCTTTTCCTTCAGAAGCTCTCTAGGCTGAGCTGCTTGCATCCAGTTTATCTACAGCCTGTGGGGTAGTAACAACTGAGGGACTGCAGAAGGCTGCTGGCCAGGGAAGGACCAGTCTGCCCAGGCCCCCTTAACCCCAGCATGTGTGCACCACTTGCTGCAGCACCTGAGAGCTACTGCAGGCACTGGTATAGCCACACCTTTCCATCAGGCTTTGCGGTCCTGTTATTCAGGATTAAGAAAAACACCTTTCATAGCTGGTGTATAAAATACTATTCCAATTACTTTTTTATACAGAGCAGTTGCTGTTAGACTTCTGATATTGTGACTAAATGGACAGGAGTTTGTTCTGTGATTGGTGCACTTCATGTTTCAGACACATCTGCTGTGACCTAGACTTGCACCTAAGCTGAAACAAAGGAATACTCCTCCATCTTATGCTTTACCTCAGCTGAACTTCAACATTTTTGTCTTACTCACAAATCTACAATATATCTGGACTAGATGGTAAGGGCAATCATGGCAACTAAGAGCAATGAAAGAAAATTGTGGTGTTTTTTTCTCTCCAAATGGTGCTATCTCACTCTAGTGATGTCTTTTGTTTGGGTACATATTGCACTGGCACTCTGACTTCTCCATCTCTTGTAGGGTGTTATTTTGGCTTGTCCCTAAGAACTGCACTTTTGACAAGGATCTTTGAGCTCCCTGGTTTCAAACTTTCATTTTTGTGTCTCTTTCTTTTTAAAAACATTTTGTCTATTAGCAAGCTATCATGGTTAACATAATCCCACACTCTCAATTTTACAGTATCATTTCTAAGTGTCACTGAATATCTGAATTACAGTAAAATAACTGTTATTACTAACAGACCTTGAATCTTTTTAAACTTTCCTTATTTCTTCTGGCTGACCTGATTTAATGTGGAATAATGAAGATGAAGCATCATTCCCTGTGTACCTCCAATTTCTGATACTGTAAAATGGTTGCATTACTGTCAGTTGTACTGAGGCTTGCTATGGCTAATGTGCTGATCTCAGAGCAATAATCTGAACGGCACTTATGATGGGTATCAGATTTTCTTTGGTCAAGAGAGCGCCCAGCTCTTCAGTTTAATACAGGGAATGCTTTTGATAAAAACAGCAGACTGAAGCGGGTCTCAGTGACTCTGAGAGAAGTGGAAAGATGTATGAAATGATACATGGCTTACTCAAATTTGAAAGAACACAGAGAATCACAGCAGATAACTCCTGAAGTAGTTTAGAGCACATCCTTATACTTGCTTTGCAAACAGATGTTCTGATCACACCACCCTTTCATGTACTCCTGGCTTTAGCGATCAAAGAACAGAAGAAACTACTGAGCAGAAGCTTCAATCCTCATTACTTTGTTTCAGGATGGTTTTGTTCAAAGTTGGACCACCTTCCATATTATGTCAGTACTGTTCCCCACATCTGTTATGTGGCTCAAGCTCTAGGCCTGCTCCATTTCCTTTGCAGAATACCACTCAACCTGGATGAGCAAATGAAATAATCTCTTCACTGTATGTAGTCCCATTACTTCTAATATATATTGTTCTTTGTGTCATTTAAAAAACATCACTTTTTCCTCTTCTGAATTCAAGACCTTTGATTTATCAGAATATACAACACATACAACTTCAATTTCACAGTGAAAATGTGGATATGCTGTTTCATCTTAACATTTATTTTTAAGTTTTCACATAGTTTAAACAAAACATGACATCCCATTTCAACTGATCAAATAAAAAGAAAAAAAATAAACCACTTCTACGAAGTTAGCCAGTGTATAGACTTACTTATTTTACAAAACAAAAAGGTAAAAACATGTTACAAAATAATAAATCAAGCCAATCAATGTCAATAGTGCAAAGAATGAATTGCAAGTATGAGAGAGAGGGAGAGAGGGAGGGGAGGTAGGACGGATGGGAGGATGGATGGATGTGTGACTGGCTGGCTGGCTAAGCAGAAAATGAAGGTTAGGAACAGTTGTGCCTGTTATCACACAAAATTTTGTACCTCAGATATGTCATGATGTAGATTTAACTTTAATGGCAGAAGACAGTGAGTACTTCATCCACTAGTGATCTCTTGGGTGCTGCAAATTCTTGTGCTAGCCAGTTCTGGAGATGAATATAGCTATAAACACAAACTGCTAAGAGTCACTGACAGAAAGTTTACACCATCTGTAACAGAGGTGACCTATCAAGGGCTTGATTAGTGCACTCAAGGGCCAAGGAAATTACTGAAAATTTTATGCAGGTAACAGAGGAAGTACCTCCAGGCTGAACTTTGTACATCTTTTCCTCTTGCTTTCATGCTCTTTTGCATGCAATTGCTCTCTATCCTGGGAGGTCAATGTTCAATGGGAAGTTTTAGGAGCTACTAAATAATGTGGACAGATAGAACAACAGGTCTTGAATGTCCTGTCAAGTAAATACGTCAGCCAGTGACGCACCAGAAAAGGAAAATTATTTCTGCTGCGTTTCTGATGACACTGCTGTATCTCCTTCACAGGATGACTAAATTCGAGTCTAAATAAAATAAAGAACAAAACCAACATAAGTCAGTTATAGTACTTATCAGCTGAATTTACCCATTTTTGTTTTCTAGCAGAGTGTCCATAGTTAATAAATGTAAGAGGCATTAACTAAAATAAACTCAGCTGCCTGGAGATGTTGTTCATCTTTACCCCTATGATAAGACACTTTACTTTTCTAGGCAAAACTCTATACAATCCCTCAAGTCTTACCACAGTACAAAAATTAAACAAAACCATAATGAGAAATAGCAAGAGGGCTGAAAGTGAGAATAGCTTCAGGGAGTAAATGTATGCTTACCTTAAAGGCACATTTCCTGCATGGAGTGCTTGGGTACTACAAAACTTTCAAATAAACCAAAGGACAGTGATTACATCTTTCTCAAGAGAAGTATTAATCTGAAACTAGTTAAAGAGATTTTTCTGCAGGATTTTTTAAAAAAGAAAAATCATCCCCACTACAGGCATATCTTATATCTAAATTATTTCAGCTACTCTCAGACTCACATACCTCAGATTTTTATCCCTCATTCTCATCAACAGTCTGTCCAGATTACTGCTATATTCATACGAATGAAGAGTACATGGTTCATGTACATAAAGTTCATATGTGACAGTGTCTAACACTGAAAAATTGTCACTGTTTGATCAGTAAAGAACAGTGGAAGCCTCACTAAGGGCACTTAGTATCCCAGTGTTCAAATGCTCAGTGGTCATAATGGTGCTGGACTGAAAAAGAATTCAGTTGTGACACCTGGTGACACCAACACTAGGTTTTCTAAAGATTTTGGTTGTGAGTGCTTTTTTTAAAAATTAAACAACTAACTCCAGTCCTTTAATAGGAAATAAGGTCTTTTGAAATCCTGAGTGAGGTGTTCATGATAAACTCTTGAAAATTCAGTGGCAGGTACATCTGAAAAATGCTCTCTGGAGATCAGAATGGATTAAAATGACTTTCATATGAACCAGAACACTTTTCCAATTTTTTCCTGCTTAACTCCATGAGGATTGGAAGAGATACTTCCTCTGTACAGCTAACTACATAAGAAAGATTAGAGGCAGGTCCATAGTCCTTCTTTCATTCATTGATTCTGAATTTAAAAAAAAAAAAGAAGAATAAATTATGAAGTTGTAGAGGAATTAAGTAAATCCAGAAACCTCCAATATGTTTATCTTTCAGTTTCTGGGGCATGGAATATTCTGTGGCTGAAGGAAGACAGAGGCTGAATAGTTTAAGAATTGAACAGAGATGGAAAATTCTATGAATTTTATTTTCTTCCCTCTTTAAGGAGTACAGCATAACTTTGATTATTGGTATTACTTATTTGTGTTTCCATGGGCTGAGGGGCAATAGGCAAAAATTCAGATACTGAGCCTGCAGGTGAGAGTAGGAAATCTCTCGACCATTCCTTTCACAAAACATTCTCACATTTCCTTAGTAACATCTCAGCACTCCTTCATCTTGGTTTTCGTGGATTTCTTGCTGGTGGGATTTCAGAAGCTGTACACTAGAAGCTGTGGTGAAGAACAGGAAAAACACCCTGAAGTTCTTTGACTGTCTTAGAACAGAAGAGTGATTTTGTAGAGAGGAGTTGCTATGCAACCCATCACAGCCAGCCTGTAACAGAGCTGAGAATCAATCACAAATTCAGCCCTGTGCTTTTGGATATTTCACAACCTATACAAGTTAACATTTAATAATGTCAGTAATTTTAATCCACTGATCTCAAAATTCTTCATAAAAGTTAATAGCATTCTTCTATTTACAGAAAGATGTTGCAAACGCTTAGTACTAACCAGTGTGCTCTGAGGAGCTCCCTCTGCTCCAGGAGGGCTATCTGGAACAGAGTATTACATGCTTATGAAGATTATTAATGCTTATTAACTCCTAGAAGGACTGAGATTTTACATATTTACAGTGGTGTACCTGTGTAAGTATGTATCACTAGGATGATGTATGCTTGAAATTTAGGTGCATATAAAAATGCATTTGTAAGTTCCCTACAATTTGGTTTAAATTCTACAACTACCAGTTTCAGCCTCAATCTAATTAATGTCATATATTATTTGGGATTTTAACATTGTAGTAATTTTTATAGGAGTCACAGTGAAAGTATTAAGTCAAGAGTGTATTAATTTTCTGTTATATTAAATGTAAACTGAAATAAATTTATAAAAAAGCTTTCATTTTAATTCACTATGATTTTAAATGATACTGACAAGGCTTTCCAAATGTGTATTTTAATGTCAGTGGTAAGTAACCTTTCAAAAGATAAATGATTTAATAAATTACTCTTTTTACATTTAAAATTGCAAGACAAAATATTACACAAACCATGGAAACAACTAAAAATGGGTACTTTTAACACTTTTTTCTCTTAAAATATATGTAAATGAGTGATTTATGTTTTCTGAATTTTTATTTAAAATGAAGATTTAAGACTTTCTATTACTTACAGCTAAGTAGGGATAAAATATCTCCATAATAGAAGCTTGTTGTTATTTTTTGAAAAGAGGTTTTGGGGCCCAGTTAATGGGAGTATTATAAAGGTACGAGTTACTTATATTTTAGGTTCAAGAATAGAACAGGAAAATAATATTTTGCTGCACAGAATTCCAAAGGTTTTCAGGAAAGCAAATGACATTGTCTGTTAAAGTAATTGTTTTATGAAGTTTTCAATAACCACCCATCTTACCTATCCAAGAAAACATATAACCCCCCCAAACCCAAAACTAACCCCCCATGTTTTCCCCTTAAATATCTTTCTAGGCAAGAATGATCTAATCTTAGCAAAGTCCCTGCTGTATCTCCTCTATTACAACACACATTCCTTGTTGCTATCAGCCATAACCACCTTCAGTCAAGATACCAGAACAGTTCAGACTAAAAATAAAAAAATTAAGAAATTGCAGTGGCTTTCTTGTAACTTGTGCAGACCCCATGAAAATGTGCACAATGACATTGTCATTTCGGGAGTTGAGACAGGAAGGGGTGAACAGAAGAACAGCTACATAATCGTCTGTCCTGTCTGTAGTTTATCTGCTTAAACACAGAGACCATTCTCTATGATGATTCCCCAGAATGATGCTCAGGGTTTTCACTCTGTTGATCACTTCAGAAAGGAGATTTTATATAATCTTTCCCTTGATGCTCCCTGGATTTTATTTTAGCATTTGAGAAAGAAGTGATTCAGTCAATGACCAAAACAAAAGGCATATAAATAAAATGCTTAATGTAGGAGGGCAAGACTGTAAGTGAGATAAAAGCTGCTTTTGGGTATGGCTGTGATGGTTGCCAGCCATACTTGAGTGCAGAACTTGGTGAAGAGGCAGAAAAGGCAGGCTTGACTGTTACAACTCTACTTATATTGTTCCAGCAAAAGCCCGTGGGTCCGCTCCAAACAAACCACAGACAAGCTTCTTCTCAAAGTATGGATCATCACACATTAAAAAATAATACTCTTCAGAGCATTATTTTAAAAGTATTACTCCATAATTTAAAAGAAAAACAACCAAACCCTGCAAGTCCTTTCTTCCAGGTCTGTTAGTTTGACTACTCCTCATGGGACATGCAGACTGATCTTCCCTCACTGCGTAGCACATTCATTGACATTTGCAGTATTTTCTCCCTTCAGGTCCTCATTCAAGCTTTTTTTCTGCTCTATTTCAACCTGGCAGAAGAAAAAGAGGGAGAACATTAGCAATGAGAAAGGAAAACATAAGATTCAAAAATCTTCCTCAGTGGTGGTTTGTGTCCTGCTCAGGTAAAGAAACTCTTGGTGAACTGAGAGGGTTGTGAGGAAAAAAAGATTGAAGACCAGGAATTTTCTTTACTATAAGTAAATATTGTGTTATTATATATACACTATATAATATTATTACATACTAGATAGATAGATAGATAGATAGATAAAATATACTATAAGCTGAATTTTATTTACTCTAAGTAATTTAAGTCTAATCCAAGCAGTTCTACAATTCAACAATGTCAGGAAACCATTTCCAGAAGAGATCATGTCAGGTAGAGAACTGGTCTCCTGTGATTTTTTTATTCATTACCATTCCCAGACATACTCTGAATCCAAACCCAGAACCAAATCTGAAGATGATAGGTGGCTTCCTAAGTGACAGCAAAAACTAGCCTTAATTTTAAACTCTGAAAAGACTGATGTATAAAGCAGAAATTAATTTTCTAGAAGATCTTGAATCAGAAGGGAGCTATAAGCATCATCAAGTCCAAATTCCTGCTCTTTGAAGCACTGCTTAACATCAACACAGACATCAGCACCGTCCCTGCTGTCCTCAGGCTCACAGGTGTTGTGGCTTACAGATACCAATTTGTATTTGTACAGGGCCAAGGGGATCTTTATTTGGGTTCTAAATTTCTACGTCTCTGAAAACTCAGGAATGATTCAATGTTTAATTCCTTAAAGGGATACTTAGGAAGATCAAATACCATCTCCAGGGAATTTAAGAGACTACTAAAAATGTAATTACAATTACCAGTAAAAATACTAGTCATGAGAATCTTTTCAGAATCTCTCATCACTGCTCTGAAAGAAGGCAGGTAGGATTCCAATTTCTCTGCCAAGTATTCAGCTAACATGCAAATTTACTGAGAATCTTGGCAGGTATATACGTAGCGTACTTTCCCATCTGCTCCTCTCCTTAGGGCAGGCAGGAGGAAGAAATATTTAAGCAGAGAAATAACACGATCCTTTTGTCTGCTGTAGGACTCCCACTGTAGCACTCCCACTGGAGGTGCTGTGAAAAGCAGCAAAACTCCCTGTTCACACTCATACTGTGTCAGCTAATCCCCAGTAGCTGGCTGTGTGCATACTCTTTCACAGGCAACTGCAAGCAAATTTATTCCATCTTGGCTGAGGGATAATCCTGCTTGTTTGCCATGAATCAATGGGTAGCACATGGGTAGCTACTGCACACAGCCTGGCTTGTGCCAAATTCCCACCTCATCTGGGCATGGTATTTTACTTGTCTGCCCACAATTTTCTAGACAATGAAAGTATGCAGTGTAACCATTGTGACTGCCACATGCTCAGTTTTACCTTGTAACTGTAGTGTGCTGAATAGTTGACCCATTTCCTCACATCGGTCTTGTCCTCGACAGAGATGGACCGAACAGTGGCTTTGGATGCAGAAGTGGTGGGCATGTCAAACTCCACATCTACATAGCGGACAAAACTGGAAGGCACTTCCCGGTCAGAGCCAAGCTCTAGGTGACAGAAGAAGCAGTGAGGATGGCCAGAAGCTGGAAAAAGAGAGCAAACAGTAATGAAAGTTGTGTTGGATGAATGAGAAAACAAACACCTGGGAGAAAGAAGCATCATGATGCCGCAGGAAAACGTGAATCTTCATAGGTGAACTAGTTCATAGCAAGGGACGGTATCTTACCTCTTTTGATGCTGTTGAAGTTACCAGAGGAACTAAACAAAATGTAAAAAAGGCTGCCAATCACTCTAGTTTGCTTTCAGTGGGTGACAATACAAGAAGTAAATCAAGCACAGTAGGGTAAAGGTATTTGTCCTCTTCTGATTCCTTCAGTGTCTGTAACATGCTAAGTACGTTATGGTCCATCCTTCTGAAATGTTATGAAATTATAGTAAGGGAAGGAGGTATTTGGAGATATTTCACATTTATTGTAATTTTTTATCCCCAATTTTAGCAGAAGAAAACATACTGGATGAAGTTAAATAACTTTCCTGGGTTCAGAAAGCAAATTTATGCAAAGCTTCAGAACAACCCTTTATTCCTCAATCTAACCCACAACAAGGTGGCTAATCACTGAGGATGGCAAGGTGAAGAATTAATTGTGTTTAGCTCTGTTATCTGTAAACAACCTTTGTTATTATTTTTCCGCTTTGTTTTGCTGGACAGCAGTGATGTTTAAAAAATAAAGAAGGGAATTCTAGTCAAGCTAGATTGGTTTTGTTTCTGACTGCTGCCAACTCCCTAAGCTCTTAAGCAAGCAATTTAATGTCTGTGCCTCAGTTTCTCTGTTTGCAAATTGAGGATAAAAGCCTTTAAAGCCACACAGGACTTTCTGATTGAAGGGATCCTGTTGTCTACGTATGTGTAAATCAATGTATTAATGAACTAACAGAATCCTTTTCATACTACCTGTTCACTGAAAAAGTTCTTCTCCATACAGCTCAGCAAGGTGTACGGACAGAGACAAGCAGGCAGGCAGACTAAAGGGCACTGGGTGAGGAAAGCTCAGAATCTCCCCCTGGGAAGAGCAGGAATACACTTTCTTAGCCCAAAAGTTAGCCTTGTTAAACGGAAGTTTGAAAAGTGAGATGTGGGATTTTGGGCTATTACTTTTCCCAACAGGATGAAATTGAGCAGTCTTTAGAGGGTTTAGGCATTGCAACATCCCACTTGACCTCTGAAACAGAGCTAGAAAAAAACCTCTACTCACCGTAGGTCTGTGTAAAAATTTTATCTAGAGTCAGTATCGTATTTCAAAACAGTCTCACCAGAGTTTCCTCACCACTAGAAGGTGCTCTCTGGTACTCCATTATGTAGATGTCTAAAAATGAGTCTCCTTCCTGGCTCAAAAAATCTGTGTTCAGCATTCATTATTGGCAATCAACTCCCAGTCTCAGGCTCTCTCATATCTCTTTCCTCACCCTGTACCACTCTCAGCAGAATCCTTCCTGCTCAGCTGGTTTACTGAGCCTCTCTTCTCCTCTAGTATGCCATGGGTTGCTCTCTCCTTCAGACTGGAGATCCACAGCAGCCCAGGAGAACCAGCTCTGTGCTCCAGCACAAGCCACATCCACAGCTACAAAATGTTCGGCTTGTGCCACTACGCTCCTGAGCAGGCACATATTCAGCTGCTTTTGGGGTGGATACATGTGAAGCCAACACTGGCAAGTGTTTAACTGGGTTTGAGCACACTGCATGACAGGTGCTTTGGAGATCTGAGCTTTTAAACTCTCTGTAATTTCAACTGGACATACGGAATCACAGCAACCTCTTTTAACATATCTAAAGGTGGATATCCACAGGCTCAAAAAAGGGTGGGAAAAAAGAGGAAAGGGAAACAAAAGAGGAAGAAAAGGTCACAAAAAAACCCAAATGCCATCAACAGGGTAATTTTTCAATAATTTAATTTCTTTTAGTAGGAGAGTCCATTAACAGGAAAGACTATACACAACTGTCCAAAAATATGGACGTTATTAATTTAAACCAGTTCAGCATGGTAGACAACAACGTGCACAGATTAAGAAAGCAACTCCTCCATTGAAGCTATTGCAAAATTACCAAGCACATCAGTGTTCTTTAGGGTCCTGGGTGTAAGGCCCACAAGGCACAACCTCTACAGACTTTATTCAACAGGTTCATTCAGAGCTGTTTCTCTAATGCACAGGTATACTTTTTAGTAAAATCAGGAGGAAATCAACAGACTGCTTTTGTTTTACACAAGTTGTTTCCTTGAGCTATTAACATTTTGTTCTGACAATCAAAGATATGATAATATAATTCATATGTATGCATGTATTAGTGTGACTGGGGGGAATCTGTTCCAAATGACTCAGATGTCCCAACACATTTGGATTAAACGATTTAGTTTACCTCAGAAAGTATATCAAGCAGCATGCCTGGGATCCACAGCCAAACTAGAGGAAAGTTCAAATCCAGATCCAAGGCTCTGCATAGAGGCTACACCTCTGCTTCACTGTTTTCCCACAACTCAATACTGTTTGGATGTTTCCCTAGTATTCTCTCCTGGTGGATTAAAGAAACTCAACATGTGAAGCCCAGCCAGCAGCAACTGGAGCTCTGCAATGTCTGTAGATAGGCTTTCTTTATCAACTTTTTTGATCATATGAATTTTGAATATGAGAAAGGCAATAATGTTTAACAGATTATTTGGAGAGCATTTCAGCAATGTGCTCACTAGAATCCAGTCCATAGTTTTTTCTTAGGTCAAATCATATTAAGAGTATGCATTGTCCTTCATTTGTCATATGCTTTTCAATGTTCAGTCATGGCTACAAAATAATAAAAACAGTGCTGATAACACTGTCTCCTTGAGTGAGAATGAAAAGGGCCCCATTAGAAAGCACAAAAAGAAAACATTTAGATAAGACAGCAAAGCTGCTGAAATAATTCTTAACAATTTGGTTGATTAGGATACTATAAACTGAATACAAGCAGTGAGCTTCGGGAGGGACCAGCTCTCCTTCCCTGCGGGGCTGTGGGCAGCAAGGCTGATGGTCTCATGCACCTCACACCTACACAGAGCCTGCACCAGGATGCACTCAGGAAATGGAGAGAAACAAGAAGTCCAGCTGGCTACCTGGAGACCTCAGGAGTCCCTGGGGTTGTGATTGCAAGCGTTGTGCCAGAACACAAACCATGGATGAACAAAAGTCCCTTAATGTGTGCCTACATACATGCCCCTTTGAGCACGTCTGGGAGACAGGCACGTGTGCTGGAGGCAGTCAGGGGTTAGTGTTAGGGTTAGGGTTAAGGTTAGGGTTAGGCCCCAAGTGGTGTGGCCAAGTCGTGTGGAGTGTAATGGAGTGTAATGCCACTACCTCTCTCCTGCTCTGGAGTCCCAGGCACCAGAGCAGTTCACTGGCAGACCAGACATTTACAGAAGACCCAGAGTGTTCTTGGAGGTGAGTTGCAGGTGTCACAGTAAGAAGGCATCCAGAGTGAGTCAAGGGAGTAGTTTTATATTTAGTGCTTGAAAACTGCATAATTTATAAGGACTTTGCAAATAGGTGGAGGTGGGTTATTATACAACTTATGGGTAGGCTGGATACAGCCAGGGATGCAAAAGGCTGAAGTTAGACCCCACACCAGTATCACATGGATAAAAGTGTATGTGGTACATCAGAGAAACCTAAGAAGGAGCAGGACTCAATGCTTTTGAGTACCACTTATATTACCTCTTTGTTTGGCATATACTTTGAGTAAGGAAAACTGGGGGACCAAGTACCGTCAATAAATAGAAATAGTCCCTGAAGGGCAAGGTCAGATTTAAACTACACTTGGCCCACCCTGTCATCACTTTGAGATTCCCTCCCTCTCACATACCTCATGTGTCTTGGCCAAGACAGTGCTTCCAAGGCCCTTCCTTTTCCTGAAATTACATCTGATCTGACCGGAGGGGTGAGGACAGTCTCTTCCTCTCAGGATGTACACAAATATGAACTGTCCTGTGTTCTCCACGGTGACACTGATGGATAGATGCTCTGTGGCAGGTGTCCAACAGCAGCAACAAATCTATAATGCATTTCCCCCTGTCACAGTGTATACACAATAAAGCCTCACACTGGGAGAGATGGATCAGAGAAATGAGGCATTCCCTCAGAGTAACAATGGCTAAAGGGGCATCACCTTGCAGGAGGCAGTAGAAACAGTTGTTTTGCTCCTTCTCCTCATTTGCTACTGGCATGTTCAGTGATTGTGTTAAATTCTGGGGGCTTTCATTTACCCAGCTGTAATATCTATATGGTATACTGAGATCCTTGGAGAGAAGCTGCCACAGAAGGCCCAATTTCACAGCATCTCATTCCCAGAGCTCATGCAGATGGCACAGTGAGATTTTTATCACAAGCAAGTTATTGCTCATAAACAGCCTGAGGTTAATTTTTCATTGCTATATTCCTCTTGAGCTTCCAAGCTCTGTCTTCTTATGTCCCACAGTACAGAAAACATGGAGCCTTCCCTTTTGTCAATGATATCCCTTCAAATTTGTAACCTATGGGGTAAACTAGTGTCCTTGGGCTGACGTGTGATCCAAAAGATTAGGAGACTTGAATCACTGTTTTGCTGACACCACAATTCAAACTCAGGAAGAACATATGTCCTTAGAGAGTGCCAAATCTGGTACCACACTGAACTTTTCTTCAGGGAACACTGAATACAGAAACACTCTCAGTGTCCCAGATGCATTACTACAGCATTAACACTAAAAAGTGCATCTCATTTGTGAAAAGCTATTCTAGATCAGAGAAGTGAAGAAGTAGAATTCACTACAACTAAAAATAAACCTGAGTTGTCCATCTTTATAATGCACCATATATGAAAGGCAGGAAGTAGAATGACTGGCAGCAACAGCCAAAGGGAACAGTAGCTTGCCTTCATTATTTGAATGCTTAATTATGAACATGTTACTAGAAATACAAATATTTGTGGGTTTCATATTGGTATTTTCTCTTCAGGTTTAAGCTGTAATTGCCTGTCTGCACTGATTACAGAAACATAGCCACAAACTGGTGTTTGGAAATTTCTGGGGCTTTTTTAATGGTTGAGCAGTATCTTCTGTTCTTTCATAATCTCCATTTCATATACTTTATAGGCATTAATTGTGGAATATGCATTGAAACATACAGCATTGGCCCAGTATGCTTGGCAATGCATGGAAAAGAAATCACATGTGCTGCAACTACAGCAATTCATCTGGTCCTGTCATTCAGCTCCATAGCATAGGAACTTGCCTTTGCAAGTCACCTGAAAAAGCCCTGCTTCCAATAACAGTACTGAGCACACAGGGAGGTTTGATGCCTAAGTCTCACAGTCATAGAATCACAGAACCATTTAGGTTGGAAAATATCTTCAACATCATCAAGTCCAACCATTAACCTAGCACTAGTCTACCACTAAACCATGTCCTTAAGTACCACATCTACAAATCATTTAAATATCTCCAGAACATGTATTTTTGCATCTGGAAAACCTAAAACTGTTTCTGCCATTAGCTATATTTGTAGGATACATAAAACTATTGCAATGAAGGGCCAGATACATGTTTCATGCAACTCATTTGTGTCCTTTGTTATACTACAGAGGATGTTTTCCCTCTCACCATTTAAACTCAGTATTCGCTATCTTCCAAAATATGTAACTTGTTTCAGTTTACTCCTGCAGAGATGGTATGCACCACTCACCTGAGTTTTTGTCAGGCAGTCGGTTTATCCTCCATACGATGGAATTAAAGGCATGCTCATATTTTGCAGTTCCCAAAGTTACTCTCATTACTGGCTCAGAACCAGATAGACCAGTTGATCCAAAAGTGGCTCCCTTGTTCACCTTGGCTTTCAAAGATTTCTCCCCCAGGACGCTCTCCCTACGGAAGTTCTTCACCCACTCATTTGGCACTGGGTAGCGGATCATCACGTTTTCACAAGGGACCTGAGTTAAAGGATCATGATTGGAAGAGAACCCTGTGGACATCATCAGCCAGCTCTGCACCTCCACCTCAGCACCATTTATGCTGGCAGCTGTCCTCAGAGTAAAAGGCAACGTTTTCTCAGCAAAGACAGTTCTGAATCGCATCAGTTCAAACCGGCAGGCATCCAAAGGGTTGAATAGGATAATACGGGAGTTATTAAACACATCCTCATCCACACATGAATGGAACTGACAGCTGTATAATTTAATCCACTTAGTGGTAGTAGTGGGCATAATATCCTGCCTTGCAACTATTTCATTCCCTTTGATCAGGATATCATTAAGGCCCAGTCTGCATTCTGCCAGGCCAGAAAGGAAGCTGAGAACATAGATATGGGTCAGCACACTGTGCTGGAGAATCGCACTGTCTCCCTTGGCCAATATGCCATGAAACTCATCCCTGACATCAACAGTGATTTCTTCTTCTTGGTAGTTCAGTCCTACTGTGCTCAGATCTGTTGATGAAGCTGGCAAGTTCATTAGTGTGTCTTGCACAGCAGTGATGAAGCTAAGGAAGTCTCCATAATCTGTAGTCCCAAGCTTGATAATTTGCTCTCTCTCTGCTGTGTGTGCAATGGCTGGCTTAGGCTGATATTTCTTTTTCTCCTTGTATGTTGTGCGATCCAACCGCACGCTGTGTATCCTTCCATTCTCATCGTAGTTCTGGAGTTTGCGCTCTGAAATCTCATGATTGATTTCAAGTTTGAGTTCCCGGAAAGGTTTCTCTAGTCCTTTCTCATAAAAAAGCTGTATACATCCACTGTCGGTCAGCTTCACGTATATTGGTCCCCAGTGTCTGGATGACATAATATTCTTCTTTTCTGGGATCCTGAGCATCATTGGCCATCCATCCTTTGGCTGAGCTGGTGCCAAGTTAAATAAAGCTGCATCCAGGTCATATGGCATCATGGGGTCATCATCAGGCAAAGTAGAACTGCTCACATGATCTGGGTCTCCAATTTGGAGTTGTCTGAGCTGCTCTACAGCATCTGTGTGGGTTACACTTTTGTTTACCTCATGGAAATTGATGGTATCAGGCTCTTGATGGAAAATAATGAGAGAGTCTCTTTGGCTTTTTCCTGGAGCACTGGAGACAGAAGAGCTTTTGCAACGCCTCTCTCGCTCCTCAAAGAAGGAACTGAATGGATTGATGGGTGAGGGTTGAACATCTCGCAGAGATTCGTCCAGAAAGGGATTAGTAGCACTCCATGGTGGTGTTTCAACAGAAGGCAATTTGGTTAAGGAGGAGAGATCTAGTTTTTGAATTTTAGAGAGGTCCCCCAATGTGCTTTTAGGACGTTCTCTTTTCTTCAAGGATGTAGTGAGGTTAAAGTTAACATCTGGAGCCTGTGTTTCTGCAGGTGGGGTATCTGTTTTCAAGGGAGAAACGTTCTGTGGTGAAAAACTGACTTCATTGTCATCAAAAGTCACCCAGCTGGGAAAGCGAACTGTGGTTGGAGTAGATGAATGCCCATTCATGGAGGTGTTGTTCAGCTGCCAGTTGACAGCCTCCATATCTATCTCTTCATCTTCCTGGAGAGATGAGGAATTGTCTTTAAAAAAAGAGGGGAGGGGAAGAAATTTCATCTAATTATTCTGAAGTTACCTAGTTCTCTCCACGAAAATAATAAAACACAGCCTGCACAACAGTCTACATGCTCAAGGAAGGTTTATTCATATGCTGAGCAAGAATAAGATAGTCAAAAGACTTTGCTAAAATAATGAAGAGTCTGACAAGAATTAATGAAGAAATAGACAGTTGAACACAGAAAAATACTACAGAAAAAAAACGCAAAAGGAACAACAGCAATGATTGTATTGATTTCATCCTAAAGAAGAAACAGTCCACATGTTGTGGTGATTTTTAAAAACTTCCCTCTCTAAACTTTCTTTTCTACAGTTACATTCTGTCATTTGCTCATAGTGTTCTCTCACTCTTGTTATCATTTTTTCCCTTTTCTGGCTCCATACACTTTGCTCTATGGAAGAATCCAGTAGGAAGAGGAATGAACACTGGGGAAAAGCACTTCTCCACTGTGTCCCCACATACTTGTCTGTGCATTTGCTGTTACCACAAAAGCCCATGGGGGTACGGTGAAAGCACCATAAAAGGTGCCTAGGTGGGATTTTTGCCCAAGATTTATTCAGTAAGGAAACTCTTTGGCTTACCCACTGGGAAGGAGTCTGACAGTCCTTGGATGTCTCTGAAACATCTCTCAGAGAAGCTGCAATCTAGGGACGTGTGTTAGGATAAGGAAAAACATTTTTGACTTGTGTTGTGGAAGCTGTCCTCATCCTCTGACAGAAATGGCTCCTTTAAGTGCTATTTTCCCAGTCTCAGGCTCTGCCAAGACACTTTGTAAAAGCCTGCATCACACTGTGCTATTCTCAGCTCTTCTGCAGGAGATTGATGCAGTGGTTAAAAGGTGTTTTTCAAAATAAGCAAATTCTCAAGAGTTCAGAAATTAAATGATTTTCTTCCCATTTTTTTCCCACTGGGCTAGTGAATCAGAGTGCTCCTAAAAATGAGCAGCCAGCATGAAATTATACTCTGTGGCTGCACCACAGGTTTGCACTACATGATACAGCAATGTCAGTATTTGTGCTTTTTGCTTCTCTTAGACATAGAGATCCCATGTTTTACATAAGTCACTTTTCCCCAGTACAAGCGAAAAAGTAAGTGTAAAATGTAGCACTTTGGTATGGCTGTACACCTGTGATCTGAGCATATTTTACAATATCAGAAACAACAAACTATTTAAGTCATTATTTAAATTGCCACCGGTTCCCAAAAAAGATGAGTTTGATTTCCATTCTGCCTCAACCATAATAGACAATTTGAATTTTTATTTCAGTTACCAGTCACAATATGAAATAGGAAATACTCATGCTTGCCAAAGTCCTGCCATAAGCTCATTATAATTCTTGGGTAACTTGATATTCTGGGCCTCTCATTTCAGCTATATGTAACTTTACCCAACCTTTTGATCCAAGGGCATCATGGAAGTTCAAAGAGTTATTACAATTGAGAATTGTGTATGAAGCAGAATGATATCAATTTGTTTTTCAAGCCACAATAATAGAAAGAAATAACAAGAACAAACAGCTTTTACAGAGTATCCATGCATTGCAAAGTGTATTTGAAAGAAGTGCCACTATCTCAGTTTCTCAGATTCTCTTCTCTACCCTGCCACCTCACTCCCAGCTTTGCACAGTGCCTTTCTGCAGCCCCTGCTACTGGTCACACCACAGGTAAGGTACAGCAGTGGATCCTTTATTTGTTTAGTGTTGCCACTAGGCTATAGATAGATTTGTGGTAAAAAAACTCAAGCCAACAGACTATTATTCACAACCACACCCTGAGTGAGAAAGGAATAAAAAACCATCAAGAATAATCTGATATTCTGATCCTCAGTCCACACCAAAACCTTTTATGTTTTTTCATGCCTTTCCAGGACTTTGGTCATCAAGCATGTAGTCCTTTGAAGCAAAGCAAAGGCAATGAAAAGACGTGAGGCTCTGGTTTTATGGCACTTCTGTGAAAATATAGCCAATTTCTTTTAGGACTCGTAAAACTCCTGTGAAGTTTATAAGATCAGGGTTGCTTAAGAGTAGACCATCTCTTCTCTACCTGCCATTATAATTTCCCTCTTTCCTGTATCTTAACTTTTGAATTGCAGAAACCAAATGTGATTCCACAAATAAAGTATTAAAACCTTCAAGTTAATTTCTGAGTACTCATTATTTTGCCTCTTGAGAGAAATTAGCTCAGAGATTCCCAGCATGACTGTTTCTGTTATCTGAATGTATTAATTTACATTTACTTCAGATAGCTCTACTTTAAACTTTAGTCTGTAGTACAGGCATACCCTCAATATGGTCACATCGTCCCTCACACAAAGTAAGTACTGCTAAGATTTCCGCTGGCACAGCTGGATCTCTTCTAGGGCCCTTGGTGGGCAAGTAATCTACATACAGTTCACCAGGCACTGATATACATGTTTGGCCTTTAAAGATTAGCTGAGTCAAGAGAATACCAGCTACAAAACCTGTAGTGTCTCTGTATAAACAATGACAGAAAATCAGAAAGTGCAGATAGAATCTGGGAGAAATCAAGGACTAGGCTGTCTGCAGTTATGTTTCCAGGACAAAGGTCTGTTGCATCTATGCACTTTAAAAGTTTCAAGTTTAGTACAAGCTAGGAAGCCAGGACTGTTTTTGTAAGCTTCCCTTTTTATCACATCTCTGTCAATGGTGAAAGGTCAAATCTGTTACTGCTGCAGACACCAGCACAAACATACAGTAGAGAAGTGCCACAGAAACCAGCTGCAAGAATAGGCAACTCAAAGCAAAGAAGACATCTTGTCAACAGGAGGTTCCTACCTGCTTATTTTGCACAGAAAAAAATCCCTGTGAGGGTAACATTTCTTAGCTCCACATGTTTCCTGGGTACCTATGTTATCAGTAAGTGTGTGGTAACATTAAAGGAATACTTAGAAATGTCCTCTCCCAGACTTGCAGGACACTTTCTTCCCATGAGCTTCAGAATACTTTGGAGACAGAAGAGGCAACCACCTTGCCTCCTTTCAAGAAGATTGTGGAGAGTGACAAACCCTTTGACCACCAACAATCAACAGGCTGCAAGACAGATTTGTAAGCATTCCTCAGAATTTTCAGTGTCTCTTCAAGATCTAACATGTCGAAGAGACGACTGGTCACAGAGTCCATGGCCTCTACTCTTGCTGCTGAACAAATTACATACAAAAAATTTAAGAGCAATCTAGTTCTCCACCAAGTTGAACTGTTAATACAAAAGGTATGTTTCTAACTTCATACTCCATGGCACAGCTAAGAGACATTTCAAAATCATCACGGGCTAAATAACGAGCAGGGGAAGGTGCAAGATGAAAGACTGAAGTCACAGATCTGATCTTGGTTTCCTGTCTTATTCCTTCTCCTCCCACTTGACGGGCTTCTCAGATCATGTTGAATTGATTCATCCTTAGATAACTTTTCAGTTCATCATACTCTGCCATACTCTATGATGACATCTCTTTGAACTCAGTTTTCCAAATTTAGGCCATGTAAATCACTGGCCTGGTTGAACCCAGTGTAGTTGTATCCCAAATTCCAACTACAGTAGTCCTACATTGGCTGTTCCCAGCAGGGGGTTAGTGACTGCTTAAATGTGATGCCTACTCCTTGGTTAACTATTGCAAATTCATCATAAGTCCCGAAAGAACCTTAGTTGGCAAAAGAAGTTAAATGATCTGAAGTTACAAAGGAATCACATCACAAAGCTTCTAGATCTATTTAAAACACAATGAATTTCATCTAGGTTCAATTAATTTATCCCCATTAGTTTGTATAAGAACTGCTATATTTCATTTTAAATGTAAGCCATTGTGCAAAACTGAGATGAAATACATGAAAATTATTACTCAGCCCCTCACAGCCAGATTGCAGCTGCCCTCATACTGCAAGAAAAGCTGTTGAAAAGGATGTACTATCTTAAAGGACCCCCAGAAGCTTTTGTGGACTTCTTCCGTTGATGTTTGATATTTTCTTATTATTCTCTATCTACACAAATGTATGTGTTTATGCAAAGGTAGGACTACTGTATTTCAGTATTTCAGGCATTTGCATTTCATTGCCCTGAATTAGGTGCCTTGTGCCTCTTCCACTCATGCCACCTCTTGCTGCTTGGAGAGGGAAAAGAACATCTTCCCAACATCTGAGCCTGACCTAACCATAAAGAAACTGGTATCAGATACCCATAAGAACAGCTGTAGTTGCAGCTGTAAGTCTCATTGCAACCAGCTATGTATGAATCCATTCAAGTGTCTTTTTTTGTCTCACACAGTTTCCTCTCTTTTCTTTATCTTTATTCAACTGGAGAAACTAATTATACAGACTGAAAATCAATCAGAGCCCTTTCATTATTCCTTAAGTAAAGAAAATGTTCAAGATAATAATATTAGTTTGCAACTTAGAACTTTTCAGTGTGATTTAATTTAAAAATGCTCAACATTTTTGTTGTGTTATGTTTATTGAGTAGTTAAAACTCTGGCTTATGAAAAAAAAGCATTTCAGATGTGGTATGGAATAACTAGAACAATATTTCATCCAGTCATAGTCTGTGCATAGTTAACTCCCCTTTTCCTTGTACTGATCTCAGCTACACTTTCTGCTCTCGGCTGTAACTACAGTTTGTAAAAGTTTCTTACATGTTCTGCAGTCCATACTGTGCAGTGGGCCAAGCAATCAGAATGAATCTGGCTAGTCCTAAGATAAAATCAAGCATCTGTAACACATTGTGAACCAAACTAACAAATTAAGATTCCTGAAGCAGATATCTATATTCAGAAAATATTCTTTGCAAATATATTGCTTATTTTAAGTCTGTAAACACTTAGAAGTTGGTGTACAAATACTCTTAGACAGAATTACAGTCAAGAACAAACACACAAGCTACCCAAATATCAACAGAATATTGCAGCAAATATAGATATATAGCTTTGAAATGTAAGTGCCTGTGTACTTAGGTCTCCAATTGAAATCAATTTATCATTTGAACAGCAGACTCCAAATTAGACATTATTCATGCTAGTCATGGACAAGGTTGTTAGTGTCTTGAAGAAACAGTTAGAACTTCCCATCAGGTAGGAATTATGTGGCAATAAGTTAGAGGCGATCATTTTTAAAAGGAATAAAACACTCCTAGTGACAGCTAGAAAACTTCAGGTACTCTAAGAAAAAGCACTGCTTATCACTTTAACACAGCTTGCTTTGTTTGTCTTTTTTTCAGTAAAGACTACTCTAAATAGGAATCGAAGTAAATACTTTTTGTTCTCTTTGCATACTGAAAAAAAGTGGAGTTACTCTCTTATATGTATAACAATGTCAATGAATCGGTCCCAGAACTCTCACAGAAAAGAAGGCTTTTTGATTTAAACACAATTGAAAGTCACAGATCTAGAAAGCTTATGCTCTTCCTGAAGATCAGTTCGTGTGCTTCCATTAGTTGGCCAGAAGGTGGTACATTAAGACTGAGATAATTTGAAGAAGTCTTCAAGATTTTTATAAGATTTAGACAAGACTATGCCTGTTCAAAGAATTCACAATATTCATTTGATGTGATACTATTGTTTCATAATTAAGAATAATTTGAACCAACTTGCGAACAGATCTCACATAAGTGGTGGAGAAAGGACTAAAACCTGCTTGTTTTACCTGAGAACTTACCATAGAATCATATGCTGAGCTGGAAGGGGTCCATCAGGATCACTAAGTCCAACTCCTGGTCCTGCATAGAATACCCCAAGAATCACACCAGGTGCCTGAGAGTGTTATCCAAATACTTCCTGGAACTCACACAGGCTTGGTGCTGTGACGCCCTCCCTGGGGAGCCTGTTCTACTGCTCAGTTTCCCTGTGGGTGAAAACTTCTTCCTGATATCCCATCTAAACCTCCCCCAACTCAGCTTCATGCCATTTCCTCGACTCCTGTCACTGGTCATGAGGGTGAAGAGATCGGTACCTGCACCTCCTTTTCCCCTCATGAGGATGTTGAAGACAACAATGAGGTCTCCCCTTAGTCTCCTTTCCCTAGGCTGAACAAACCTACTTCTATTCACACTAATTCATAAAGTAAACATCTTCACAAATATGCATAGCTGCATGACTTATTACAAACCAACTTCATTTCCATCCCTGAAGACATGGCTTAGAGATGACTGACATATTTTTACCACTATGTCATCAAACTTTGTTCTTAGCAAGGTGTGCTCAGCCCAGAGGTTACCAAGACAGTGACTACACCCCAGCCTTGTCATTAATATTACCATGGGAGTACTTACGCTGCCAGTTTGGTTAGGCATGACAAAGCCCATGTGTGAAGGGACAGAGCAGAGCTGGAAAACAGAAAGCTGAACCTGTTTCAGCAGAGGGATCAATAAGAGAATGTGAGATTCTCTGCAGAAGAATGAATTATGCTGCTTCATCTTTCATCCAAATGGAGAACAAGGAGCAAAAGAGTAGAATGAAGACACATAGAGGTTATATATTTTTCAAAAGCAGTTCCTTTCCAAGTACTTTGGCAAAGACAAATGAAGTTAGTTTTCCTCAGTGCACTTTCGACTTTGCTTCTATCCACAAATGTCTGCCTCCCTCTCTGATTTTAATCTTCAGTACATAAAACATATCCTTCAATAGTGGAACCGTCACTGAGATGAGACCATGGACTTCATGAAGAAATATTCTGAGAATGAATAAGGAAAGAGAAATGCTCCTGCAATCTCAGGATGACTCAGGAAGTTGTTATATGGCAAACGGAATAAATCTGTAGCCAACCTGGTAAGTTCAAAGACAATCCCACTCCATCTTGGAGGAGCTCATACTACCATCCATTGAACAAGCTCTACCTTGCAAAAAGCAATTACATAAATCTTTCATACACAGACGTTACTTCATTATGCCATTAATTTTTCATGCACTATATGATAGACTGGTAACAAAATGCAGAGGTTTGAAGACCTCATTAGTTTTGTCTTGAGTGCTTGAGGTAATACCATGTGGGAAAAGCCTGATATTTACAGTGGCAGACTGCACGTGGAAATGTGCCAGCTACTGGATCCCCTTAGAATCTGCGGTCCCACTGAGCAGTATAACTTTTGACTACAAAGCAACACACTATGGTCTTGTGCATAGGCATGGGGTCTGGCTCTGTCAAATAAATGCAAGACATGTTCCCATAGTCATAGGAAAATCCAAGGCGGGACACCATCATGTGCATTACATGCCTGAAATGCTCTGGGTTTGCTATTGCCAATCCATCAGTTCAGAAACTGTACTGGTAGTGACCAAAAATGGCATCATCAGCTGATGACAACTTGGTAGTCAGTACAAAATAACTGGCTGATCTCTACTACTTAAGTGTGCAGTTCTTGCATGACCAAAGCCAGTATCACTCCAACTATCTGCTCAGTCTTGTGCCGATCCTGCAGCAAAAAAAGACAAGTCAAGTATACAGGGATGTTGAGTAAGCCTGTATCAGTGCTCAATCCACTGCTTACAAAAATAAACACTGCACAAGATATAGAACTAGACAGGGTATTTTGCATCTTCAAAATGCATTATTGCAAACTCTTTGGGCTCTCCATAACATTTAAAAATAGTAGCAGTAACTTCCTCATTCCTGCACCCAAGGCATTTCCCAGGATCAAGTTTTATATCATATCAAGTCAGCAGCTCACATCCTGTCTGCCAGATATGTCTGCACATCTCAGGTCATCTGGTCAAGAGGTAATCTCCTATTTATACACTATCTTTATCCTGAGCAATATCAAAATGATTTACAACTTATGTCACTGCTGATATTTAAAACAAATGAAAAACACAAAGACCCATTTAGCAATTTCTAATGTGAGATTCTGTGGAAACTTCAATTTCAGCTATGTATTTAAGTAAATTAGTTACCTGATGATCTGTAAAGACAAATGTGTTTCATAGACAACACAGCTGATACACAGCTATAAATTATGAAGTTAACAGTGCTCAACTTTTGCCCAAAGCTTATGCTAATACTTTTACCCCGTCGCTTGTTATACAAACATTTTCTATTTAAAGTGCAGAGAAGACCATATAACTACAGTTTGGCCAGTTCTTCTTGACTCAAGGAATATGTGAGCCCCAGGCTACAGTGAAGTTTTATGAGCTATCAGGTGAGGTGCTCAATGCAAAGGTTAGAGGTGCTATAACAAAGACTTGTGTAGGTAAATTCAGTTTGGGGATTTTTTGTTTGTTTGTTTTTTGTTTTTTTAATTCTTGGAGGGAGTTTTGACACATAACACAAAGGACTGAAGGCGACTGGCTGGAAATAGCATGAGAAAACAGAAAGGACAGCCTGATCTATGTGTAATGCCTGACCCACATGGATGTCACTGAGGATGCACCTGCCAGGGCCAACACCTCCACCCTCAATAAAAAATGTTAATTACAGATGCCTGAGAAGCAGGATGATGCAAAGGATATGACACAGGAATGGGCTGCGAAAGGCTTAGGTGCTAATCTGAACCATGTGATAGTCTAAGCGACCCTCAGCTAGCAATTTATGCTCTCTGCTCCACGAATTTTCTCTCTGTAGCAAAGCAAGAATACTGATAAATTGGAAAGTGTTAATGGCTGTTGTCAAATGCATTTGATAAATAGGCTATCATAAGTCATGTGAAAGCTTGTGGGCTTTCTAGGAACAATGCAAGATAAATGGAATAAGCAAGGAAGCTCCTACAGGGAATAAAATAATTGGAGGCAGTAGAAGCCGTGGCTCTTCGCTGAGCAAAACTTAACTCATACATGCCAAGGTATTTCCTTGTGCGCTGGCTGTTGCAAGTAGGTGTATCTGGATAAGAATAAATAGAAAGGTGGAGAAACTCTGTTAAACAGCTAAGACTCAATGCTTACGTTCCAGACTGGCTGTGAACTGCAGGGAGAGGTGCTGGGCTTTCTCTTCTTGTTGTTTGTTCCTCCCATAGGCTGAGAAACAGGCTACTGTCAACATTGTTTAGAGGCAAGAAGGATTCCACCAAAAAATACTGGAGGTCAGCCAAAAAAGCTTAACAAGAACTTGGAAAGCAAACTCTTGCAGCAACAGATACTGAAACATGCTTGTTACAGCACTAGTTTATTCTGTTATTATAGAAGAAGAAATATTTCCACTACAGTAACCTAACTTCACCCTCCTTTAAGGTGACACTCTCCTCAGTTTTTGCCCATCCAAGAAAATTACAATGATGCTACAGGGGATGTCTTGAAGAGTATTTGTAAAAGCACAGCTATATTGGCAGAGTTTGTACCTGCCCTGCCAGTCTGACTAGCACACCCATACTATCAACAACTGTGGCCAACTTTGGAAATTAACAGAACTGACCCAGCTCACCCATTGTACACATACAACAAAAGGACTCCCAAGGACAGTGGAAGACATAAAACTTGTCAGCATGTCCACCAAAATAAATTTTAATTAATGCTGCTGCTATATGACCCTCTGTCCAAATCTGAGAGTCTTATCGTCCCCTAGTGCTATCAGCATCTCATCTCCAACCTCAGGGCAGCTGTTGACCAGCCTAGGAGGCTGCTATGTTGGTTTACAACCTATTGCTTTGATTGATGAGGCCATTCCCCACTTTCCACACTTATCCGTTCCAGGCCTGGGACTCCCTTAGCACAGCCTTTCTTTCAATCCAGGCTCCCACCATAAAACCCCAGCTGTTGTGCAGCTATTCACAATGGCAGGAAATCAATAGAACCGAATACTGGGCTGTTGTCTATCTTATGTCATTTGAAGTTTTGTTTTGCCTTTTTGTATGTGTGTGTGTAGCCACACACAGGATTATTCAGGGTCACTCCACAGAAGCAGCCAAACAGAAATGATCCAACCGGCAATTTCTTCCTCTCTCTTGGACTATGCTGGTGTGATTACAGTGAACAGAAAGGCAGGGGTCTCTCTGTTAAATGTGAGACTTTGACCAAAAGAGACTCATGCATGAAGAATGGAAAGAATTAACTCATTATCCTTATCACAACACTCTGTGGTGAGAAGTGAAGAGGAAACCTGTAATTCCTTCCTCTGCATAGACTGTAACTTCCCATCTTTCTATCTCTAATAGGCATCTTCCCTCCAAGGTACAATTCTGACTGGGGGCAAAACACAGCGTACACAAGGCCCAAATGTCTATATGTTAGTCCTGCATAACTTCTCAGGCTGATTTCTTTTCTTATTTATTAGTTTTAGCAACTTTCAACACCTCTTCATCTTGCTGTGTCTCCTCTTTCTTCTCCAAATGATGCTTCCCATTCCTTTGATGGGAATGCAGAGTAGGAAGGAACAAGGAATACTGAAAATTTCTGTCCTGGATTACCAGAACTAGGAATTAGGCAGGGTACAAGGGCTGAATGGGGTGGGGTCTAACAGTGTTAGGGAAATCCCTGTACAAACTACACCACAAAAAGCTAAGTGGAAATAAACTTCTGCATTCTTGAAATGTGGAAGAGACCTAGCAGGTCTCTTCAGGGTACAGGACACGATTATTAGGGGGACGGGGGAGGATGGACAGTGGGATAGAAAACTTTACTGCCTCTATCACCAAACTGTGTGGCTGGTTTGGTGGCAGCAGAGAGACAAGAGCTGAGCACAGAATGTGACCAATGTGAAGGAAAACAACAGGGCCCCCACAGCTGCTGTGCCCTGTAAACAAAGCTCAGCTTTCTGAAGGGCCATGTGAGATTTTGCAGAAGAGCCCTGAAAGAACTGAGGTCTGCCCGAAGGAAACAACAGGGATTAGAGAAAGAAAGCACATCAGATAATAAGCTAATGAGAGGACTTTATAGAGCTTGAACAAAAGGTACCCAGATAATAAAATATAACTATTAATGTATTCCTATAAATAGATCAAAAGAACATTCAAGAAATGAATGGGTAGCAAACACTTAACAGCAATATCTTACCTAAAGCAGTATCTTACGTAGTGGCACTGACTGGCGGAGGAAATCTGGCAGGGGTTATCTTAGAAGAACAACATTGCTATGGACGAGAATGACTGCTCAGGTCCCTAGTGAGCATTCTATGCTAACATTTCAAGAACGAAGCTCATCACAATCCTAGGAAAAGAGACTTTTTTCTTCATGAGATACTGCTGCAAAATTGTTTCAGTATGTTATGAAAATGAGGGGTAGGTGGATGTTTTCTGGACACTGGCTTATTTGGGTATGGTGGATAAAATACTTAGATAAATTGTCAGAAATAGATGAGAAAGTACCACCAGCAGACATCCACCAGGTGCACAAGTTTAGAAGAAATATCTAAAAGGATTTAGGAATGTAATGTAATCTGATCTTTTGCACTGCATCTCCCCAGTTTGCTGGTTTGTACCACTCATCTAGGTCCCATCAAGGTCAAATAGTGGAACAAAAAAGCCAGTCACATGGACAAGAATGTGCACCCTTATGGAAACCTTTGAATTTAACACCTCACATGAAAGAGCATTTCTTGTACGATTTGTTCAGGAACACACATACTAGCACTTCAAGTCATGAAGGAGAATTTTGCCTTCCATTGGCTTAGTGAAAGCTTGTTTCTGCTGGAGACAAGGAAAAAGAATGTCCTGGAAGGGAGTGTGTTTGTTTGAACCAGAATTTTAATGCTCTAGAAATGCTGACAGCTTGCTAGATTAAATCCTATATTTACTAACTCAGCAGTATCCTCCTCCCTAAAGTTGCCCATCATCACTATACCACAACATAAGGGGGCAACCCTAGAAAACAAGGTATCTATGGCATGTTGCAAATCTGTGCTTGAGCTCTTTGAGCTGGATCTGAACAAAACTGTTTCTCGGCATCAACTCTGCTGATGATTTTGGATATGAAATTGGTTTACCCATAAACCAAACTGAAACCCAACTCTTTCATTATAAGATCTGAACAGTTGTCTGATGGCAGCAGCCTGACTGTACTGGGGTAAAAACCATGCCACGTGGGGTCCTGTGGTCGACCCAGTCTCCTTGTGAATAGTTTCATGAAGCATCAGGAAGCAATTACCAAATCCAAGCAAAACCTAATTATGACCCCTCTCCTCCTTCATCAACTATCACTTAGAAGAAGCCAGAATTCCTTTTCTCCTCTCTCCCCTACAGTTAAAACATAAATGAAGGGGGGGTTTCACCTTTAACGTTTTAGCGCTGTTTAGTGTCTTTGTGCCGAGTCTTTTGTCTTCGGGAAGAGCCTGCTTCGGTGGAAGCCGATGGAAAGACAACTGTCCGGCAGACAATGGAGCTGTCTGCCGAGCAGGCGCTTCGGAGCGGACACCGGGATGGCCGAGCCAGAGGCATTCCCGGCCTGTTGCCATGGCAGCGGGGTGAGCGGGCGGCACCGCAGGGGGGCTGTCCCCTCTCCCATGGGGGCTGTAACCCGCCATGGAGGCTGTCCCCCCTCCTGGCTGTCCCCCGTCCCATGGGAGCTCTACCCCGCCACGGGGCCTGTCCCCCCACCCATGGGGTCTATCCCCCCCGCGCTTCGAGGTGCTCCCCGCATCGGGGCGGCCCCGTCCCCGCCGGAGCTGCCCCCGCTCTGTGAAGCCCCGCTGCCCGTCGGCAGCACCGCCTGGGGCTGGGTGGCAGTGCCAAGGACGAGCAGTGTCCCCCGGAGCCAGAGAGGGCGGCGGGCGCCGGGTGTAGCCTGGCTTGTGGAAAAGGCGCTCCTCCGGAGTACCGACTTGTACAGACAAGCCTGTTAGCTAATTACTGAATTTGAAGTAAATCAAAATAACATGCACCAAACAGGTTGAAAGCGTTGTATGCCTGGAACTAGCATCCTTCTGGGTTCCCCAGAATTAGGGGGTGGAAACACGGGTAGTCTCTGGTTGTAGTTATTTCACAGGAAGCTCTGGCTGATCAAGGATGTTGAGTAGCGGGTTTGCAACTTTTACAGCAAGAACTGATTCCATGTATTTTATCTCTTTCTCCGGCACAGCATGCTACAGTGTGAGCCATTAGCAAGTCATTCAATGGAAGTGGCAACACTTCGCCAGCACAGAGAATAAATATAGATAGCATTATCCTCTGTAAACACAGGGTAGGGTTTAACAGGAGGGCAGCTAACTGGAGTCCTGTATGCTTCCACTAACTTTTGGCTCTCGGCATCGGGTCTCTGTATGTACATGTCGCTCTAGGGTATGCAGATTTTTATAGTCACTGTCCAAACGGGAAAGTTCTGGTTGCTTTTGTGAGAGGCAAGACTTTAATATAAATGATCCTTGAAGAGAAAAAAAAAGAAAAGGATCAATTGTTATCCTCTAATTTCCCTTATTCACTGTAATGTTTGGGTACACAAATTGAGGAAACAATGTCAAGCAGACACAGCAATTCCCTTTTCCGCCAGAGCAGCCTTACTTTTGATTTGGTTAGAAGAACAAGGACCTTGCTACAGCAGCTGTCCATTCTAAAGGTTTGTAAACTATCAGTTTATGTAAGCACACCAAAGTCTGAGTGTTTCTTCATTGCCTTTAGGGCCTGCAAAGCAGGCTGAAAATCTCTTGAGAACAGGAGCTCTCATGAGAGTATGTGAACTTCAGGTCAGGACAGAGAGTCTCCTGGATCAGCATTCCTGACAACATTTCAGTGATTCTCTGTTGGTCCCAGCTGGAACCTGTACATGCTGAGGCAGCTGCAAAACAGACAATAAGCTAAGCTCAACTGAACAGCTTCCAGCTTCGGTAAAGCTCTGGAGTTCAGCTTAAATTTGCGAAGGAGAAAGTTCAGGTTGGTTCTTTTAATCTACATTACTTCATTCATTTCCTAGCAAGAGACCACCTGGAAAGGGTGTCTGCCCATGGATGGCCAGATGCCAAGCAGATTTCACTACTTGGTGAAGATACTCCTTGGCTGGTTAGGCTGTCTGCACTTGCACGATGCAGCAGATAAAAGATAAGAAAAGCAGAACTCTGCAATTTTGCTGAAGTGGCAAAAGGGAGACTCTGTTGCTACAATGAGCCAGTAGGAGCTACCTTTAGATGGAAATAATTTTGCACACCTCACTTATTGTTGTCTGTAAAGGTGTTTTATCATGAATGGTATGTTTAATATTAAGTACTCAGGCACAACATGCATGGATTTCAGTCAGGTAGGGAGGGTCATACAGAAGGAGGGTAACATTACCAGAGGGCATCTTTAGAAGCAGTGATTCTGGAAAAGATTTGGATGATTATCCCCTCTAGTGCAATCTCGAGACTAAAAGAACTGATGTAATAGGATTTAGGAAGACAGAAACATGAAGCGGAGGGGAAATAATTTCATTTGTGTATGTAGAATGGCCTGATTCCCAGTGGACCACTATGACCTGATCTTTTGTCCAGAATTCAGAGACTTAGAAAAATGGAGGAGGGTTCAGAAAAGATTCACAACAACTAAAAAGGAATAAAAACTCTACCACACGGCAAAAGATAAAAGCTCAATCTATTTAATCTGCTCCACAGGAGATTCAGGAACAATCAGTCTGTAAGCACCTACACAGAAAATTATAAAAGAAAAATTGCTGTGATCTAATAAGTGATATGTGATAATTGGAAGGCAACATGGAGAAACTTAGATTTAAACTCATGTAGAGTTTTAATACCAAGAGCTATTAACCACTGAACTGATTTACCAAAAACCCCCTGCTCAGTGAAGTCACGGGAGTGCTTTAGGCAGGTGAGATTATTCTAGTTCTCAAAGGAGGTAAATCAGGGATGTGTTATGGTTTGTCATATGCAGAAGTTCCAGCTACATAATGGCTTTAAAGCTTTGCGATGTTTTCATCTGCATGGGAAAAAATATAGTAATGGTTATTTAGGTACCTCCATCTCATTGCCCTGTTGTGTGATGAATTTTGAAATAGCAGAACGAATTTGAGTGCTGCTCCCTCACAGAAAAACATTAATGTAACTCAGTTACATGTGGACAATTGAAGCTGAAATGAGTATTATGGAACTGACTGTAAGGAATGGAAAGTTAAAGTTACAAAGAAAGCCAGGCCACTATTCAGGAGGCCAAATATAATCTTATCTATGAGGATGTCCTCACACAACCTGATTTCCAAGTGATCATACATGATCCTACACATAAAAAACCAGTGCAGTACAAACTTGTTGAAAGTAATAGATGAAGAAAAAATATTTTGCATCAAATTATCCTTATGTCAACTTAGCTGAATTTTGTTTTTTTGCCCTTCAAAACTGGGTTCCCAATGTACACTTTTGTGTAAATCCAGCTGCTTATTCCTGCATAAGCGAGGGCAATATGCTGCTTGTGCTTTCAACAAATACCGAGTCCCCTAACAATGCAGCACTTGACGAATCTGAATTGCTCACTCACCCACTGAAATTCTATACAGAGCAGCTCAGATCTGTTCACCTCACAGCAAAACCTGCTTCCAGACCTTGCCTTTCTTGAACACCTCAGTGTGCAGACACAGATCTCCATTATCCTTTCCGCAATATTTGGGGAAAAAATGAATACAGATAGCTCTTTTTGTATGTTTAATGTTCTTCTGTTACAGAGAAACTTTTATGAACAGGGAAACAGCCAACTTTTCCTCTGCCTGATCAGAAAAGAAATAACCTCCCATGAAAGTTCACGAACCAAACCGCTCTCCTCCCCCACATCCTCCTCGGCTTTACAACGCGGTACGTTTACAACACGCGCTATGAATAAGGCACAGGACATGCCGATTTAGCTGCATGCATACATACAACTCACGATTCCCTTTCAATCACTTGTTCTCGGAGGACCAAACATCAATACTCAAACATCATCCTACCAGCAGTGCTCACAACATCAAACTCTGTCTCTAAATAAAACTTTCCTAAGTCAGTGGTATGGTGTTGGAGGTTCCCTTGGATTTCACGGGCTGAGCCGTTTCTCCCAGTCTCCTCTCTCTGTAGTATCAGCCATCCCTCCGCCTGCCCACCCGCCTGCCCAGGCGCGCACCGCCCCGCCGCTGCAGTACCTTGCTTCTGAGCGAAGTTTATGCGCTCCTCCTCCTCCCACCGCTACAAAAAACTGAACCCAGACCGCCGAGATGAACGGATCCTCTCCTCGCTGCACTTACCCGGGCTCAGGTCCCTTCCGTTCTGCCGTCAGCGTTGCTGGCTGTCCCCCCACCCCGTGTCCGCGGTCGCCCGTGGCTACGGGCGCCAGGGCAGTAAAGCCTTCCGCGCCGGCTCCCGCGCCGGCCAGCCCGCCCCTCTGGGCTGGGCAGGGCGGGGAGATGCGGATATGTGCAGGTTGTGGGCAGATCAGGCACACCCAGAAAAGTAGGAGGTGGGAGACAGACAGGCAGGGAGCAGCCAGCGAAACGGGTGCAGAACTTCACGCTAAACCCCGCCGAACAAAAAACCCAAAAGTTTTGGGGTTTCCTCCTCTGTACAAAAGCTGCGCGTTTGGGGCGAAACTAAACCAAAGTCCCAAACATTTCAGCTGATCACCTTGCAGAAATGCAGCAGGCTGCTCCCCGTGTCAGCAGATGAATCACCGTGTCCCGTTAACTCTTCAGACACCAGCCGTCTTTAGGACAGGGATTTCCTTTTGTCCTCTCAGGTGAATGGTTTTGGATTTACTCCAGGCTGGGTAAATATAGAGATAACTTTTAAATGCAAAGTACACACCACATTTTAAAGAACTCAGTCAGTCAGCCAGCCAGCCAGTCATTTTTAATCTCCTTGGAAACATTTGCCTATGTTTCTCATAGTCATAGACATGAGTCTCTCTCAAACTAAAGGACTGAACTTAGAGGGCAGTTTCTGATCATTGGAAAGATTTGAGATTCTAGTGCAGTCTTACAGATGGAAAATGAAGAGTATAAAACTTCAGTTTTTAAACACCAAGTAAGACAAATGTATTGCAGTGAGATAACAGGATATGTCCATTTGTGACAGTGGAGGATTAGATTTGATCCAGGAAGTTCTTGGTAATTCTTCCCAGAAAAGCCAAGTGAGAGAAGGAGACCCAAGGTACCTACCAAACAGCCAGGTCCGCCAACACAGAGTGCTCTACCTGCCAAATACACCTGTAGGTCTCCCCAATGTCATAGTTTAGCCTACATTTTTTTCTTTCCTTGCCCTCACCTCTGCCCCAAGCAGTTCAGCTGTAAGACTGAAACCTACAGGGACAATCTGTCTGTGCCTCTGAGAAACAGCCAGCATTCTTCTGCTCCACTGTGACACTTCTAAGGTTATTTGGGTTTGTCTCATTTCCCCTTAGTGGGTACTATGCAGAAAAAAAATATATATTTAGGATTCTGACCCACTGAGGAAAACAAATAGATTGTTTGAAGCCAAGGTTATCTGGATAATTGGGAAAACATGCCAGAAAGTATCTGGCTTACAGATAAATTATTGATTTGACATTTACCCATTAAATTAAATATAGAAATAATTTTAAGTACATTGAATGCATCACAGAAGGTAGATGGCTTTTTGGTTTGAATGGTGGAGTGTGACAGGGTGCAGAACCAACAAGGAAAGGCCAAGCTACAACTTCTGGATGTTGGTATAACAGTGATTGGGAATTAAATGATGG
>VWZD01008510.1:214133-295094 GCA_013396695.1 Sakesphorus luctuosus
TAAACTGAGATTGGACGTGACACTGAGTGCCATGATCTGGTAAACGGACTGGAGTTGGACCCAGGGTTGGACTTGATGATCTCGGAGGTCTTTTCCAACCCAATCGATTCTATGATTCTATGACTCTAGAGCATTTTCCAAACAGAGCTGTGATATTTTCTGTTGAACGCTTTAAAAACAAAAAACTAAAGGAATATATAGGGAATGTAAAGTTCTTAAATTTTTCAGGAAAGATGGTGAGGAATATTTACCTCCTGATGATGACTAGGCAACTGGATTAAAAATGCCACAAGAACCTATTTTACACTTTCACTTCAATTAGATGGCAGGCTTGGTCTGACTCCAGCAGATCTGGCTGTATCCTGTGGTTCTCTAGCCTGTTGCATTGGGACTGTAGGTGGTTACACTGTTAAGTGTAGTGACCAGTTGCCTACAAAACTTGCTGATTGACTTGAGTGGCATTTTCCCAACTTACGCTAATTTAAGTGGGTCTAAAGTCATAGTGTTCAAGTACAGAAAATAAAGATTTTTTTGGTGGGGAAATGTTTTAATGAAATTTGAAAAATGAAAATATCTGTAAAATTTTCATCCATAAAAAGTAACACATTTTTTAATGCAATAGTAGAAATCCAGACCCAAAAGCCAAAGTCCTAGAGCACCACACAACAGAGAAAATGGCTAGGGAAAAATTGCAGCTTCAGATTCCTGTAAGGTGCAAAAATTATCATCACTGATGAGATTTAAATGACACTGCAGGGGACTCCAGTGTAGCATTAGCTACTGATAGAATTGGTAGGCATTTTCTCAGAGTACCATTACTTCATTACTTTGCAACAGTGCTACTGCAATTATCCAGTCAACAAAGAGAAATTTAAGTTTTGAAGTAGAATATGAAGAAATTTTGCATGCAGAGGGGCCTTCTGCCAAGTAAAGGGGAATGACAGTCTCTTTACCCATTTTACTTTCCCTGGCATATGGCAAGATGCAGCAGGTCACCCACTAGAAACAAGTTGAAGCCACCAGCATCACAGTTCTCAAGCATTTAAGTTATTTTAAATCAGAAAGGAATAGAAGTAGAGCAGAAAAGAGAAAAAATGGACAGGAACAGAGAAAATTCTAAAGGGAAGGAAGGGAAAAGGGACCTTGTGGGTCAAAGAACATTTCTTAGAGCACTAGCAGTTGGGAGGCTCAAGAGCAACCTTGAAAGCTTTCTGTAAAGCAAGGCATGGGCTGCAGCATGGGGATTAAAGCTGTTCACTATTTAACATACTAAGAAATAGTTCAAACACAGAAATGCTATAGCCTAGCCATCCATCCTTGTATTTTCCTCCTTCTCACTTCTTCCCTGGGAAAAGAAATCAAGAGGCACATAAGCTGTGTTTCCATGGCCAGCAGGAAAAGCCTGATGAGTCCTGGTCCTCTGGTGTTTGACTTGAGAATGATCCAGGAATCAATGGGTTAATTTCCAGTGCCTTTGCTCACTGATGAACTCTTCTCCCAGCCATCTGATGAGGAATGTGTTGGTTTCTCTGACCTGCTTTTCCTTTTATCTAGCAGACAAGGAGCTACTGGCTTTGGCAAAACCCTTCTCCCTTCACACCTGTTTGCTCCATTAGTTCAGGTTTGGGTTGTTCAGACATGCGAGACAAACTGGTTTTATTCTGTGGATGCAGCTGGACTGTCAATCTCAGCAGAGCACAGTCCACCCTTTCGCCCCAGCAGTCCCCCAGCCTCTGCCAGACCTGAGCAGCTTGGCACGGGGACAGAAGGCAGAGCTGAAGCCTCAGTCAGAGGTGACAGCCAGCTCCTCATAGGTACAGGGCAGCCTTGCAGGGTGAGGGTACAGCCATGAGTGTGCCCACCACCAGCTCTAGAAACCAGCTGTGTCCAGCGTCCTTTACTGCAAATGTCCTGCAAAACACGCGCTGCCTTAGTGTGAGCACACAGAGGGAACTGCGTGGCTGTTCAGCATGCAGCTCTCTTGGTAACTGAGTCAGCTGGTGAAAGCAAATCACTCAAGACACCTTCTCTGCATTTCCTTAACTACCTTGCCCTCTCAATAGCACCCCATTAGCATCCACTGTGCATGAGTGCATCCACACTGATACGCTCATGTGCCTTGCCACTGCTGTGTTACTGAGAAGCCATCTGATGTTAGTGTCTTAACTATGGAGCACTGACGTCTCCTAGCTAAGCTGCTTTGACCTTTACAGGAGATCAGTTCATCTGATGCTGTCCATCTCTGGATGGACACATCCAGATTAGTCATATATGTGACTAATCAAGAAATCAAGTGCTCTTCATGAGGTTTTAACTATGCTGTGACACACGGGCTGGTCCCTGCAACCCTGGGACACAGAAGAGACAAAGAGCTGAAGCTGAGTCCTGTAATTTCAAACTGAGCGGAGTTTGAAAGCAAGGTTTGATCACATTGTAGGGAAGTTCTCATAACACTTGTTATGTCTAAAGAATTTGCAGTGGCATATATTTTAGCAAAGATTTATGGTCTTTGCAGAGCCCTGAAAACATACTCATATTGTTCATCCATGCCACTGTGTCTTTACTGCTTTTGTAGCCATGCTAAATCAAACAGAAAACTGCTCATGAGTGACACAATCTGTATTTACCTTAAGGCGAGACCCTGAAGGCCTGAGGTCTACCATCAGTGAGGATGATCTGTGTACAACAATAACAAGTACGTAGCTCTGCTGAAACCTCTCCTGTAGCAATGCACTCTCAANCTCCTGCCCTAGCCTGTGCCCCTGTGTGTCCTTTCAGGGGGGCTCTCAGGGAGCACATGGTGGGGCTTGGCATTGAGCACACACTTCTCCTGGGTTAATGGATTAAGAATCCTAACTCCAGGTAGAAGCACCATATCGTTGCCGATTCCTTCAGCACACAACATTAACGAGGCTACAAGAACCACACCGCCTTACTCTCTAGCTAAGCAAGTTTTCAAATACAGCCTTTAAAGCAGTGCAGTTTGGTGGCTTTACCAAAAAAAGTATAATCTACTGACTGAGACAAAGACACAAGCTGAAGACTGTGCAGTCCAATCACAGCATTTGCCGAAGAGACACACCAACATTCAAAGAAGGGGAACAATGTACATGCAACTGCATCAACAGAGTGAAATGCCTTTGTGTCTCTCCCTCTTTGGAGATGAAGAACTCAAAAGATTTGCAGGGAATCCTGCAGGTCTCCCAGGATACACCATAATTCACACTAATAATGCGTTGCTGGAGGCAACCAAGCCTGAACAAACAAATCAGGCCAGGGGAGGAGGAGTGGTGGGTTCATGAATGCAAAGCCTTCACTAAAGCCTCTCTACTTCTTTTTTATGTAAACTTTCTCACCCAGATCCTAATTCTGGCTGGCTGGTGAAGGGCCTGCCACAGAGGAAACACAGCGAAGCACCCTGGGTCAACATCGTGTCCCCCTTCCAGAGCCAACTGACTGTGCTGGAGACAGCGGTGTGCGGCCCAAGGCATAGCAAAGCAGTGAAACTGGCACACTGGCTGGCGTGACAAACACACCAACACTCCCTCCAGCTGTCTGCTCTGCCAGATGGACCATGTGCCTCTCTGTGCGCTGTGCGCTGGCATGTGCTCCCTTTCCATCCCAATCCCTCCTGAAGACTCATGCCTACCACAAAGCATACAAATGCACGTGTATTGGAGGCAGAAGCAAGCACAAACACATAGAAATCCCTGTGCTTTCTGCACTGAACAAATACTTCTGTTGGGCTTTCCAGGAGGAGGGCCAAGTTTTAGTGAAGCGAATCAAGAATATTCTTGGTTTCTATGCAAGAACACAAATTTCTTTCACTCCATTCAGAACTGACACCCTTCTTACTACACATTTCTTGTAAGAACATGTATATCTCATCACCACACGCCATTATCCAACCATATAATTTTTTTTCAGAAAAAGAGGATTAATTTTAAATTGTAGACTTATTTTTCTGCATGTGGATAATGGCCTAAAGCTTGTCAACCGTTTGTGCTAGACACCTATTCTTTTGTGTAGAGAAAGAGTTATACAGACTATTTTAACTACTATCAGATGTCTGCACTGAATGACAGTATGGCATATACCACATTTTTTCAAAAGGCTCACAGATCCACCAGATCAGTATGAAAACAGACTCAGAGCTACCCTGCTCTCTCTGGCCATGTCAGTGTTGCTGTAGAGAGTCATCCTCTTCATGTCTCCAGAAAACAAAGAGTTTTAAACACTCCTTTTAACATAACCTGAAACCTGTGAAAGTGGCAAGTCTAAGTTTACACATTATCTGCATTTCAGATAATAATCAAAACAGCTACTTGATGAAATATCAACTTCAACATGTTCACTTTATACCATGAATTACCCTTTGTTAGTAACCACTGATCTCTTGTCCTACACTTCTCACTATTGCTATGAAGTACTGAAGACACCTAAGTGTTATTTGTCTGTGCTGCTCATACATTAAATTATTCCCTTGCCCCCAAATCTGCCTTTGGCTGTTTCAGGAAACAATGCATTTTTTAACTGCCATGTTTTTGAAAACAGGCAAAAATCCCTAGGGCCAGAGACAAAAGGTGTCTATTACAGACTCCTACCTTCTCAAATGCTATCCACACCGAGATTTTAACCAGTGAGAAAATTCCTACAGGCAGTTGCACACACGGGGGTCACAATCTGAGTACACACTTCATGAGTTTGTGCCTCTTCTGAGTGCCGCTGTGTATGTTTATGTCTGAATATATAAAAGGCAGCTAAAAGCCAAAAGAAAAAGGTATCCAATGGTACCTGACTGCCAGCATGGCAGATTCCTGGCTGCCCTGTGCCAGGGATGGAGATTGCTTGCTCTGCCTCCAAGAGCTGATTCTTACCTGCCACAGCCCTCTGCTCCTTGATCCTGTCCTGCCAAGGGTGTGTGAGGTTCTCCCACAAACAGCAGTTCCCACACCCTTGACAGCGGAAGGACCAGAAAGCCCTGGCTGCTCCTGCTCTTCTCAATTTTCTTAGTCTTGCTTCTACCCTACAGCAGAAACAGGCCTTGGATCCAACTGCCCTCCTGCTCCCACCCTCCACTATGAGGAGTCAGGCATGTAATGCTGTGGAGGCAGGTCCTGTATCCTCAGGCATGGTAAAGCCAAAGGCAGTTTGGAAGGGAAAAGAAGTGCAGAAAAAGTGAAAAGGGACTGCTGACCACATCCACAGTTCCCTGGCACATCAGACCCCTCATCCCCATGAAGCCCCTCTTCCCACCATTGGATGCCCCCACCTAGGACCTCTCCTCACCTTCTTCACCTGACCAGAGCACATAGTATGTGGAAATATGGTTGTGTCACTGCACTAATAAAAGTGCTGAAGATTTATTTCTTCCCTTCACTCCCCCAGATATTAGTTTAGCTTTCATGCAGGAACTAATCGGCATGTAAATTTCACAGAAAAGGACCTTATCCTAATCTCTGAATTTTCAAAGGAGCTTCAGCTTCATCCCTAGTCTAACACTTAAGCCACCAAAGTAAGAGATGTTTTTGTTTGTTAGAGAGATTACTTATTTTGTCAGTCTCACTATTTAATTCTGCCCTACAACTAGAACTGTTATAAAGCCAACAGAGGACTAGTCAACCTGGAAAGCTGGGTCTCAACGGGCCCTACCTTTCTCAGAAATAATCTTCAGTGGTAATGTTACATATTGGAGCAAACGCAAACCACATATATGCATATACAAAGAGCAAGGAAGTGTGACTGTTGTCATAATTAAACATTAGTGCACCTAGACATTGTGCCAAAGCTAATGAGTATTTTGCCCTTGCTCTTTAATAATTATGATGCAAAGCACAGTGAAAAGGGTACAGGAGGAAGGCTAGATAGTCAAAAGTAGGGAATGGAAATGGAAATTAATGAGGTAAGAGAACATTTTGGAGAGGTTACTGTGCTTAGATCATGAGATATGATAAGCTCCCTTCCTAAACTCTGAAAAAACTCACTAATGCAGTTACAGCTTTCATTACAAACATTTTAAAGGAATCAGTTCAGATGGAAATGGTACCATAAATCTGAAGAAGAGCATATACAGTAACCATATTTTTAAGAGGTAAAAATTGCCCTGGAAAATACAGGTACTTGCCTGATGCACTGGCACAAAAGGAAGTAAGATCCTGGGATGTATCAAGGAGAGAATTCCTGACGACAGGGACACTAATAGCTTGATATCATGCTATGATGAGACCTCAGTCTGTGCACAGTTTCAGTCACCACATACCCGACAGACTAATTCAAACAGCAACATGACCTGAGAAAAACTTTCTGGGATAAGGAGAAGAATGGAGGACCAGCATACTAAAGAGCTTGTCTCATTCAGTTTAGCAAATGAAAACAGAGAGATAATTACATGGTATAAATATATTAAAGGAGTTACACTGGAGAGGGCAAAAAGCTACCTGAAAAACAATTTTGGCACAGGAACATATGGATAAGAAACGGTCAGCAATATATCTTAAGTGAATCAAGCTCTCAGAAACGTCTACATATGAAAATATATCAGCTTCAATAAAGAGTTGACCGAAGTCTGCATGTAAATGGCATAATTTCCAAAGCCTAGGGCAGTCCCGTGGTGTAATGGATAGCACTCTGGACTCTGAATCCCAAGGTCCTGAGTTTGAGTCTCAGTAGGGACCATCCCCTGGCAGTCAATGCCTCCCTGCCATCCCATCCCGTCACATCTCAGATGCTCAGCAGGGTCAGCCCCGGTTAGTACCGGGTGCTGTGACAGTCCTGAGGACTTCCCTGTCACTGTCCAAGCTCGCTCGGCCGTGGCAGATGGACCTTAGGACTTAAATGGTGGAGCCAGTTCTGTGCATGCTGTGCCTCATCTAAAAAATCCACTGCGGAGGCTGGAAGGGCACACCCACATGGGGAGAGCCCTGCCCAAATCTTTGTTTGCGAAGTCTGGCCATACACATACACGTATACAAAGCCTATAATGTGCATGAGGGCATAGAGCTACAGGACATATGTTGACAGGATCTCTAATCTCCCTTTAGGCACTAAACTAAAGAGCTAGGTTTGGAGAGGGGCACACTGAGCTGCAGCTATTTGAAAATGTTGTCACGCTGCAACAATAATAGCTGGAACACGAGAATCTTGGAAAGAGTTTTACATACTAAACTGAGATCTGGACTTCTTAACAAAAAGTACTGAGCATTTTTAATGGTTTAAAAAAATTGAATCCTGATTAGTTCTTATCAGTCTCATGAGATTTACTTCAGTACAACTAGGGTATTGACAAGTAAACTGGACTGGCATCCATATCACAAAATCCAAGATGATAATTCTCATTCTTGCTAACCAAGATCAGAATGAAGAAATAGTGTCAAGTCTCCTCTTCCTTTCATATAATGTGTACAGTCACAATGGAAGTTTGTATCTGTTCTAAGACTGGGCAGAGAGATTTGGTCTCGTCTGTCAAACATAAGGACAATTAAGACCAAGTTGTTTATAATAAGAGAACATGGTCATTAAGCAAGGCTCATGTCATATCTGTATTTCAGCATTATTTGGTCTGATCAGTGCTACATGAGCTAAAAACCAGAGATGTTGCAGTAAAGACATAAATAAGCAATTTCCCTACAGTACTCTCAGTACTCCATTCAACTCTGCTCATTTCTGGCTTGAAAGAGCAGAAAATGTTACAATTTTTCCCTAAGACTGGGCTGAATAAAAGAATAATGAAGGCAGAAGTTCTGATAAAAATGGACATTTAGCACAACAAGTTTTTAAGTGGGCACAAGAAAATAAATTACCAACATAGAAGCTGAAGGTTTTGCTTAAATGATTCTGTACATTATTCTTGTTTCTGAAAAAACCTGCTTCCCATTTTATCATACATCGTTCTTTGAGAAGATGACTCTATAACTGACCCCCATAGGTGTCAATCATCACTATTCCAATTCCTGTGCTGCATAGTCCAGTGATCCCCTGAGCCTTTCTTGGGTTTCAGATGATACCACAGTAAGTGAGAAACAAGCAAATCTATGCACTTGGGCATCATGAAATTTCTCATTCTTATTTGCCCTCTGCTGCTTCCAGCCTTTTCACTGTTTTACACTGTCAGTTCCATTCAGCCCCTTCATATTCAGACAGAAAAGTCCACACACAACTGGGATCTCTAATCAAGAGCACATGCAATAATTTACAGCTCCTGTTAATTGGTGCTACTGCTGAAGCCTTGCTTGCTTCTCTGCCTCGTAGAATTGATGGGGGAAAATGCCAGTTCTCAGGTGGGTAACTTTGCCCAGTGGTGAATCTTGCTGTTGTCTGAAAGCTGCAGAATTGGGTTCCCTGGGGTGCAGTCAGCTCTGTGGGCACCAGCTATGTTGCCACGCAGCACAAAGCTGGGGCAGTGCTGCACCACTGCTACTATATGGCCACAGTGCCATTTCTGCCTCCCGTCAGCAATAGAGCAGCACAGCAGCATGCTGTCAGGAACAGAATGCAAAAGGTGAGATAACATTGTTGAACTGATGTTTGCCACTTTGAAAGAAGTGGATGTGGGGAGATATCTTGGTGCTCTTCTCTCCCAGCAGCTTTAGGTTCAGAAGCTATTTAGGTTCAGAAGCATCCTGCAGAATTGCTCCAAACAAACCAAGTCCTTCCTCTTTCAACACAGCAGTCACAGATAGCTGCTGCACTTAAGCATTCCATCTCCAATTAAGCTTCACACTGAAATGTCCTGTCCAGCTGCAAAATCTCCTACTGAACTCCTCAGGCTTATCACATCAGCCTGTGGCTTTTTGCACTGCATTAGAGAGCAACTGGAGCCAATGCAAACACCATGGCTGAGGAATCACAGCCTTACAAACACAAATAAATGGCTTTGTACCACCTAGTCTGCCTTACTTGGCCTGAGAGAAACTACAAAGCATCGACCCACATCTATTCTCTTGGGATATGGCCTATATAAATCGATATCAGCAGGTTAGTCCTGTGACTTCTGTCTGCTTTCTTTTCAGCTGATCGGACTGTATGAAAACATCAGTGAATAGGTGTGGAAAGAGTGAAATTTATCAAGAATACCATGTAGGCTCAGCACTTAGCTCTTCTATAACAAAGATGACCCTGATACAAATCTACAGTTACTGTAGCCTGCACTTCAGAATAGCCATGAGAAGAAAACTCAGCACCTGAACTAAGAGATGCTCCTTTAGCTGTTTGCAGCACAGGGCCCATGACATGGATGAAATCAGAACTGATTCTATGCTAGCATGCAGACAAGAAAACACTCCATTAAACAGAAAAACTATGAATTTTTAAAAATGTATGTATTTTAGATAAAAAAGCTTTTAATTAAAACATTTCCAGGCAATAATGAAAATCAAGACTCAGTTCTTTCATGCTACCACTTTCTCCTCTCATACTCTGCATCTTTCTTGTCTTAGACCTGGTGTTCTCAGACTGTGGAGGAACAAGGAAGGCCTGATTAATTCAAAGGAGTAAGCAGGACAAGACTCAACTTAGTGGGCATTATTAGGAGCAGACACTTCTCAGCTTTCTTCTAACTCCTTTCTTACTACGAGAGCAATGTTAAATCCTGTCCTGCATGCTGAAATTCCTCATCATCTCTGAGGAAAAAGCAAGAACCTGATAGTCCTATGGCAGCATCAACCACTCTTCTTTGGGAGGCAAGGTAGTAGAGAAGATAAGTAATCAGTGTTATTTTCTAGGGCATAGTTGAGGCAGATACTGAACCTTTTGAGGTTCGGAGACTGCATTTAGCCCCAGCTGAGGGCATGAGTTGGAAGAGCTGAGCTCAGTGACATCTCAGTTCTGCTTTAAATGTGATCACTAGGACAGTCCTTTTTAAAAATGAAGTTTTGAAGGGATGGAGATGTCTGAACAGGGGCAAACTTTGCTGCAGTTGATGTTAACTAGAAAAAATATTATGCAGATATTTTCTCAGGATATGCTAGTATTATAGACTGGCTTGAGCTGGAAATGATCTTAAAAATGATCTTGTTTCAACCTCTCTGCCATGGGCAGGGACACCTGGTTGCTTCAAGCCCCATGCAGCCTGGCCTTGGACACTTCTAGGGATGGGGCATCCACAACTTCTGTGGGCAACCAGTTTCAGTGCCTTCCTTCCTGCCATAAGGAGTGACTCTGGTCCACTGCTTATACCTGCAGTCTTCAGGAAAGAGCAAGGCTGTCAAACTATATGGCAAAGGCCATTTTGCTTCACCAAGCCAGTGAAGCTTAACAGAGCTGCAGGCTTCCCCCCTGCCAAACAGGGACGAGAACAGCACTACTACAGAGGTCACTGGGATACTGTGGCCAGGCAGAATTGAAGAGATGATGATTCACAGTACACAGGTCCATCTTGGGATCACATTTCTACTGCTATGAATGATCTAGACCTAGCTTCCTAGTTCTGCCCTAACAATGTGTTACTTTTAAAGTAGTTAGAAATGCTTGAGAAAAATATGGGACAACTCCTGAATTGCTAGCTGGTATGGGACATGAAGAAGAAAAGAAAAACCTGCCTCTGGTGCTGAGTTTAGCCCTTACAGGTTGGAGTTGTGCAAGAGTACATTTTAGGTGCTATTTGCTCATGGTACTCTGGAGTCTCCTCCTACTCGAAGCAAGGGTTTGATGTTCCCAATGCAGCCTCTCCAGCAGACTTTGGCAGACTCTCATGTACAAGTTTTTTCATGTGTGTGGGACTGGGACACCAGAACAACCTGGTTAATAGTTACACAGCATAACTGAAGTGCAGCTCTGGATGGAAGGTAGTAACCATCAGCATACATTACTTTCCCCCTTGCCCTGGTAATTAATATGGAATAACTTCAGAGCTTGTAGCCTGTTTCTGGCTTTCAGTGCAACCACAATGCACAGCTATACAATCTGTTCCAAACTGTTTGTTTGAAACCCACAGAACATCATTCTGGTAATCACCATATCAGGACTCAGCATCTAGTTGGCTGAAGTTACAGAAAGAAAGTTTCTGAGAAAGCTACTGCAGAAAAGCATTAGGAAACAGTTTGAAAAGTTATTATGTGCTGTCCATTGTCCTAAAGAAATAGCTGGAGCTGAGCTTGTCAGAATTGCCATCTCCAATTTTTAAAAGAGAAGCAGCAGAACACACTTAAATTAAATGATACTTCAAAAATAATAACATTCTCAGAATTAATTCCTTGTGTTATTTATTAACTTTCTGGATTTTGAGCAGTTAGGGGTCGCACATGCAACCCTCTATCTCTAAACATGCAGATGTTCTCAGAAAACATTAACATAATGATTTCCTCAGTATCCCAGTAGTCCCAGAGATTCAGAAGAATGCTGAAGATAACTGGTCAGCACATCAAATGGTCAAAATCAAACATGGTGTAGCTGCAGCTTTCCTAATATACAAATCACAAAAGAAACAACAGAACTAACAACAATGCACCTAAAATTGCTATCAGGAAACTAAAGCTTACACATAGACATATAGACTCACAGCTTTAGATTCTATCATATATTCTATTAAATTTATAACAGAATATATATTTTATGAGCTAGGCAAACATATATATTTATTATATATATATTGACCATATATAATTTTTTATATATAAGTCAATATTTAATTTTAATTGATATAAATAAAAATATGTTAAAGAAGAATGGTAAAATGCAGAAATCCAAATCTAGCTGTGAGGTATTTGTGCACAACCTCAGAGCAGATCTCAGTGCTTCCAGATCTATAATCACAGTTACAAGAAAGCCTCTCCCTTGCTCCTCTGACTCGTAGATATTTGGCCTTTTTTGAAAGCTGAGACAGGCATCTGCTACAGAATGAACAAATACTTGTATTGTATCAGTAACAGAGATGTCCTGTGTTACTTATCTTGCAGAGCACAGCACAAAGGCCAAAAGTTCTGCCTTCTTTTCAGGCTCATTGATCGAAGCTGAGCGACACAGTGAGACATGGCAAGAGGCTGAGGCAAGGGGCCACTTCACCAGCACCAAATACAGCTTCACACACACTGTGAAACCCCAGCTGTTGCAAAGTGCTTGCTGTTATAACCATGTAAACATGCCCACGTTAAATGGACAGGCTGCTATCACTTGACCCACATTTATTGGCTTGCTGCTGCAGGCTAAATAGCCCCTTGTACTGACAAAGACGAGGATAATATTAAAGGCTTCTTGGTGCCAGAGTTCAAATGAGCATAGGCAATAAAGTGCAGCATCTTCTAGATGCACTTTGATAGAAAAGCAAATCTTTTTCAGCTCTGCTTATGCAATATTTACCTTCACTGCTGTGAACTTTGCTGCTGTTACAGGACATCACTGTGCTTACCCCAATTCTATCAGTGGGGAGGCTTTCTGCAGTTCCCTGCAGCAAGGGTGAACTTTCAGTATGAGATTATTCAGGCCTCTCCCATCTTTCTCACATATCTTTCTCGGCCATATCTTGCATAAACACATGCACTAAATAAAGCTCAAGCCCATCGGATTGTTTTACATTCAAATCTTGTGAGAAATTGCAAGACAGTTTAATTTCCAGACAATTTTACCTGCTTGGAGTCTACCAGCCCTGGATGCCAAAATGTGCATTCTCATTGCTGTGAATTGTCCCTGTGTGTGCCTGCAGTCAGACCTACCTCAGGCTCTCATCTGCTCCCACACAAAACCCTGTGTCCGGAACTTTCACAGGCAGTTGATGCTTAAACATTTTGCATGGAGGATAAATTCAAGAGAAGTGGTGAAATTATGGAACAGAGTATCCTGGATTCCCTTTTATGCTGTTCAGGCAATAAAAATTCACCATGGCTAAAATAGTTATTTTAGTCAGCATCTGACCACTAAGTAGAACTTTTTGTGCTTTTCTCATCACTAGGTTTTTCTCACTTGAAACAGTATTAGACGCAAGCTACTTTTTAGACCTGATTCTTCTTCATCACTTAAGTACATCAAACATTGATTTCTTACTTTCATAGGGGGTTTTAGCAGTGAAATTAATTTGATTTTGTTTCTCTCCATCAAGCTGGACCTTGGAGTCAACATACTGGCTAGCAGCCAACATGACTTCATCACACAGAGCATGGGGATTCCTCTCTCTTCCTTCATTGCCTTGATGGAGTCTTCAAACTCCACTACAGACTGAGGCAGCTAGTCCATTGAGAAGAGAAATAAAAATCAAATGCTTGAATCAAGTCAGGTTTGAAGAACTGAATTTCTGGAGAGCGGCAGAGAGGAAGGAGACAAGCAAGTGATCAGGCATTTATTTGGCCATTTATGCACTGTGAGGGTGGGATGAGGGTGGAGTGAACAACAGAAAAGCAGCCAGAACTGCACAAGCATGGCCTCTAGATCCTAAGCTCATTCACCTCCACAAACCTTCCTGATGCCAGCAGCCGCCTCAGGGGTGGGCTGTGAGGTGTCCCAGGAACAGGATTAAGAGATGCACTTTGTTCATGCTGCTGTTTTGTAAACTCCACACCAGGTGGTAGGAAGACTCAATGTATTTCACACTTGGAGTACCACTAAGGTAGTGTATCTTATCTTTTAACTAATGACACAGCCTTGCCTGTGTTACCTACTTTTTAAGTTTTCAAATTTTATAGGTGACTGGAATGCATCTTGCTAATAAATGTGCCACTTTGTGACTGACTGAGAAAGAAACAGTAAGAAGGCTGCACACAAAGCTTTTACTTAAGTATCAGCTTCACTTTTGGTCGTATATAGGACATAATTCCATATGTATGCCAGGCATATACAGCAGCACTTTTGTTTTTGACTTTTCTATATGATGCAAAGTTATATATGAACTGGGCATTCTTCATTCCTCTTGCTCAGATGGAGACATCCTGAGCTACAACAGCAATCCTTTGGCAAGCTATACCAAATAAACAAAACAGCAATATCCAGCACGTACTCCAGAAGAAAAGGATTACGCTTCACCCTAACAGACAAGCTCATTGGAACAGAACTGATGCTCATCCTGGCACACAATGCCAGCTTGCCTATTCTACCTTTCTACCAGTGGGTTCCAAATTCAGAGATACAGATAAGCAAAGTATTCTAAAATAAAAATGATTAGGGAGATTTGTGGCAACTTTATTATTTGAAGAAAGAAATGTCTCTACTTATCCAAAGTAACTACTACTTCTCCACAAATCCTTTGTCTTAAGCACTGAGCCAGTACCTACTATGCTGCTGTTTATAAACCTGCCTTGATGTTCAACCCAGCTTCACTGAACCATTAAATAATACTCTTTGCAGGTGATGTATGTGTATGTTTCTTATGGAAGGGGTGTATGATCTCAGCAAGGCTTAGGAGGTCCATCCTCCCAAAACAGGCCTTATTTCATACATATTGTTACATTCACCACCTGAAAGAAAATACATTAAATATCTCACATGCTTGAGCTATTATGACACCAGAGAATCAATTTCCACCACCAAACTGGGGAGCTACTGACCTTCCTCAACTTGGGTTGAACAGCTTCCAACATACTGCAGGTGCTTCCTCCTGGAGCTGTGTATTTTGTTTTCCTTTTCATGCCCTGACATGTCTGCTTTTTTTACGTGCTGCGAAAGTCAACTTTGTCATTCAGGAGTTCCACCATCCCAATTCTGCACGACATGAGTGGCACCTCTCTGCTTTATTTCTCCTGCTTCAGAGATTACCTAGAGTACAACTGAGGAGCAATGAGCTACAATACCATTCACCACATTTTTGCATTTGAATAGACCCCTACAAGGTCAGATATAGGATCCTTAAATTGTCGAAATCTGCTACCGAACCACTCTCTGTCATCTCCTTACACTCTCTCTGCATTACTGTGCAATAACAGTGCAAAGCACAGTACAAAGAACGTATTCAGCAAATGACATGTCTTGGCACTCACTGAAACAGAAAGAGGCACAAAGAGCTGGACCTGACCAGCTGAATACATCATCAAGGTAAGAAAATTTCTGCATGGAAGTTCAGGAAAGGCACCCAACCTGTCCCACAATATACTGCAAACTAGCTCCTAAATCAGCCTAACCTGATGTGATATGTGAAAACCAGAAATGCTCCAAGTCCACCAACAGGTAAATAGTTGCATTTGGCTCTTACTTCAGGAGCCTGCACATATCCCTGGGATGTAAAATCCAAATGTGATTATTTGGGATTTCGAGTAGAACAAAGTGTTAGTCTGCCTAATCCTTGAGTTTGTTCTGCTTTGGATCTGTTCCCTGTGGCTCAATTCTGAGCAGTGAGTTTCAGTAGCATCAAAAAGATTGAGATGGCAGCTTGAAGGCTTCCCTCTTACCAGCTGAATCTGCTGCAGATGTTCTACCACTGGTCAGGTCCTCAGTATTAATTGACTGCAGATCTGTGTAGGAGGGAGCAATACTTGGGCTGCTGGTGTCCTCTGAGTTGGTTGTCCAGCTGCTCTCTGAGGCACGGGCTTGCCTCTCAGAAGAGTTGGAAGAGGGGGAAGTCCAGCTGGGTGCATTTGATGCAGACACTGGTTGCAGAAAACAGGTATTGGTTAGAGACATAGAGGGCAATCTTCGAGAAGATCACAGCTATTCCAAAGACATGCTAGATCAGTGTAGTGAGGCTCTGGAATATGCATTCCAACATCCACAGCAACACAGTTATCTTATAACGAAGACACAGCAAATTTAACTAGTGCCTCGTGCTTTTTCCCTCTAGTACTACTGCTGCCTGCTTAGATCCCATACTGCTGGCAGCTGTACGCTTTCCTGTTGTTCAAGCATAGGAGAAGCTGTGAGTTTTCAGAAAAAATTTCATGTTTCTGACACTGCTGACAAAACCTGAATATGTGTGTTGTGCAACACAGTGGAGTTTTTACAGTACCACAGATTTTTTTTTGAAGTGGTTTTATTATGTTGAATTAAGTATTCCCTATCTGTGACACCCACTCAAATGCAGTCATCATCTCAGGAATGCTCTGCATGGGAGGAGGAATATAAAAATAAACTGAAATTGACCTATTGATGTGCACTAGGAATGGTTTTTGTTTCTGAACATGTGGGATGGAATGTCCCAATCTGAATATACTGCATAACATTTCTGCTTAGTGTAGACCAAAAATCCTGTTCTAGTCATTTGCCAGACTTGCATGTCCAACAGTTAAGTCCTGCCTAATCATCATCCAGAGTCCAGACACAATATTACACATCCACTGCTATGAATTTGCATTGTATACTCTTTGTATTGTATAGTCTTTGCCCACATTACCTGATACTTCAGAAGAAAATTGCAGATTAATGTTAAAGAGGACTTATCTCTCTACTCCATCCAAGTGACATGATGGGACACCTCCTTATGGAAGTATTGCTGTGTACATAACAGGAATATCCAAACAGTGCTCCCTGCCTTACTTTTGATATGCATGAACTTATTTTACATATCTGCACTGTTAGACTCAGGTAAGCACGCACTGATATATTTATATGTGTACAGCTGTGAGCCTCTGTACAGAGCAGCTTCTGAGTAGAGTAATCCCTAAGGGTGAGGAGCTGAAAGTCAGAGCTGTCTCCTTATTGCAGAGGTTGATAGTTGTGTTAGAGACACAACCAAACCCCTCACTCCTCCTTCCAGTACCTGCACACTGTATTGTGCTTGATGCCTGTCGAAAAAGGATGACAAGTGTATGATTATAATCTGTCAGTTCCCTCTCTCAGTCCTTTTGTTAAACATGGCACGAGGCACCTGAAAAGCCACCCTTCACCTTAAATTGCTTTGACAGACAGCGCATTTTATTTGGACATAGAAGACAAGCTGAAAAGCTGCCCTCCTTATGTGAATCACCAACAAAAGCAAAGTTTTTTTAAGTGAGCTTTATATCTGGAATTCTAGAAACTGTGGAATTATTTTATTAAAAAAACCCCCTTAGATTTACAGTATTTCTTTTTTGTGTGTAAAGTCAGCCACAGCAATATGAAAAACATAAGCTAATTTAGAAACATAAGATATAATAACTCATATACAGCCAAATAGTTTCGTGCTTGCCAAAACCAATTTTTGTCTATGAGGGAGACTGATTGGACCAGTGTTGCCAAACACTTCTATATAAGAGAAAATTAATTTTATTCCAGATAAGTAGGGCCATTTTGAAATAATAGAATTGTTTGGTTTTTTCCTAAAGAAAGAGTCTTGTCATTTGGAAAACCACAACCACAGACAGCTTTTTCTGCAATAGATACTCTTTAAAATCTTACTATAGTCAGTTTCAACCTGTGACTGTTCTGGGTTGCCCAACACTAACCCTTGGAACTAGTAAAAGTGCATTTTTCCCTATGCTGAGACAAAACACTATCTATCAACCTCAAAAAGCAAGACAAACTAAAGTAAACACCTACACATGTTTAAGGACCCTCTTCAGATGCTCCTGCTGCTCTCCAGATTCCTGGAAATACTGCAGCCAAATTCCTAAATGAGGTAGGGCTTTTTTGGAGAAATTTTGAATTCGGTCTCTAATGCCATTAGATACAGAGTCACGGCCTTTCTGCTGCAGGAATTTCCCAGAAATATGTTTATGTTGAAAGACCAGTGCCAGAACTATCCCTAAAATGCAAATTCCGCAGCACATGTTGGATACTGAAAATCAACACATTGTTTCCCAAAATGAAAAATGTTTCCTTCCACATGCATTTTACTTTTCTTGACATGTTTGTTCTTAATACAATTGATTGACCTTTAATATACAGACTTACCTTGAAGAATTCATTCCTCTTTGATGTTTTGAGGATCTGTTCCTTGATCCCTACACTGTATTAGAACAAACCTGGTTAGCATCATTTCCTTTCCTATCACATAGAATCTCAGATTGTTCTGATTTTAGGACAGCAACACAGTTGGTTTAGTTTCCAGCTGTTATCCTGTGTTGCATGCATTGCCTATTTTCAGACAGAACAGTACAAAATAGCTAATCTGAAATTTGCCTTAGTGTTGGATAGCCTTTCAAGGGACATGGTAGGAGTCCAAGTTACTTGAGCCATTTAAAACCAGACAAAGCTCTTGGGAAGAAGGAGGGGTGGTTGTGTGTGTATGGGTGGAGGGAAGGGGGGTTTAGGAAGGATGATGTAACAGACCTTGCCTTATTCTAATTTTGGTGCTTTGTTGAATACCTCCTTGAATTGAAGGGTGGAGCTAACACCCATAGAATATGAGATGTGAGCTGCAGGCCCATTGTGTAACAAATGCAAATGTTATGTCACCCACTGGCTGTGATCATTTACAGATTATGTAACATTTGTGATAGGAACATTCATGTGAGCCTAAAAGTGTAATTTTTCACAATTTTGCAGTACCAGTTTCACAAGTTGACTACCCTGATAATAACATAAAAATAAAATTTCTTCTTTTCCCAGCAAAAGAAAAACAGAGAAGAGGGCACCACAATACATAATTCCTATGACTAAATATTTCTATGGCCTCACTCAAGAGTTTTTGCTTCTCAGGTAGAAATCCAAATTATTTGGTAGCTGTGAAGTTAACTATGCATAAATCCAAAATGTAGAAATATTTTGAAACAAACTATTTAGTCTGTGTGAACCCAGTAGAATGAAGGTTTACAAGAACATCCTAAGTAAAGATAATTTTCAGTGTGAGGCTCACTATGGGTGTTTTTCATTTCTATACCTCAGGGTTTTGACCCTTCTTCTCATCTTCCAAATTTCTTGCTTGTTTGTTCAGCCCTGTTTCTTGATATCAGTTCCCCCAGATTTCTGCTACCCCAATAATGCCTTCACTTTTCCCAGGACAACAAGGGTCCAGCATTAGCCTTGGGCTTTTAAACATAGCTCCTATAGGATAACCACTACATTCCAGTTGTCTTTATATTGCTATTTTTTTTAGACTGTGAGCACTTTGGGACAAATATTTGTGTTTGGGGAAACGTGTGCAAAAATACTGTAGCATTAAAGTCAGAGTAAGATAACATCTCTCTCTCCTAGGATCCATCCTCTCCACTCTCACGGCACTCTGGAAATCCCCCTTTGCAATCCCTTTTCAAAATGTGTTTCCAAGCAGCCTGGACATCAGCCTGGGTAATTATCTAGTCAGCAGAGCAGTTGCTTGAGCATGGACAGACAGACAAATAATTTCCTGACAGTGCTGGAGCCCTGACAGGAATGCGACAAGGGGTGCTGAGCCTTCAGGACATTGCTCTTCACAGCTGCCTGCACAGGAAACAGATTTCAAATGTCTCCATCCTTCTCAGGCTGATCCTTCTGTTCAGACTTGGCCTTTATACTCTTCCCCCCACCCCCCAGCTGTCTGGGTATTTGCTATTGTTCTTATGCAGCCTGTTTGCTACTGGAAATGAATAATTGCTGTCACCACAGGCTTTCCACTCAGCGTGTCAGTGTATGGAGGTTGTAACACAAAGTCTCCAAGCTTTGCTGCCGCCCATAGAAAAAAGATGTGATCTGCAGATTAATTGAGAACAACTAGGCTGAAGTTTATCCTACCTCTTGCTGTCAAATGTCTCCCAGAGTAGAGAGAAACAAAGAGCTGTCATCCCTTCCTACCCCAAGACCTTCCCTTTAGAGGCTGTCAGCTGCACTGGTCTGAACATTTATAAATACAGAATAAGTGTAGGACCAGCTCATAAATAAGGATTTTAAAATATCCTTAGGAAACCTCCTTAGGGTTCTTATATAGTTCACAGAATAATAGCCTCCCATGCAAGAATCAGACAGAGGACATCCTGACCTGACTGCTAGGGGAACCACCCTCCTCCATGAATCTCAGACGCGGACAGTTAGCATGTAAATACCCTCCCTCGGTGCCACGGATGACATAGGACAAGCTTCTACAAGGGCACAAATCAGTGTTTTCTTCAAAACTGCACCGCTTTTGGAAAGTATTTTCTAATTTCTTCATTTGGATATTCTAGGCCTCTGCCTAGAGTCTCGTATTGCCTCTGACTGAAAACACAAACTAAGCAGTAGTGCTTTTGCTAAGCACATATCTTAAGACTGAGCCACATTCCTTTAAGGATGAGAAATCAAGCAACACATCATAAAATTAGTTTCATGGAAGTCTCTTTCTTATGACTAGCTTTATTTATGTTGAGCAAAGGTTTTTTTTCATTTAAGAAGAAGGTGCATTTAAGAGATTTTCAGTTAACAAGAATGTAACAACGTTAGGAAGGAGATACAGTCTCAGAGCAACCAACATCGCCCTTTGAAAAAGTATGTGACTGTATGAGGAAGCATAAGGCTCACTTAACCACTAACCTACAGAGAGAGGTAGAGCATCAAACTATAGAGAGAGGTAGTTTTACAGATCTACACTCGTGGTGGAAATGCTCTTCCTTCTCTCCACATCACCAGGATCAGTAAATATTTCCAACTAGGAGAAAGAACCATCAAATAAAGATGAAAAGGTCAGAGAAGCTTCTTTTTGCCTGAAGATTCACTCACTTCTCCAGCACAAAGGTCTGACCACTGTCTCAAATGGACTAGTCTGCAGCACTCATCCAAAGAGCAGATGGAAATCCAGATGGGGTTTACCCAAAACTCAACCCAGACATGACAATCCAAGTTTTCTAAAAGAAGTATTATTCCTGTCACAGGGAATATCTGATAGACTCAGTGAGCAGAGTAAAGCTATAAGTCTTTGAACTGCATTATTAACTAGCAGCTATGAAGTGAAATTATTAAGAGAGAATCTCAATTTAAACATGAAAAAGCAAACACTTTTCTTGGGCAATTACTCCATAACCTCCTGCAAGGAAGGACAGAAGTCTGTTCACACATAAAAACTAGAAGCTCATATAGCCACATCAGTCAGCATAAGCTGAAGAGGGAAGCCAGAGGCGTTGCAGGCATGTTTAAAGTACGTAAAAAAGAACTGTTACATTTGAAGAAAAGTGCATGCAGTGCTGAAATGAGGGTAAACTTCTGTTATCTTTGTAATTCTCCAGCTGCTAAATCATAGCACCAAAAGATAGCAGAAAGTACTGGTGGGCACTGGCACACTAACTATTGGTCTTAGCTGGCAAAAACTGTATGGGGACTATGAGCAGGTAAAGACTATGACCACTGAGTACAACAATCACCGTTTTTCAGTTCCAGATTATGAGGCAAACACAGTTCAGACCTTTTAGACAGCTGTTCCTACCTCTACCCAAGAAATCTCACTACTGAAAACACCTTTATGCTGTTTCCTCATGAATGCATTTTGGCAGTCTCCAAGGCTCAGCCAAGACACAGGTGTAGTAAACCACCAACAGCTTTCATTTTCTTTATAAGAAGAAAATATTGCTAGTTCAACGCTGAATGATAGCATAAGCTCTTTTTGAAACTGGTAACATTACTTTTGTTAAAACACAGTATCAACTAGTAAAAGGTCAACCTTTGAGAAACCAAAGAGCAATGAAAAATTCCTGTAGGTTCTTATTGTATTTTGTTATTTTACTGGGAGGGACCTTTTCTTTACTTTTGCCTCACCTGCTTGTGGGTGGGTTGATGAAGAACTAGTCCATGGTGCATCTTCAAACTGGACCCAAGCACTGATGGATGATGACAGATCAGTGCTGGGACACACATGGTTACCAAGCACAGGAGAATCCACCTTGCGCTCATCAGGTGCCTCTTCCAGCTCTGTGCAGAAAAGGTCTTGAAATTCTCCAACTGCATTTTGGTTTTCCTCTGGGGAGGTGTCTGAGGAATTAAAACATTTCTCCAGAGGCTCCTCAGTGCTACCTAGAACACAGACAACACAGAAAGATTGTCAGGACTCACCATTAATTCACTGGTTTTTGTTGGAATACCTAAAATTTGCCATTAAATGTAGAAAGTTCGTCTTTACCTAAAGCAGTTTTTGGATAACCCCTGGACATAGTTTTGCACTTGATTGTAATAGGTGACATTTCCTCCATGGTCAGTTAGGTATTGCCTTGAATTTTGGAGGGCAGATCCAAAACCCATACTAGATCTATATTAGATCACATTAGGAGAGTAATTCACCTTTTTGGCCCAAACTATTTTGTTACATAGGGGTAGCAGGAGATAATTCAACCTCTGCACATACTACTATCACTTAGAAGGCAAGCGCTGCGATGTTAGATATATGACAATTGTTGGTCTAATTCAAACAAAGAAAGTCTCACCAGTGTCAAAGAAAATCAGAAACAGCTTACCTCGTGGGCTAACAGGGAGAAGCAGCTCATCAGTGAAGGACACCCACTCAGACTGGTGGGAGGCAATGACACTAGTCACAGACGTCATATTCGCAGCGGGCTACTCATCTTCACTTGGGAGGAGGAAGCAGAATGGGAGAGGTACGGTGAAGATGAGCCAACAGAGGGAAACACCTCCTTTGCACTCTCAAGTGCTGTTAATATAAGAAAGAAGTAAATTACCTCTTTTAGAAAATTAATGGGAGAAATTAGTGCCACCATTTTTTATAATATAGAATGCTAAACCAATTTATGTACCACAGGCACAGAACTGTCAAAGTACGACCACATTTGAGAGAGGAATGTCACCTGTGTCTAGAGGAGGGCTACACTTAAGCAACATCTTGATTTAAGGCATCTAAGGGTCTTCAAACATCCTCATGTTAAAGCAGTCCATCCCCCAAAAAACAATGTTTTATTCCTTGTTAATGGAGTCATGACTCTCATAACCCCAGCAAGAGCAGTGATGACGAGATTCTCCCAGGTTTAGCAAATTTTGATTATGATGTAACCTAATCCTCGCTTCAAGATGTCAACATGTCCTTGCTCATCTTACTACTTACAATGTTTGATCCCTCTCAAGAGCAATCAATAAGCTGCATGTTTCATTATCAACAACATTAATGTAGCTGTCTCTGGAATCTGGACAAGTTGGCAGTGACTCTTGGTCTGGGTATAGAGAGATATCCTCTCAGCTTTCAACTCTGCTGCTTAACTGAAATGTCACATTTTAATTTTAAAAAACATCTTAGATCTAGTCTGGAGTTAAGTATGATTTTGCTATAGTCCAGCAAATGTTTTCACAGATGTGGCAACTTAATTTAGTATGCCCTGCAATGGTATGCACCCCACACAAGACTTGGGAATCTGCTAGATGGGATGGAACACTGTGAAGTGCTCTGGTTGTTGGCTAGTAATTAACTGGAAGAATCAGATCTAGGGAGAGAAATTCTCTCTGACAAGCACCCATGACCACCTCAGATTTGCAAACCACTTGAAAACTCAGAGGACTCCTCCTAGGAAAGTACACACATTCTGTCCCCGTTATCTCAAGCATTGAAGCTCTTGTTGCCATGGTATTCAAATACTTGGAAATACTGAAACACAGCCTCGGCTATTTTAAAGACCCTTAAGCAGCATCTTTTGGCCTGCTGTCTCTCTCCTAACTAACGGTTTTTTCAGAGGGAAACTTCATGTTAGTGTTCAAAAACAGATACTTCACTGAGACTTCTCCTTACTCTGCCTTAACAACATTTAGGTCCGAAAAGCAGACTGGTATTTAAAGGCATTCAATCTTTAAGCATTTTCTGTAGGAAGCAAATCACTAAATAGTTTTCAATACAATTATTCTCCTCAGGGCCACAAAGTCATTTGTCTGCTGAAGGCAGATCAGCAGTCAATGACAAGCCAAAAACTTCAAAAGTTTGGAAGTCACAAACCTGCCTGACACCTAAAGAGAATTCATGAATCCGTGTTCATTGTCTGAAGATGAATCTTTTCGAGCAGAATTGAACACAAAATGTAGTTTCTTGCAACCACAAAAAAAGATTCCTAGAGACAATCCTGATGGTTAAGTGCAATTTGCCATCAGACTGATCCCCTTGCTGTAGACTTTCCAGAGCCTATGGCCCCCTGATCAGCCACCCTGCATGTTTTTCCCTTGTTACACAACCAATTCCCTACTGCAGGAGGACCAGCGGCACCTGAGCCCCAATCCTTTTTCCTCTGCTCCTATGGCAGGACACCTGTCTTCAAGCATTGTGAGCAGGTACAGTTGCCTGCCTCACACAGCATCCATTTTGGGTGCTGTTAACAGAAACTACAAAGCTAAACATAGATGCAAACTAAGTGAAAAAAATAATCAGATGCTTAGTGTCACTTGGATGCCATATGAGGGAAGGAGAGGATAACCTTGGCATCTTGTTGTCCTCCTGTGACCAATTAAGCTGTTTGTTTTGGGCTTGTTTAAGTATCTGTAACTAAGTCTTCTTTTCCCAGACAACTGGGTACTGACCTCTCCTTTCTCCTGGAAAAGTCCTGATGAAAGCATGAAGTGGCAGGAAATTAAAAAAGAAAACAGTTTATTTTGTCCTTGATGCACAGAGACTGCAGTAGAGCTCTCTCTCTTTTTTTTTTTGGTTTTTTTTTTTCAATTTCAGGGGGAAAAAAGCTAGGAAAGAAGGCAAGACAGCAAAATTAACACTTTTTAAAATGGATAGCGAGCACTTGAGCCCAGAAAAGCATGAGAATACTGTGCATTGCAGGCTGTACAACTTCCCCATGACTGGAATTTTCTACAGACTTCCCAGTTTGGTAAATAAAAGAACTTGTATTGACTTATCAGGCTTGTCACGCCTTTAAGACAAGCAGCCTGAAAGAAAAGGCAGTCTGAGTAGCTAATAACTTCAAAGATATTCAGAACAGAGGCATTTTGAAGATGCAAATGTTAGGATTAAAAAAAATATGAATAATAGAATTTTGCATTCTCTAAACATTCACAAAAAAACCCCTCAACTCCATCCCTTGAACAAAATGCCTGTACAGAATTATGAATCAGGTACAGCTAACTGCTCTGCAGACTATGTGGAAAAAATTACAACTTCATCCACAAATTATTTTTCACCCCTCTTCACTCTCCAAAATCCTACTTTAGAGAAAGACCTAAGCCAACCCCGCTGTGAAACAAGGAGCCTCAGCCAGCACAGTACCGATGCCCCAGTGCTTTCAGTTAACACAATGATGCTGCAATTTGCAAAACTCGTACAGAGGTACATTGTCTCCAGAGGAACCATTTGACACTGTGGATAAACCTGAATCCTCTCTGTAGCAAAGCAATCAGCCCCTGCTATTTAAACACGGCAACAAGTACTCTGCAAGTGAATTTTGGCATGTTTCTTCCTCTCCTTCAGACTTCTCAAACATCTATAACTATTCATAGAGAAATGAATTTTGGAGCCTGCAAGGACTAACAGAACAAATCAATCCTTTAAACTCTTAAGTGAGCTACAGGTAAAGCAAGTTCATTCTACACAGCCCAAACAAAAGCATATGGAAACACATCTTTTGGAACAGGGTATTACCAGGCTAGGCCAGTATTATTTCTCACTACATGAATGAGATTTGTATCAGATTGTTACTTCTGGATTTGTGTTATTATGTGCATTAAGCTTTTGGTGCTGAACTAGTTTACAAAAAAGTAAACTAATTTATCAGAATCAGAAGTTTGTTTGTTTGTTACTATTACACAATAAATGCAGGTAAATTAGATGTTATACCTGCTGATACCCCAATGATTCTTACCATCAATTCCAATGCAGTTATTTGACCATGAGGCAAAAAACCCTCCACCTCTAAGAGGCTGAAATTTCTGCTTCAGGTGTCCCTTTTTCACATTAAAGTGTCACAGTGGTACATGTAAATGTGAGTAAAAAGTAGGTGACAGTTATGTCCAGTTCTCCAAAGGGTAGAGATCATAGAACTGGAACAAAACTCCTTGCCTCTCTAGTCCTCCTAGTGTTTTGATCGACCACATTACACAACCCCTTTTTAAAACTGATATGGATTCATTCTAAAACAAAAAAACTTGTTCGATAACTCATTTCAAAACTATGTAAATTTACTATATAAATAGCCATTCCTTCTCGTGAGATGATTACTATCAGTCCCTTTGTACAACTCCACTCTAGCAACAGAGTCCTTCTTCCTTTATCTTGTTAAATCAAAAACATGTCTTTGAGAAAGAGATATAATTATCCTCTGCCAGAAGTCTTACACCAGCAGCACCTTGTACAATGAGGGCTCACTTTAGGTGGGCCCTTTGCACACTATGTGAGTACAAACACCAACACCAGTAATGGTTTGTAGCACTACTGAGGCATAGAAGTATCAGAATTATCTGTAATGGAATTCAGAAATAGCTGTAATTGAATAGTGTTTTTGTAAACATACCATTCAAAGTATTTAACTACTCACACGTTTGCACAGCAAACTCGAACATTGTTTCTCAGTATATTTCAACTTTGCTTAAAAGAAACAGCTTGACACTGTTAATAATTTTAAGTACTAAAGGTCATTTTTCCAATTGCTCCAAGTTACATCTGTACGATGCAGCTGCTTTCTGATCACTACCAAGAGTTACTAGGTTACATGGAAAAACAAAAGGAGAAAGAAATCATAATAAAAAAATGAGAATTAAATCCACTTGTTTGCTTGGGTTTTTTTCCCAAATGTAAGTATCAATAGCAAGGTTATGCTAAATGTATAGACTTTCTAAATATATTGTCTTGCACAGCACCACTACTGAAAAAAATCCTGTAATCCATACAGTGATACTGTTATTCTTGCTTATACAATCTCTTACAGTCTCAGGAACTGAAACATTACCTGATTACTGTAATTTGTATTTGGTTATTGTAGAAGACCATGGAAGGGTAAACAACTAGACAAGCTGTTAAATTCCACATAGCAGAAAAAGAAACTAAGCCAAAGGGACAGTAAAAAAAGAAAGACTGTGACCATGGCTTTTGTTCTAGCAATCAAGCCTCACTACCACCAGGAAAGCCTCAAGGAAAAATAAGTAATTTTATCTTGACCACGTGTTTGGCAAACCTGTACAGACAAAACAATTCTGGTAGAACGAACTGAGGAATGATTGCTGCCTTGGGCAAATTTCCAAGTGAGAGAGAGCTCATGGCTCTTGCTCTCAACTTGGCCTGTAATAAGCACTGACCATCAGCACATCGTGATCTGAATAAAAAACAAACTCCAAATTGGAACTCTGTTCTCAAGCATCAAAAGAAAGTCCCCAGTACTTCAAGGTGCCACAGCATAAACAAAACCCAGAGATAAACAACAGGAAAAAGAAAATCCACAAAAACAACTAAACTTGAGAAACCCAGTGAAGTAAAGGAACTGGATCTGGAAATTATTCTTAATGAAAAATGTCACTGTACGAGACTCTGCCTAAATGTCTGAGATAAGATTATCTTATGAATGACCTGGATGATGACAGGAATAAAGTTATATTTGGTTGATTATTGTATTCTTAATATTGACAATATTTGCTGCATGTATACAGCTCCATCAGTTTATAAATTGCTCTGAGAAAATCTCTGGTAAAACTGTTTTAGATCTTACACTATTTTTACTTACTCTGATTCATACATGAGCTCCATGACTTCACATGTATCTTAAGAATCTCAGTCACTACCTGGTGCATGTAACACTCACTTACATGAAAGCTTTCCAGATGAAAGGAAGAACAAGGGCTCAAAGGGATTCAAATGGATATGCCTTGTGAAACTCCTGCAGCCTTCATGGAGGAAAGGATAGCTTTGCCCATCATGGATTACATCTAAATGAATGGTAACAAGAGCCTTGACAGTGCTCTGCCTGCAGAGCCTGGGCAAGTCCACTTTGTGCCTTTACAAGGTCGGTCATTCCTGCTGTCTCCCAGCGATCCTAGACAGAGTCACAGTGAGGCAGAGTGTGGTACTGAAGATGAGTAGAGCCATCTGGCACACTGAAGGACAGAAAAGCAGATTAGGGGTCTCCCTGAGCACCGTATCCAGTGCAGGCACACTAACTAATGAGCATACCCAATTATTCCAATAGATAAAAGGGATCTACCTAAATCCCACTCCAAGTCAGTGGCAGAAGAAGTGTTAAAGCCGAAGTGACCTCGAATGCCCTTATTTTCTACAGGCCACAAGAACACAACCATCACACATAAAACCATATCCAACAAACACACATCCCAGCTTTGCTGGAAGCTCACATTTCAGTGATAGTAAGAGAAGAGATTCGGCAGGAGACACATTGGTAAGAAGTCAAAAGCACCTCCCTCAGGAATATTTGTGTCAAGGCTAATAGCTGAAAGGTCAACAGCTGCTGTTTTCCCTACACCAAAATTTATCTGCCACAGAAGCTCCTCTATTTTTCCCAGAGAAAGAAACAACATCTAAGATGCTCTCCTACAGGCAATACCAGGATATTTAGGCAATTCAGAAGGCAATAATGGCTCTCTTGCCAAGGTCATGCCTTTGAAATACTTCATGGGTCTTGGATGCCTCATAACGAGAGACAGAGATTCAAAACCTGATACTGGCGATAAATTCTACAACTTCCTTTTCTATTACTTGTACTCCCCAAAACTTGAGGAATATAGAAAGATATTGCAGAAGAGCAGGAATAGGAATTTATTTTATTTTTTCTTTTTACACTTAGAAGTCATATATAGCAGGCAAAAACCAAGGGAAAATTCCAGACAAAATGCTGGAAAATTAGAAGTTTTACATTTCAGGACTTTCAATATAGCTTGCTGTGGGTACATGATGCATTCAAAATGTAATTGAAACCTCTAGTCATGTAATTGCATGGAAACTTGAAGGATAACTTCCCAAACTGCCAGCCTTTCAACCCAAACTACAATCTGAGGCAAAAATCAGTCAAACGCTTCTCTTACAGTATAGAGTAACAGTGCATTAAAGCTACACTGGGACCAGATCACAGGAAAGAGGCAAGGCGCCAATTTGTTTAGCAGAACATTTTCATCTCCAAAATCTGGGATTTTTTTCCCCTCAGTCAGTATGGCACAAATAGGAGAAAACCCACAAATTTAAGGTTTTCTTCCCAAAGGCCAGACTAATTCAGATCAGGTTTTACTTTGTTCAACAAAATTCTGTTGGTAATAACAGCAAGCAACAAGAAGTCTAAATGCAGTACGGAAGGAGAGGTTGGTAGCATCCCCTTAGAAGGGGGCAGGTGCATGGTCCTTACCACTCTTCCTTGTTTTCTCAAGGCCTCCACAGGGCAGAACTCCAAAGCAGCATTCCGATCCCAGATTTCCACTTCTGCCCATTATATGTGTCACAGATTTTTGTTTGCTTCAGGATGGTGAATTTGCAGTAGTCACAACCATTGCACAACACAATGCTATAATACTTGATGATCCAATCCACAGCGTGTGGAGGAAATTAGATTTAAAATTCTGATTTCTTCTTTCAAACGTGAAAAAGTGAATCATACAAGTAACATGTTTTTCAAGAGGAAATTCCCATTGAGCAACCTCGTTTGTATATCTGATATTGGTGCTTTCATATGTTCTTGTTCAAATTGTGCACAAACTAGCCAGATTTTACCAAACCCTCTGAAAGCTACTGTACTTTACTTGCTGTTGTGATGATTATTCAAGTGTGTTTTTAAGTTAGTTATGCAAAAAAACACAATGTTCTACAATTAATCACTCTTGAACCAACCACATAATTGCATCCTGACATCACTGAATTCAGCCATCAAGAAGTGAACACAGATCACAAAATCCTATCTACCTGTCCTTCTCCTAAGCTAGGACTAATGACAAAAGAAACAGGGAAGTGAGTAAAAGATCATAAGTTTACTGGAATATTGTGCTGGATGATAAACACTCTTCTAGCAAACACACATCCTGGCTTGTACAAAATACCATCCTCTTCTGACAAATACTAACATTCCAGCACTGCCTGCATGCACTGCAGCAAATTACTGCTTTTCAAGTATTCACTCAAAAACTGATCCTGCTTCCATTAGTAAGAGGAGAGCCAGCAGAATTCTTTTGGTGTTTCAGATTTCAATTGCACTAATGAAATCAGGGCTTTATTTTCTGAATTACAATAAGTTAATGCTAGAAGCTGTGTGAAAACATCTTCACAGAAAATGGTGGATATAATTATTTGCCATCAGTCTGTATCAGTTAAACTCTCATTTTGACTAAGAAAGCTGGGGAAAGCAATCAAGCAAGCAACAAGAAGTCAAGCCCTCAAACACTAGCCACATTCAAAGACAGGGGATAAACTGAATCCTGTAAAGAGAATGTTCACTGGAGGCTGTATGCCTACAGAGAGGATGAGCATTGATCTAGCTGAGCTGTGAGTAGGCACAGAACAGGAGAACAGATTCAGAGTGAGAGAAAACACAGAATCCAACTGTGAAACCATCAGGAAGACAAGAACTATTGAGGAAGTGATGCAGTCCTGAATGAAAGCAAAGATTTCTTGTGTTCAGTATTGGCTGGAAAGGGAAATTAGGAACACTGAGCAAGAAAGTCACCTTCTGTTCCAGCCTTCTCTCTACTTCCATATAACTAACAATAATTAATACATAAATAATTCCTATATACTGTACTTCTATACAACATCATTTTAAACTTCTAATCTGTATTGTCAGAACCCTTTCAATGAAGAGTTTAAAAATGGATTTTCATCATAAAGGAGATCCTTTTTGACTGTTACAGATAAAGGCACCATTAAAGCGTGAAGTTGTCTTTCAGTTTAAGGAAGTCTTGCTTGATTATTTAAAGCCACAAAACTCCAGTACACTGGAAGAGGTATCACAGGGAGCAAACTTTCCCTATCAAAAAATTCTTTTCATGATCCAACTGGTCTTTCCTCATTTCCAATGTCTGAAGAGTCAATTGAGATTATGTAACTTAGTGTGATGCCAGGACACTGCAGCCCTTCGGGGCAACCCACAAATATCACATTTGTTGTCACTCTCTATTTTAGACACCCTAAATATAGGTCCATTAGACTTGATGGTCCTGTTCCTTTAGCATGGCTACTCCTGTTTCAAGAGAATGAAAAACAACTCTAGAAAAAAATGTTTATGGAAAGAGTGAATTTAAAGGTACACACTATTTTATATAATATTACCAAAAATATATCTGAAGTAGAAACAAAGTTCTTGCCAAGTAAAATTCATATACAGTACAAAATAGTATGTTTGCAATGGTATTGTTTAATACATTTCTGTCATTTCTGTCTAATTGTATTTGTTTAATTGTCAAAATATAAGAATGCATAATATACTAGCATGACGTAGAACAGACAGTAAGAGAAAATGCTTCATTTTTTGTTGTTTGTTTGGTTTTGGTTTTATTGAGGTTTTGGTTTGTTTTGTTTTTACTACCACACACTAATAAGGGTACTTTATGGTAATACCCCTATAATAGCGTCTGTGAGACAGCAGGCAACTTTGTACATTCCAAAAGAGGAATCCAAGATGAGTTGCCATCTATCTAGATGAGATCATGTGAGTGATGCAGAGGTACATGTTGCATATGGAGGCAGCAAATCACTCATGTTTTATTACACTGGGTATTTTTCTGAGGAGGCTACAAAGAGAAGCCACTGCAAGTCTGATATCAACAGCAGAAGGACCATTTGCACCTCATGCTCAAGGGCATCAAATAATTAATACCAACATTACTACATGGCCTCCATGAGATGTTTATATTTGAATCTGATACAAATGCCCAGTTACAAAGCATTCAGGCTCTTAAAAAATGTTTAGCATTATACATTAAGATTCATATGAACCAGTTCCCCCAGAGTGGGACAATGGCTAAATCCCTCCGTGACTGGAGTATCATCATCAAAGTAAACTGTCAAAACTGGAACAAGAGGAAGCACTGCATATTGGGTACACAACAGAGCTGTGCAGACACCCTGGAGAAGGTCCCTGTAAACCAAACCATTTGCTGGGGAAGCTTCTGCAATGGCACCTCCTTGTATGCCCGACTTGAGCCAGTGGGACACAAGCTCTGTAGGTTTGTGTACTTGCACCTGCTACACAAAACCAAAGCGAAACAAACTGCTATTTATATGTTCATGGAAAAAAAAGGTGACCAGCCATGCTACATAGCCAGAAGTATGCTCTACTTCTCCATGATGTATATGGAAACTTACAGACTGAGATGAAAGTCACACGGTAAGACAAGTGAAGTCACAAACTTATTCCAGCTCTCAGCTGGACTTGGGTAATGCAGTATCTTGCCTCCTGAATTTTTAGACAAGAATTTCACTCATGTTACATTTCTGGGTGATGTCAGATATTGCATAACTTTCTTCTTTCTGGTTAATGCATGACCTCTTTTGTGTTATCCAAGTGCTTTAGTAGAGCAACAGTGTAAAAAAAAAAAAAACAAACCACAAAATCAAAAACCACCAAAGAAACCCCAAGGCTCCCTTCTCAACCCCTCTTCGGTAACACTACCAAGTGTTGTGTGTTTGACAGCACACCTGCTTTCTGAACCTGCTGTGGAAATGGAAGTAAGGCAATTGGGTCACCCCACCTCCCCACCCAACCTCACACAGCCGTAAGTGACCACGGTCACTCTGCTACTCAGCCCACAACGTCTCAGTAGTGCAGCATTACGATATGTGGAAATACCAGTTCACGGCAATAGTAATGCAGTGTTACAGCTCTCTTGCCGGCTCCGGGGAAGCTCAATCCAGCTAAACCTTTTGCAAAGTCTGCCATACCCAGTGGACAAGTTTTGGAAGTGGGACGCAGACGAGTAGATTTTAAAATACTTGAGGTATTTAGTTCTCTCTTTCATAAAGGCAGAGGCTCACAAAGGGACTGGGACTCTCTGTTACCCAGGCTCACTGTGTCAGTGTTGTAAACTTGACACCAGTGTAATTGACGCAGACACAAACAAAAGCATGTTACAAACTACTGAAAATTACCAGAATTAGAAGAACTTCAGGTTTTTTTCAAGACAAACTTCCTGAAAAGAAGGAATTATCACTAGAAAGCTAATGCCTGTGTCAGTGCCGCTGAAGGGCTAATGCAGGTCTTTGAAGTTGCAGCTGCCAAAGGTCTGTGGCCACTCTCAACCAGCCTTAGCTCCAAGTACATTCGTATCAATAGCCTGGATTGAATACAGGGAGACTGCAATTTTTTCAGGGAAAAAAAATGAATGCTGGTGGCAAACTCTGAGCCCACATGTAGTGTGGTAAACTAATAGAGCTGCCTCCATTCAGAGCGACTGGGACAATTATATTACAGAGGTCAGAGATCTGTTATTCAGGAGAGGAAAGCCCAGATCTGCCCAATCTATTCTACCTCAGTTTAATCCCCTTCAGTGACATTTGACATTCTGGCAGTGAATACCCCCCAAAAAATCTATGCACCTGTCAGTTCAGACCTTACTCCTCATGCTAAACTCATGTACCTTACAAGCTAGGATGAATTTAGAAACATGCATCTCATGTGTCCACCATGTATAATTTTTATATATGATATAATTTACTTGAACTGTGGTGATTTGTAAACAACTTGGCAAGGATCAGAGAAAAGGGAGCATTTCTTTTGGCAGGTTTCTGTCTTCAGGAGTAACTAGCAATTAAAGACCAACTAATCATTAAACTTCATAGGCCAAATTCTTCCCTACAGCTATTCCATTGAAACTGCTTTATTAGAAAATAAACTGGCCTTGTGCTGTGGAGCTTGACCAGCTCTAGTTTCAGTTACGTAGCAAGTAATACTCTTTCTCTTCAAAAATGCATAGTAGAGTATTTCCATGCATTTCCATCACCCACACAACCACAAAACCACCACGATGTTCTGCAAAATGCTACCTTCTGTTCATAGGAGGCCCCTGATTCAGACAGCAAAATTACTGTATGATATACTCACTCCCATTTTCAAAAGTAAATTAAAAGATGATTCTTTCATTTCATTTCACAGCTGGCAAACGCAAGAGCCCACAGAGAGAATTAGTTTCCATAAATATTCATATCTGTAAATGCCAACTAAAACTTGGTCTGAAAGAGCATAATGCAACAAGAAACACAGCTCAGCAAAAGGACATCCTTTCTCTCCAGCACACCATCTCTGCTGCCCTTGGACCAGGAGCTCCACTTTGAGTCTCAGCTATGGAACACACTGCCTGCTCTTGGAACATCAGGAGAGTTTTGTACTGCTAGAGCACCTTTGTAGGATCCTGAAACATACCAGTCAGTTTTGTCCTCTCTTTCCAGCCGAAGGAACTGTGTCAAGACATTTAGTTCAGCTACCTTTGTAAAGCAAGATGAATCATGCCTCATTTAACTCCAGACACCCAGTTAGACCCCTGAGACAGTCACCTAATGTTCTCTTTATAGTGAATAGAAGGAACACAGCACCTTCAGAGCACCCTTTGCCTGATGTTTTCCAATTAGGTGAATCCCCTTCAGCAAGACTACAGCAACTAACTTAAGACTTGCATGTCTTTTACACATCTAAGGGTGTAAAACTGCAAGAAAATCTTACACATATTTCTAGACATTTGTCTGTAGTGGTCTGACAGACCTTAATATATTACTGCTAAGAAAATATTTTCAGTATTTTAGGAAACATTTCCTGTAAAAAAGTATCTATTGAAGGCTTTTCAGAAGGGATGAAGGAAAAACTCTGTAAATTTATAGTTCCTTTTCATAAACTTTATAGAACTGATGTATAAGAAACCTACACATTTCAGTAACCTACTTTCTTTAAGAGTATTTTTATTAAATAAAGCACCATTTGTTTCTATGGTTATCCAAGGAACACATTGTCTTGGCATTGATGTCTTCTCTTAACTTTTTTATCATTATGCAATGATGTTTATTCCTTCCCTTGCACTTTTTTTTGATCAATATATACTAAGGATTATGTTACATTAAAAAATTAGTCGACAAACTGGTCAAGAGGCTATATCCTAAGTTAATGTTAATACGCAGCACAAAACCTTACCAGTAGGAACGGTGTGGCAAAGTGAAACATGTGCCATTAAGGGCACAGCTTTCACATTGCTTTTTTGTGGCTTTTACTTCCAGTTATCTCCAAATCCTGTAGACTGAATTTGCATTAGCACTTGGAATACATTAAATGAGCTCCTCAGGTCCTTCTGACTCAGTTTTAACCCAAACAAGTTTATGTGCTCTGAGATGCAAACCGAAGAGCAGCTATCTTAAGGCACTGCAGTAAAAGCAGGTGGCTCAGGATGTGCATTTCACAAGTGCATTCCTGCTCTAAGTAATGCACTCATGGATTTGCATTCAATGCTTTTTCAGAACAGAAGAGAATCTTGGAACCCTGATGCGTGACCCCTGGTATTTCCATAGGACTGTCACCACCCCATGAATCCTTATAGTTCTGTAGCTCATTTCCTCATGATCATTTTAGTTTTCCAAATTTCAGAGAGAAATCTAACATTGTTGCAAAGACGGCCTTTAACAGGACTTTTCAACAATTCAAAACTGATTCTATTTGTTTATTGGTAAAGACTGTGACAGGTGCTTTGCACAAAGCCTCAGTACAATACCTGCGTTAAAAGCTGCATAAAGAAAGAGGAGCCAAGTGTCACAGTAGGGGAATCCATGATCTTATTGCTCTTGCCACCTTGGAAACTGTCTCACTGACTGGAAAAGTCACCACTACTACAATAGGTGTAACAGAAGCCCTGCAGAGCAATACACTTGAGAGGCTTGTAATACACATAGATACCATTTCTCATCTTCATTTGCTGATGCCAGACTTGAGAGAGCTGAAAATTAAGGACTCTATAAACATGTTGTATTTAGCCCACTCACATTATGGTTTTAACCTCCACACAGTCTGGTTTTCTCAACCAGGGAACGGTACCAGCTGCCAGTTCTTAACAAGATAGCAGGCAAGGCAGCACAAACAAGGACTTGAGATGGGGAGTTGGCCACTACTGGGATGTAGCTTTTTACATTGTGCTCCTTGGACTGTAATCTAAACCAACCATACCACACCAAGTATTAATTATGCCACTGATGTAGTGAGGAATCCAAGGAGCTTCAGTTAAAGACAAAGGTATGCTGTTAAATTCTTAATCATAAGAGAGTACAGTTAGACAGAATTGAGATACAGTGCAATGTGAGAAGAAAAAAATTTGACCCTTTTCTCTTTCTGGAGAGTTTGAAGGTAATGCTCCTGATGGCACTGATGTTTTAAAAATAATTTAAAAGCCATTACTGTAAAAGAACAGAGATCACTGAAGCAGTCAGCTGTATTCCTATATCTAAAGAAAACTGTATGTTAGATTTGCTAGTGAGTTATCACTACTTGCCTTGTACTTGAGAGCTTCACAGGAACATAATGAAAAGCCTTTAATGGTATACAGAAAAGCTCAAATGTTTACCTGACAAAAGCATGATATAACCAATTACATGTAATTCATAGCAAACACTGTTTTATGTTGTAATCAATCAAACCTGAAAGTCCTCTGAGAAGAGAGAACCTAACCATTAGGAAACTTGAGTATTTAGGAAAGCCAGATGTGTTGCATAATCCTGCATAATACATCTCACAGAGATGGGGGAAACTGCTTTTCAAGATTTTTTGCAGTAACACAAACTTCAGTAACATAAACCTGTTTATCTAGACAACATCAAGGCAAAGTCCAGATCTTGTTTGTATGTGTACCACAAGGTATGTTTCTGTCATCTTGGCAGAGAAAACAGAAAACAAAATCAGTCACATGCCAGAACTGGCAAACACAAACATTTTGCAAGCAAACTGTAGTTTGAAATTTACTTGCCCAGACTAGTGAGTTTGCAAAATGCACATTTCACAGAAGACAAGAATGATTCATAGTCGATTCACATGTAAAGAAATGCCAGCGTTTGCCAAATTTTTGCCTTGACAATACTGGAAGTGCCCTCAAACCAATACTGTGAAGTTATCCTAAGGATATTTCCCAGCAAAAGGCACAACTAAAGTAGAAGACATGAGCTGTAAAGCATTGCCTCATCTAGTCAAGCAGTAGAGCATTTTTTTAACTCTTATCTCTCTGAAAAACTGAAGTCTCGGAAAGGATTAAACCACGGGGGGAAAAAAGAATCAGAAAAGTTGATTCTGATCACAGCCAATGAATCAACAAAGCAATTGACAAAAAATCAACAGAAAAAAGTGGAGCTGCTGCACAGAAACAATATTTAACACATTAACCAGACAAATTTGCAGGGAAGGGGCTGCCTGGTCGCATATCAACACAAAAACTCACTTTGCATGGAAATATGCAATTTGAGCTTTTTTAACCTATAATTTACACAATGTATTCAAACATGACAACAGAAACACGAGTGAGAGCGATTGGGTTTTTGCCTTGCAACATCTTAAGCACAGAAAAACATTTCAAAAGCAGCACATTTCAGTAGACCCAAGAACGGAAAAATCGCAAACATGAGTAATTGCAGAGAGCAGCTGAGGGGTAGGTGGATACAAGCGGCTTCCCCGGGCTGCTAAAGATCCTTAACCCTTCCGCGCCCGCTCCGGCTCGGCCGCCCAGCACCGAGGGCAGCCCTGGCCGGGGCTGCGAGGCTGCGAACTGCCCCGAGGGAGGTCGCGAGCACCGAGGGGAACAAGTTGAAACTCGGTGCCGACGGTGGCGGCTGGGAGCGGTGCCGGGGCACCCGCGGCTCCCTCGGGACGCGCAGCCGAGGGCAGCCCCGCTCCGCGACCGCGGGACCGACGGGAGGCGACAGCCCCAGCTCCGCCAGCAGAGCCACCTGCCTTCGCTTTAGGCTTCCTCGCGAGGCTCCTGTTTCTGCTGTGCTCCGCCAGCCCCGAGCCTAGGAGCCCCTGCCCCGGCTGTCAGAAGACACAGCACGGAGCGCGTTCCCCCCTCTCCGCGGGGCCCGGACGGGCGGCCCCGGGCGCGCAGCCCCCACGGTCCCACGCACCTACCGGCGGGCGCGGCGCTCCCGGGCCCTCGCTGCGGGCGCTCACACAGCGCTCGGCGCCGGCCCGGCCCGCCCCGAGGCAGCCCCGCCGCCATTGGGCGCTCCCCGGAGGGCGCGGCCCCGCATTGGCCGGGACAGACCCGGCCCCAGCCCGACCCCGCCCTCGCCCCGCCCCGCACAGGTGGCACCCCCGCCCGGTCCCGCCCCGGCCCCGCACAGGTGGCACGGGAGGGCCGGGAGGTCCCGCAGGGCCGGCGGCGATCCCGTCAGTTCCCAGGGCCCTTTCTTACATGCGATTCAAAGTCAGCGGACTTTGCCTTCTCTGAGACACGAGAAAAAATAAATATAAATGTGCAAATAAAATAGAATATAATGCAAACAAACCCTCCTGCTCGGGGTCATCCAACGGGCGTGCTTCAACACGACAGTATTTATTTGTGCTGGTGACTTTGTGTATCCACCTTTCATACAAATTAACAATTAATTGTTGGACCCTGAAGAACTTCACGGATCAGCACATATCCCCATATTATGTATTAAGTCAGGACTAATAAAGTTAATAGAATGTCTATGAACCAAATTGTTCTTAAGCTGTTAAACCGTAGTATATTACAAGTTTAATAATATGGCTTGTATATTCATATTAATCTTGTTTCTGCCTTTAAAGATTTCAGAGAGCAATTTGCTTATGGAAATGGCTTTATGGAGGCATTAACTTATAACCCCAGCACAATTTCAAGGCTCCAGCTAAAAGGAAAATTATGCAAAATGAACATGTGCACCATCAGTACAAAGGTGAGCACAGATGTGTCCATTTACATCCATTAGCACATTCTGGGAATGACTCCGGAGAGCTGAGGGAGTAGCAAATCACCAAAGAGCTTCCTAGAAAATTGAACCTTGCCAGCTGGGAAATGTTAATGACCTTAACATTTGCATTAAACATTATAATAACAGCCTTAATTAGTAGTGGAGACTGTAAAAAAAAATCGCACAAGTTGTATTGTTCTCCGGGTGAAGTAACAATTTCCAAAGTGTAAAACACTGTGAAAATCTCAAATGTGAACTGCAAAAGATAACCACGCAATTACAAAGGATGTTATGCTTGGGAGCTTAGCACGTCTGGTCCCCTGATTGTTTTGAAGGAGCTTTCAAAGAGGGTCGAAGGTTTACTACTACTGGTGCATAGCAATGTCGGGATACCCATTAGACAGCACAGCACCACTCGAACAAAACCCAAAGCCCCGTGGCACAAGCAGGGCACAGCCTGTGCCCCAAAGCACCGACACGTCTGCCAGATAGAGGGGGCTGGGAGAAAATAACACAGAACTCACACGTTCCCAAACAGGATCTGCAGATCGTGCCTTACCCAGCAGCGTAAAATGTTGATTGCACAAACAAAGCCAGTCACATAAGAAGATGTTTAGTTGTACACATTGCCCATGGGCCCAAAGCTAAAAAGATTAGTCAATTATTTCACTTTATCTTCCCCATCTTTAATAAATCCAGGATTCAGACTAACATCACTGACCTCTGATGTACTGTCCTGTGAGAGGTCCTGGCCAGAAAAAGACCTTGACCTTAAGGATGTCAATTCCCTTTCCTGCTTTTGGTTCTGAAACCCATTTCTTCTTTTTCTTTTTTTCTTTGTTTCTTTTCTGAATAAAAGCAGGAACCATTACAGAGTAACTTCACAACAGTACTATGAACCTGTAGTCACAAAGGCAGCTACAAATGCTATCACAAACAGTCCAACAGTGGCAGTAGTTGCCATATCTTGCACTGCTAAAGCACAGATCATGAAATGTCATCAATCAGGTTGTAATCAAGACTCAGCACCAGAAATATGTTTTCTATCTGTTCTGTCCTTTTCACCTCAATGCGAATTTATTGATAGCCTTCAAATGGTCTAAAGGCTGAGGAAAGGGATGTTTCCTCATTTAAAAATATCATTAGAAAAAAAAAGGCTTGCATGGAATATATTATTTTTTAAGCACTTTCCCCTCTTTTATCTAGATTATCAGGCTTAAGCTGGCTCTAGCATCAACTACTTTTTCTAATACTGTGTACATTGAAGTTTCTGTATTCACCATTCTCTTAAAATGGGAGGTGGGGTGTGGGGGGGAGGGACGGTGCAGAGAGCAACATGATTTTTTAGAATATTTGATTGTCTTAAAGTACTTATTCTATCAAAGTTACTATATCATTACCACAGCATCAGACAGCCCCGTTTAGTAGCAGTATTCTGTTTGGACTTGCAAGAAAATTTTACTTTTTGTTCCTGAAATTCTTTTACTAATAAGACCTAGAATAGAGTGATTAGCAGGTAACATATGTTACAGGTTCTTATGTTTTCCTGAGTCTTGTCAGAATCAAACACACATTTTTGGTCAATCCTGCAGTGGTCAGGCAGTTGAACTTGATGGTCATTATAGGTCCTTTCCACTGAAATATTCTATTACATCAGAGAATCAAACTCACAACTATTCCATTTAAATAACTACATATTCAATTTCTGGTTGAACACTGGTGTTCTTACAACAGAAAGAGAAGTCAGAATATACTTGAATGTTTATTCCCCTCCCTGCCCCAAAGTAAGGACAGAACAGGGCAGGGTGGTAGTTGGGAAAATCAAACACATTCCAGAGAGTACGGTTTGCCCACTTTAAATAGTTCGGGTTTGAAGAACAAAGATTATATCCTTCCATTTTCTAGAATATGACTAAATGTTACATATTAACCATAAAAATACAGCATTCTATTGTTGGTATTCTGACTGATGTTGAAAAGGTATGAACGATGAGACTCTACAGGGTTAGAGCATGTGAAAACATAACTACAAACATATATTGAGTAACTAAAGGCTAGAAAGATCCCAATTCTAATTTATTTTGAATATACACATTGCCTTTTTGTTCTTTCAACTTGACAGATAATTAGGGTTTTTATGTGCATATTTCATTATAAAGATATTAATAATTCATTATATCTTGGGAAATGATGCTATTTTATTCCAGTATAAAACAACAATTCTCATGCAAGCTTTACTACAGCTTCAATTGAATTCATCAGTTAACAGAATTCAATATATTTCACCATATGAAATGAAGTGATGGGGTGTGATTTAACCCTTAGTTGTATGCCAACAGAGGCTCAATGCAGAAGTGTACAGAAGCACTGGAAGAATCTTTTACCTATTTGGACCTGCTTCCACAATTAAGTCTGTACTTCACCTATTCCTTTATATTGCATCACAGAGTACAGTCTCACAGGAGTGCTGTTCACATTCCTCAGCCCATGGGCTGATACTGACTTGACACACAGAGCAGTAAGAGAAAATAAAAGCGCCAAAGATTGTTTGTTTAGCTCCCTTACCTTGCACCACGTGCGTGCACGTGAGTGGTCTTTGTTTCAGCCAACACAGCCAAGTCTGGAAGATGATATGCTTCAAGACAGATTTATGTAATGTATGCCTCAATTATAGCAAGACTAGTTTAAAACCAGTAGTGCTGGAACAAAGGCACTCTTTCCACCATGGCAGGCCATCACCATTGTTTCTTGTTCATAGACCGGGCATTTTCCCCAGGAAAGAAATTGTTCAAATGCCCAGGCACCCTTGCTTTTCCACATAACAGCAAACCAAATTAATCAGTAGCTGCAGAGCATGTTCTACCTGCAATGTGAGCAAGTGACGATTTCATAGAATAGCAGTGCCAGGAGTGTTATGGCTAGTGGATGAATTTGGAAGCATTAATCACTTAATATGAACAGCACAGGGAGAGCTAACCATATTTGTTTTATGTAATTTGAAAGCTTCCTTTTCTGTAGCTGCAAGAAAGTTTTTATGATATGGCATTCACAAATACCAAAGAGAGTGGAAATGAATATTTTATTTCTTGTGTTTAAATAAGGAATATTATTTTTAAATTGACACAGACTATCACTTATTCTAGCACCTTTCACAGTATCAAGTGGAATTAATGAGACACTACATTTGAAATCATAAAGAAGGGATTTTTACCTCACTTTTCATTTTCAGTATTTAGCATAGAGTTTTTCAGTTTTCAGCCAAAGGATTATTAGCAAACTGTTTACTCTGAGAGCTGTGTTTTATAGTGCTGAACTAGTATCACCAGAAACATTTATATGGATTTCATATCAATCTATCTTTTGGAGCTGAACTAAGAATGACAAACGTAGTGAAAGTAAACTTTTGAGGGCTTGTAAACTCAAATATAATAATCAGGGCCCAAAATAAAAAAACTTTACATGTGCAAAAAATACTTTTTGTGTCTTTATGGAGCTCTTCACTGAGTATGCAAGATAGCAGAGTAGGCAATACACAACATTCAATTATTAGTTGAGAGATTACATGAATGAAGAAATCCTTCTTTCTTGCTCTGTTTTGAGAAGTTCCCACCTACTTGCACCCTTTGCTTTCCACAAGGATAAGACTCCTAAGTAGGGAACTCAGTAAGGCTGTTTGTTTAGCAAAGGCGCAGAAAAAGCCAACACAGCTGTGTGCAGTGAGATCACCGCATTTATCTCACTGGGTCTGAATTCTCTTACTAGAGTCACCTCCCTTCTGTGCTATGTTTCCCAGATTTCAACAACCAAGTCAAACATAAAATTATTCGTAAAAACATGAAATCCTTTAGTTATCCAATTACGGCTGAATATTTAACATAACACCTGATTCCACAATAAAATCTATACACATTTTGGTGTGGCTATTCTTCCTAATGGACTGTTCAGTCCTATAATCAGTGTAATGAAAGCCAGAAATGAAACTAAATACAACCCGAAAAGAATTAACTTGAACCCTCCTGATCTCACAGCATCAGTAATGAAGGTAACTAAAACACTTTGGAAAACTCAACATGTAGATTGTCAGGTCTTCAGCCTTTGAATTCAAAGTTGGATGATTCTCCAAAAAAGATCCCTTTTGTCATGCAAAGTTGTAAGCCTTAAATTAGAACATGCTAATTATTTCTTCAGTAGTTTGAACATCAGCTATGATAATGACTTTATTGTTTGACTTTTTTAACACATATCCATTTTTAATACTAGTAATGCAAATCAGTGTTTCCTTTAAAATTGATGTTGAATAGATCTGTGGAACTTTCATCATCATAACAGCAACAACCACCACCACCACCTAAAATGCTATTAATTAATGGAATTTCAGCATATAGCAAAGTCCAGAGCCTACCAAACATTAAAGTAAGATTGGACAGAAACAAACATGGTAAAATATTCTTAAATACAGTTTTCAAGCTATTTTCAAATATTTCACAAAATGGTCTCAATAATTTGAGTGATCTTAAACAATTCTTCATCATCACCTGTTGCTAAATATTTTTACCTTGAGTGGGAATGATTTTGAACTCTAAGAAAATATGGATTTAACTTCGCAGAAGAGACCACTGGTCCTAGAAGCTGTGTCCAACTAGTCCACATTTTATCTGTGCACATAATATTCAAAAGATGTTGACAGACTAGAAAACCAGGGTAATAGATTTACACACACAAAAAATTTAATACTCCAGGAATACTAATCCTTTACCAGATCTTCCAAGAAACTATAGTGATTTTTAATTTTCAACTTTTGCTCTACAAATATGAGAGAAATGAAAGTACTGAATTATTTCATTTTGTTAAGCAATTTTCTGAAGCTCCTGCAACCAAAGACTTTTTATCTTTCTATATAGGTGTGTGTATATACACACACACACTTTTAGATATACATGCACATTCTCCCATGATATGACAATGAGTGAAAGCGTGGAAATTGCTCCCTTCCCAGTCTTTGAGACCTCAAGTATTTAACAAGTCCAAGTCACCATTTAGTGTCTAATACCCCCTTGTGGCTGCAAACACACAGCCCAGGTACAACTTTTTTTTCAGCAATTAATTAGAAGGAATAAAACAAATTAGTATGAATCTTGTACAGAAATGAAGCCTCATTCATAAATAACAGATAGGAAGTGGAACAACTAGTTTTAAAGCACAGTCTGTGTTTAGGAGGAAGGATGAAGAAAAAGGTTATAAAAAAAAGGGAAATACAGAAAGTGACTGATAGCAGAATTGCAGAACTATAATTTCAGTGTTTTGGAACACAAAAATTAATATTCTTCAAAGTTATTTTCAAAAATCTGGAATTGCAACCTGTGTTATATGGAAAGTCCAAAAAGTTGGATGTCCAAAAATAAAAATGTGAGCAACCTATCTATCTGTGGAGGACTGCCTGAAGTGCTGCTGCCCTCAGAAAAGCTTAACAGACTAAGTGGCAGTAGCACCAATACCTTTCAGGTTAAAGCCTTTGGACTGAGGCTCACTACACGATTCAAGTACTGTGTTGTGGTAGTAAGATCACATTTCTCTCTTACTGTCTGAAATACAACTACAGTCCTGCTCCCTCTCCACTTACTTTTCTTTAAGAAAATGGAATTTAAGACTAGATGGCACCGTTTTCATTACATTGATAGATGGTACACTGCCCTCCTCAGTTTAGATTTGGAAGAAGCTGATTACAGTCATCTGAGTATTTTTGACTTTTTTTCCTCAAAAATTCTTTATAAAAATAGGAATAAAAGCCAGGAGTCCAAAATGCCATTACAATCATGATAATTTGGAGAAGAGGAAGAACATTTTGGCATGATACCAAATAACACATTTGAATGAAACAGGTGTTGTAGGTTTACAAACTATATTATTAATATTTTAATTGAAATGTTTTTAGTCGTAGACTGAGAATACAGCAACATAAAAACCAAACCAACCCAACCAAGTCAGGAAACCAAACCTATTGGTTTTCAATGAACATTATTCTGTGGCTCTATTTAAAATAAACAAACAAAAACCCCCAATACCCCTCCCATCATATACTTGGTATCATTTCCCACCACAGAAAACAACTCCACATTGACTACAGGCTACAAGTGAAAAAAGATACCTGTAATTCTGATCCCACCTCACCAAAGCTCATCAGCAATTACATTTCAAACCATGGGCTTTTTTGGAAGGTGAGGGATGACCTCACTAAGCTTGAGCTTCATCAGTCCAACTCAAGCTGGATTTAGCACCAGCAGTTCCAGTTTTTACCTGCAACAAGTGCTATTGGCTGCAGCAGACAACATGGGAAGACTCCAAATCCTTCAGACAACTATCCACCTTGGGCTGATGCCCAAGACAATTTACCCACTGATGCCTTTCCAGCCCACTATCATTGCTGCCCCACTGCCCTTTCCCTCTCCCCAGTTAAGAAGCACACTGGAAAGCAAGTCAACATAATGCATTTAGGAGAGAGGACTCAGTCTCAACAGGTGGACTCTGGAGGGATGAATGGGTAAAAAAAGCATGAAAAGCAAGCAAGTAGTCCCTTCCCCAGTTATCCATTTCTAGTCACTGAATTATCCCTGTATTATACTGAAAATGCAGTAGCAATCCTTAAGTTACTGGTCGCTATTCTGAAATCACACAGCAGTTTCACATCTACCAGACAGGGTACAAATACTATATACAGTCACACACATACACACACACACACACAGGGGAAATTTCTAGCACAACTGAAGATAAAATGCATTATTTCCGATTCCTCCTTTTTATGCCACCCCTAAATTAACAGACTTATTTTCTGAAGAGGCATAGAAATGAAAGATGTATGAGAATACTTATAGGAAGGGATACATTTAACAGTGGCACATACCAGTGCACATGGCTAACAGTTCACATCCTTTGTTATCATAACCACTGTGAACACTGAGGGTAACCACAGAGGTGGTATCTTTATTTCACAAGATTAAAGATACAGTACAAAATGAATCTGTACATCTTTCTATTAACAGAATTTGTTTACACAATTATATTACATTTGACCAGCCTTTATACTGATTTTAAATACAAAATAAATTTACAAAACTCCTACAAGACCCTTTAAAGAACTGCAGCTGATAAAAACAAAGGGTTCCCCCCAATAGTCCCTATTTTGCCATATGCATTTGCAGTAGTTCAAATCAAACTAAATCTTTTCAGTTTAATATTCTCTGAAACAAAAATAGAATTTCAGTTCATTGTTGCCTATCTAAAAAGAAAGCAACTTGCAAAGGTGACTGTGATCCCCCTTTATAGGCCAAAACTAGCATATAATAGGTGGAAATTAGATAATGCATAGTCTTAAAAAAGTCCTTTCAAAAGCCACACTTTAATGTTCTTCTGCAAAAAGAATAACATTTGATAGATTCTGTGTTGGTTTGCCTTTTTTTTTTTTAATAAGAGCAGCTGACTTACGGAAGATGACTAAAAAGTGAGTAAAACTGTCTCATAAGAGTCTCATGGGGATGTTTGTCTCAAAGGCCTTACCTTCTATTACATCGATCTATGATGGACAATATAAAGCAGAGAAAATTATTTCAACAGATAGTTCTGGGGCAAGTTTTACCAGAGTGATGTACTAGAATCCTGTTTTCTCAACAATTCAGCATTTCCTTCCTCCAGAAAGAATAGCTAGTGTCTTTGATTATTAATTTGAAATGCAGAATAATGTGTCCGATTTTTCTACAGATTTCCTACATACAGAAATCCCAACAACAACAGTTACTGCTCTGTAGTCCAATCTCTGTGCACAGAAAGAAGAGCATGTGTCTAGGAAGGTCAAATAGGCAGGCTCTGGCCTATGTTACTACACACAAAGAATACAACTTTTCCATTCAAACCATGATGAACACACCCAGAAAGGCTTCTCTTAAATAAAGTTTCCATTCTAAAATATTCCTTCATATAAACTGTAAGACAACCTGTGTGCTACCCAAAGGGAAAAGTACTTCAATGTAGTAAACTGAGCAATCCAGCTCCTTGAAAAAAAGATGCTTGATTAACTGATGCACAGTAAGACACATTTTGCTAGTAAGAGTTAAACATACTTCCCTTGAAATGCAAGTTTCAGAACAGAGTAGCAAGGGATTGTCACAAAAACTTAAGTCATGGTGTATATAACTGATGTAGAAAACATAGTAATTTCTTTAATCCCTGAGTTAACTCACCATTATTTATGGTAAGTACATTTTTTCTTCTACCACTGCATTCAAATGAATGTCATCTGAAAAAGTTAGTGGTAGTAATTTGGTGGAAGGGAAAAAAGCAGGAGAAAGACTTCCTTATTGCTCCTTCAAAAAGCAGTTCTTTAAAGTGAAATAACTTGCTGACCTCCAACCATTTTCTTCTGCTGATTTCTTGGATGTAAAAATGCATCAGAGATTCAGTGAAAGTCACCTATAAGACAGTCACATAGCAGCAGTGATGAGAGAGTCTCATGCAAATAGGGTAGAGCTTTTCAAATTTAGTTCTAATAGATCAAACAACCCAAACATTTTAATAATGCAATAAGAAAATGTTAAACATCCTAAGAGACCAATACCAATGCACCAATGGTAATTATCCTTAACTCATTAATTCTTAATTCATTCATGCCAAGCTAAAAAGAGCTACTAAGTGACAGCAGCAAAAATACTTCAGAGGGTGTGTTCAGAAGTCACAGATATTTTAGAAATGCAGCTGGGGAGTGCTGTACATTTTAGACACTACATGTAAGTTCAATACTGTCCCAATAGCTAATGGTTATTAAGACTGCACAAGATATTCCCTTACCACATGCTGCAACCCTCCACACTAAAATGAAAGATTTGTTTTCACATAACCAGCAGAAGCATTTTGAAGTACTGAGAAGTTCTACCTATAATACTAGTACTTTTAATACTAGCCATACATTTCCACAAGAATGGATTTCTTATCTTCTAGCCGAAATAACAGATCTACTGTGCAATCGTCTCCTTACAAATGTACCAAGTATGAAACCATACCAAAACCTCAATTCTAAATAAAGTGTATTGATATGTGCTGCCAATCCACTGGAAAAATATTTGCATGAAAGGAAGCCCATAACCCTTTAAACACAACAGCTTTTGTCAGAAAGCAGTAAAAGCCTCCTCATTTGTATTTCCTTCAGCTTTAAGACTACTATTCAGAGGGTTTAATGCTAGTAGAGAAACAAATATTTGACTGCCATTGGTTAACAACAACAGACACTTCTGCATTTCACTCTTCTAAACTACGCTCCCACTGCTTCCCACCCCCAACCACAGAAAATCCTTACTAAGTGAAGATTCCCTTACAGTCCTAAGTTATCAGTCCACAGGTCATATTCTTTACACAAATTAAAAGGCCCTTCCACTGACTTGGTAGCATCAAGAAGCCATAAACGACTAGTCTTCTTTCACTTTGGATTTTCTTGTTATAAGGGTTCCTCAAGATGGCACAGCCAGAGACCTTATTGTGACTTGCTCATGTATACCAGGTACAAGAGAGGCTGGCAACAGCCAGAGCACTGCTGTAGCTTTGGAGTAGCATCACTGGCATAAGCCCTTTCGCAGAGAGTATGCATTTTTGTGGCCTTTTTTTGTAGATGCATTAAGCAGATGCATGCAAGGGATACACACTATTTCTTTCTTGCAGCGCAAATCACTAACAGGATTGTGGAAAATTAAACACAGAACTTCCAGCTCTAAAAACAAACAAAAAAGTCAGCTAACTCACTGAGATTTCTTGCTCTGTCCTTTCTTCAGTGTCCACAATAATACTAGTATTTCCTATATTTTAGACTCAGCCTCTGTAAGGGCAAATTTAAATAATTTAGGAACACTACCGACTTGGTTTTATGTCATGAAGTATTGCAAAGCACAGAGGATCCTGAAAAGTTTTAGAAGTATGTCAGATCTGGGCACTGTGTGGACAGTTTCCTCTGTTGAGCTTTACAGACCCAATCCATCCCAAACCAGCGCATGGGTCACATTCTGTCTGCTGAGAACTGTCTAGTCTAAGGGGAAAGGAGAAAAATACTTCAAATCAAAAAAGCACAAATGGAGAGTGGCATATTTTGTGGCTTAAATTATTGATAAACTCTGTAAAACTACGTTAAACCATCCATGACAGCATAAAAGATCAAACTGTATGAAATACTAACAAATAATGAAATAAGGACTACAGAAATACTTGGGATGCAGATCAGAATGTAAGTTCATAACAGCTCCAGTCTTTTTAGAGTTTGAATATAGTTCAGCTTCTTGGACTTAAATTGGCCATAAAATTATTTACTGTTATTACTTTTATAAAGGGAAACTGCTATCAAGCAGGCAAAAACCTTCCACTGCTAGCCTTATGTCTCTTAGGAGATGAAAAGGACTCTGAATAAAGAGGAACTAGATACAGCAGGCAACATTTTTGTAGTAGCACTCTTGTGTTTCCACGAAAAAAGCCATAGTATTATTCCATTGGCACTGAAATAACATTCAAATCAGTTTCAAAATAATTTTCTTATCCCTGAAAAAAGGCATCACTCTAAGCAGCTTTCAAACTTTTTTTTTTTAAACTTTTTTTGTGCCTCTTTTGGGGGAGGGACTGTTGATCCAAAGTCCTAAATCACAATGAAAATTGTTCCTTATGGAAAAATCCAGTTCTTTCACTGAGGCTCTTGTTGCTATTGCGGTGGTTGATGCTCTGGTGGTGGTTCCTGTTGAGGCACAGCTGGCCGCAGTCCTGCTGGTCTGGGAATTGCTTGATGTTGCCTTTGTCTGTAAGCTATAATTGTTCCCAGAAGCAAGGCGATGATAGTCATAAGGTAGAGGTCCCACTCAGGCCCCAGTAGCTGGTCCATATCAATATGTGAGAATACCTCCCTTATCTAAGAAAGAAGAAGTTCACATCATCATGTCAGCGAATATGAATGGGAAGTAATTAAATTTGACTTGTAACATTTTTCATGTACAAGCACCAGTTTTAAAACTTCAGTAGCTCTTTTCCACTGTGAAAAAATAGTACCTCATCAGTGACATTCTTAATTTCCAGGAACTCAAATACCAATAACACTAAGAGCCATGCTATATAAGATGAGCTATTGTATTTTCTGTTCTATAGATGAATGTTTTCAATATGCAGCTTGAATGACAGAACATTAAGCCCCAGCACACTGGTGCAGTCCAATGTTGAGATTTGTGGATATAAGGCACTGGAAAATTAAAGTGACTCATTGCTAGTTTTGAATAAAGTGCCTCTTTGTCAGACCCCATTTGCATAAGCATTAGCCAGCACGTACTTTATGCCTCACTGCTGTATCTAGTGATACTACAGAGTCACTGCCAAATTAAATCTGAATCAGCCGACTTAAAACTTGGAAAGCTGTGTTCTGCATACGAGCTTTTGTGAGCAATACACGAGTATTTGCTCAATTGATGTAGAGTATTTTGACTGTCCACCCTTGAAAGTCCTCAGTCTCAAGACCACCACATTTTATCCAACTTGGCTGAATTGTCTGCATTTTCTCTAAGTGGTAATAACTTCCATAACATTTGAATTCATTAAGTAATCCAGAAAGGCAGTAAGATGTTATAATATTGAGAAGTATTTCAGACACTATAAAGAAAGTATTCACCTTAATTCCAGGCAGATTTTTTTTTCCCAGGGCCATCACTTACTAGAAACTCTGCACAATAGCTAAACTATAATACAAATAACATTTGGGTTTTTGTCATAGAGATCAAACACAACTCTAGTGGAGATATTACAGCTGAATATAAAACAGCAACAGAATTAGGGGTACAAACAGTATTTCTCTTTTCCTAAACAGTGATTATGTCAGTTAAATCTGCTTAACTTTGACAGCAGATGGTCATGGATAAGAACAGTCAAACAGATTTGGTTAATTCTCTCCAAGGGGAGAGCAGCACAGAAGAAAACTTGCTGAAGTGAACATTTCAATTTCACAGTTACACAAACAAGAAATACAAATATTAGCTTTAGTAACTTTCTTAATGTGCAACAACACAAAACGCATCTACCCTTAGTTTACAGAAGGCTCAAGTAAGACTTCTATTTAGGTAAGATTACAACTCGAGCTCCTTTTTTTAAAAATGGAAACCACGTTTGCTCTTTTCTTTTACTTCTGCATTACTTACATTGATTTCTCGTATATACTGAAAGGAATAAATCACTCCAAGCTTGCAAAGTGCTAGGAAGACTGGAACCTGAGCATCTGGGCTTGCTTCAGCTGCCATGTCGTAGAATCGTTTTGCAAGATGAATATCCTAAAGTTAAGAAAATTCAAAGCTCAGTCTTCAAGAACTTGAAAAATTAACCATAACTTTTTTTTCTGAGGGATGTTCACCTTTGAATAGGTAGGTAAAAGGAAGCTTAATTTGAGGATGACGCTATTGTAACTGCTACTAGAATTGAAGCTCACAAAAAGATTAGTAATATCATATTCAACCTATTCATTGTAAAATAAGGCAAATATTTAAGTAACTCTAGTACACTCTAACATCTCCAACACCACACCAAAGTTGAAAGACCGAGAAAGTCCCAGAGGAGTATGCAGCAGCATTTCCTCTGTTATACCACAGTATGCCTGCTGCATAGTGCGGCTCCTAACCATTTCTGCACATACACACAGATTAGATTTTACTCCTTACCCAATATGAACATAAACTTGCATTAGGAGGGCAGCAAAAGCATGAGCACTCAGCAAAACAGAGGGCAACTTTAGAATGAGCTTGATAAATTAGTGTTCTCTTCTGTGGCAGTTGATACAAGGCGGCGGCCATAAGAGCAGAGGATACATGTGCTTGAATAGTATAACTTTCCTTGTTTGGTATTTTTTGATTCTGCTTCATATACATACGGTGCAACATTAGGATACTTGGATACAAACCGTCTATGTTCATTTAATGATGTCAAGGACAGGCCCGGATAAGACTTACCTCTGAAAGCGTTCCAAGTTGGACACATAAAACAAGAGAAATCTCCAGGACTTAGTGCCACATGCTCATTTTATAATTTTATCCTGATTGTGATTACCATAAAGATTTTCTGCTCATTGATACAGCAAAGATTAGCTCCATAACACTTGTGTAAACAACAGCACAAAAATTGACACATTATGTGAATGTAATGTAGTAGATCACATTTAGTATTTTAATTCAATAGAACAACTCTGAATACTCCTTGAGGCTGGAAAGCCTATCTTATGCGTAAGTATTTAAAAGAGCTTCCTTATCTCCTTTGTACCATGCTAGTAGTTGTGTAAAAGCAAATCCTAAATCATAGTTCGTTTGTATTTCTAATTAGCAAGCACTTCATTCTGCTTATGCATACCTCACTCTTAGTTGTCAGAAAAGTGAGAACTGTAGGAGCCTGAGCTATAACACATATATAGCACTAAAATACCATGCCAGATCTTAAGAGAAGAGTGCAAGAAAATTAACTTAGTCTTTTTTTGAGAAGTATATGAAATCATTCATTCTGACATGTAGCCTCAGGAACTGGACAACATTAAAACTATGAAGAGTGTCGAAGTGTACATGTGTGAGATTTCCGAAGGACCTTAATATTTGGCATGGGAACCTGGTATGAGCTTCAAGACCATCTATGTACAGCAAGTGCTGCATAAAATCCTGTATGTAAGAAAGACTATTTACTCAATAAGAGAATAAAACAAAAAACAGTTTGGTGAAAAAACAAACAAAACCATATTAAGAAATACCATATTTATACAGGATTATCCAGAGTGAACAGTGATCTGAATTGAAGTTTTGTAGGCCACCTTATTGGAATATCCTCCCCAACTTTGGAATGTTTGCAATCTTAAACACATGGACATCAGCAAGGGGAGATTTAAAGTACCCATCCTTTTCTTCAAAACACTAATACCCCAATTTTGCTGGATATAATAGTGCTAAAATATTTATACATCCCTTCCAGAGGCCTCTAGTGGAAGAGCAGACATTCTGGTACATCAGGAAACACAATTTTAACTGTCAGGCATTACAGCCATTCTCAAAATTCAGTTGCTTCCATTCCAGAAAAGGGAAGTCAAATATTCTTCTGCTTCATGCAAAACTCAGTCTTAGCCTTTTACAGAATATTCTATCTCAGTCCTAGCCTTCTCTAGTCAGTACTAAAGCTCCATCCTCTCACTTTACAGTTGAAACGTTTTAGAACACAGGAAGCAAAGACAATGCACATCCAGAATTAGTAAGACTGGTTTTCTACATGTAATTTCTCTGCTTAGACATTCTCATTTCCTACATTTACATTAACTATCTGTTTTTCCCTTGCACTTCAACTGTTCATTCCATAGTGGATCTGTAGGAGAGAAAAGTATTATTCCTCTGCATAAAGCCAGGTTACATATGCTCATTACGAGGCCCTGTGCCCTCATTTCAGCTCTGAGTAGTCATCTTTGCTTCAGGTTGGAGAACACTCTCTGCAAATGATAGAATTAGGACTCATTTTTCTCATTATGCTGAAAATAACATAGTAACATTTTCAAAGCTTTTATTACTTGCTCTAAATTGTGTTGTATTCAAGGCAGAAGCAAAATAAAGTCCATGTCTGAAAGAACTTTTTTAAAGAAAACCTCCAACTTTAATAAAGTTGCTTTTAGCTGCAGGCTTATTTTCAGAAGTTAACTACTGTTGAGGGCTCAGTTCAAAAGAGTAAACAGTCCTAAAATAAAATTTAGAAAAAAAAATTAGAAAAAATGCAGTGTCTTGTATTGTCACTTCTACATCCAGGTCATTAAGCATTTTTCAAATGATTGCTTGCTGCTGCCAAAGTATTAATACTGACCTAACCCTTGCTCTTCATTGTTCTGACCTTTTGCCAAGAATTTAGGGGAAAAGAAGCAAAAATTGGTCTTTTCATAGACCAATATAGTAATTAAAAGCTGTATACCTAGACAAAAGCCAAATGTTGAAGCTTACTGAAAATAAGGAAAATTAAGCCATTTCTTACAGTTTCAGGTAAAGTTATTACTATGTTCATATATTAATGCCATGAATTAATCATACATTAAGGTAACACAGGCTGCTCAAAATTAGTATGCAAGTGCTGATTCCATTATTTTAGCACATACAGAAACATGTTGTTCTGGATTCCCTTAGGTTTAATTAACTCATGGACTGCAATACACCATAGGCTTCTTAGGAGAACCAGATACACTACTCTTTAGGCAACTAGTTTGCCTAACTTGAGAAACCATAGCTACTAATCACATTGTTGGTGGTGCTTATGGTTTGTTATCATGTTTTCAATATGTCACAATACATGAAACAATTTAACCAGTGTTTCAGAGAATGAGAATTATCCTATGCTAAAATACTCTCAGGCTGGAGTCAGTTTGCTTTCATTTCACTACACTTCAAAGTCTTGAAAGCATTACTCAAGCATATGGCACTCTTTTTACCAATATTTACAATTTTGGGCTAATGTTTTTTTCCCTGTCTACACATAATTTCTTCACATAGTTAAGTGTGAAGTGGATATACTTACCCATTTCCCATTGGTGAAAGTACTGGAAGACATGCAAATTCCCATTAAGTTACAGCACCTAAAGCCCAGTTGTGGTTACGGACTTCATCTAGTATCAGTAAACGTACTCTGCTGAAGCAGAGTATCAGTCTACAGTTTACTCACCTGCTTGATGCCCAATCCCTTCTCATGCATGTAACCCAGATTAAACATTGCTTGAGCACTGTGCTGCTGTTCTGATGCCAGTCGATAGTGAATAAATGCAGTTTCATAATCAACATCAGTACCAAACCCATAAAAATGGTAATCTCCAAGTTTAATTCTTGCAACAGTATATCCTATAAATCAAGAAAGAATAAAAAATTGGTAAAATAGCTAGGTAAAGGAACATTTTTGGTTTCCTATGAAGATGCAATAGGGCTTTAGTGTTACTTTCCACAGTTTGCACAAACTGTTTATCTTTTCCCCCTTCTCAAATAAACAGCTCTTTTTTTAACATTGGGTTTAGGTAACCAAAACACAACCGATTTATATTTGCAGATAAGACCTTTTCCTAGAAATCCTACCAACATTTTTATTGCTATTAAGTGGTATCAGTTGAAAAGTCATAATGCTATTCATAGCCATAGTCACTTATTACAGAAAAACTTTTAATTTGCTATGTGGTCAGTAAAGGCTTCAATTTTGCTTTTAAAACAGACACCAAAAACTTTAAAAATAATGCCTCATCATCATTTGGTAATTGAATACTTAACCTCCATCCTCTCTTAACTTTCTGCTAAAAGCCATGAAACTCTGAAAATTAAACTCTATTTGCATGATAAACTTTCTCTAAAGTAAAAAACTAGTAGACAGATATAAGTGTAGATGCACCTACATGAAAGTTAGAGATCTCCAGATATTTAACCACTAAATTCAATTTTCCTTATTTTAGAATAGGATCACAAGCAACAGAGTTTAAACTTATGTTGCTTGGACATCAAGACTGCATTCTTCATCACTGACCTTTGCTTAATTTGAATAGGAAATTGCATTTCTTACAAATGATGACAAGTAACAATGTACCCTTTAGGATTTTGGATCTATTTTTCCAACCAGATATACTTTTTCTAAAACATTTCTAAGGCTGTTTAACACTGCTCTATAATTCCATACGCAATGGTGAAAGAAACAATAGTGTTTTAATCCTCTTAATCTTCAGAATCATGGAAAGGCTCAGGCCTTCAATCATATTGCAGTGACACTACAAGAACACGAACTAAGCTATGTGGAATGCAACTTCTGTTGAACAGGAGGAGGTGAGCTTTCCCTCCTTCCATGTTTCACAAAAAAACATGAAACCAGGCTCTAATGGCTCTAATAAATGTTAAGAAAACTTTCCTGTCTGATTATGTAGGAGGCACTCTGGCCATCACACTCCCGCACCACAGACTGTTACTGCTGGATGTGAAGCCCCTTCACAGTGGGCAGCTCCAAGGAGACGGTGGGTGCTCTGCCTGACTCCCTGCTCACGCCACTTGCCCAGTCAGACAAGCTCTCCTGACTGGCTCGACTCCAGGTTTCCCAGAGCAGAGTCTCAGATGCCTGAATCCTTTAAGTAATTTAATTAGGGCACAGTAACACGGAAAACCAGCCTGAGCTGCTGCCTCCAAGGAGGAACTTTGAATGAAGGAATTCCTGAGGTTTTATATCGTCACAGTCTGGGGTCATCAGCACTTGCTGTGTCTCTCAGTGTCAGGTCCCTTGGCTGGTGCCACAGGTGCCAGTGCCCTTTGTTGTGCAAATGGTTGGCAGTTCATGGCGTCTTGCCTCAGGCTCCTGCCACCCAGAGCTCAACCTGCAGCTGCCCACTGAGCTACCTGCACTGAATGTATTCCTCAACATAAACTGATTGAACTGTGAGGTACCGACATACCTTGAGAAGCTGCTCTATTCCAGTGAAGCAAAGCTCGAGGATAGGTTTCGTTTTCTCCTACTATGCTAGCTTCTTCTAGAGAAGAAAGTGGTTCAGTTAAATATGATCATGGTATATGAATACACAACCACAACCCTCCCTCCCCCTTGTTTATAAATTCAGTCTGCTGAAATAAATTTAAAACCTCAAGAAATCTGTTATAACATAAACAAGATGCAATTCATCTGAGACTTATAAAAACTCCTTTCATTCATATGGCCTTCCCATTTATCTCCCCACTAAGAGTTAGGAACAAACTATATAATTTCATCCTGAACTATGGCTTACCAAGAGTCTCTCTCATTCTTGCTGTAGGAGATGCTGATGCATACTTCAGGAATGACACAAGATGCAAGTCTCAAGAGCACATAATTTGGACTTTGACAAATACAAGGCTAAAGCATAACCTGTTTTAGTTTGGCCATCTAAACACCAAGACTAGTCAAGTAAAACTAAGGCTTAAACTCCTTACCCAGTCAGAGACCAGGTTTTACACAGCAGTGCTTCAGCTGCTTTAGAAGTTGTCCATGTCCCATTCTGAGGCTTCCTGAACTATCAGAGTTCAGAGAAAGGATTTGTAACTTTAATTTCTAGAGTAATTACGGTTTCAGCTGCACTATCCCCCAGCTGACACACAGATTTTCTGTATAAACTGAAGCAAAGTAATTTTAAATCAATCTCCAGTTGAGATGCAGATATAACTCAGTAATGACAATCAGAGTTTTGACCCAGACAAAAACTCTATTTCTTTGTAGGAATGCACTCCCAGCCAAGACTGTCATTACTGTAGCTTATCTAAAGATGATTCCCCCAGCCACCTTTGAAAAACATTAACCTGAAATTAAGATGTTAGATTAGTGTTAGATTCTCTCCCTATGCCATTTTAAAATCCCTAAGTCAGAAATTAAGTGTATTTTAACTTTTAGTACAGAAAGTCATCCTTCCATGTAAAAGTGAAAACTGACTGCTTTCCAGTGGGAAGAGCAGGAAAGAAAACAAGAGTTTCACTGAAGTTCTAACTGAACAAGAGCTACGTAATTGTATCTTCAATGATTCTAGCATTCTACCAAATGGGCTACTGCAGGACAATTCCAAAGAAGCTTTTCAGTACAAATTCAGATCCTTACTCTGATCGAGTATGAAAGCAGCATTGCTTTGAGCAACTTCGTAGCCTTGTTCTGCCAGAAGAAGATACTGAACCACTGCAGAATTTGAATCTCCATCTTTATAGCTGTTGTAGGCAGTCATCAGTCTTTCAGACCAACGCCCCCTTTCACACACATTCTTAAACAACTACAAAGGAAAAAAGAAGGGGGAGGATATTGGTTGTCAGGAACTTCAAAAATTTACATTTTGCAAGAAGCGAACCTTTAACATTCTGATACCTGTTCAAAATATTTATATTTTACAGGAAAAACGTGATAGATGAACTCAACTGTTTCAGACAGGCTTACTTTAAGATACAAGTTACTATAGTAAATACATGCCAAGATTCAGATACTTACTCAGAATTATTCTTTAAGATCTTAGCTTTTTTGTTACACTTAAATCCAGGTCTAAATGAAGAATTTGTACTTATAAAATACTGATGCTTGCTTTGCATTACATTCTTTAGGTTTTCTTCAAAGTTAATAAAGCAAATACAGACCTGACATATCACCATAAATAAAGATTTTTCCCATGAAAAACAATGGAATTTGCTAATATATCACTTACCCTTTTGATAGCCTTAACTCTGCAGTCACCAGTGGAATTTAGCTAAGACAAATGTCCTATACAGGCTGATGTGGTTATAGCCAATCTTTAGGAAGTCAGTATTATCTGACCTTCATAAAGGGATAACCTTACCTCAACAGCAGTATGACAGGATCGCATCACTCCAGTGCCAGTAGCATGCATCTGAGCCAGATTATAAAAGGCCAGAATGTGTCCACCCTGAGAAGCCAAGTTGAAATATTTCAAAGCTTGTTTGTAGTCTCTCTTGACTCCAATGCCATCTAAAAGAAAGAGTAAGTCATTGCTATTAATGTCTCTTGAAAAGCAGAGTTGTACAAAATACAGTGCTTTTAAAAATTACTCGAGAAAAACACTGAGAAAGTGTTAGGAAAAGCAGAATGAAATACAACTTCAATGCAGTAAGCCCGTTCTACATGCAGTATGTGCACACGTCTACTGCCCCCTAGTGAACAGTGACTAAAAGGGCAGGTGCTTAGACCTGGCAAATTGCTTTGATGCCACTTACTGTAATACATGGAACCTAGTTGAAGTTGTCCATCAACCCATCCCTGCTCTGCAGCCTTCTGGAAATACTTCAGTGCTAGCTCATAGTTCTGCAGGGAGATTTGGTCCAGTCATTAGAGTCTTGCAATACACCACAGTGTAAGAAAGAAAATATGCGTGTGTACATGTATTACAAAAAAGTTACAGTGAGGTGTTCAAGTGAAAATATTCACCTGGTTGAAATTTGGAAACAAAAAATGAAATAGACTACAATGACATCAGCATGTCTTAAGTCTGTAGCTAGCTCAAAAGCTGGTATCCACATAGAACATTGCTATAGTTATGCTTAACTGAATGGAAGCTCTGTTCTGTTTCTAGAACAATTATTTATTTTCTCAGCTTTTGGGCTAACACAACTTTTAACTGTCTGCTTGCATAGCTAAATATAAAACATTTGACAAGAAACCTTCTTGTGAGAAAAGCAATAAAGTAAATGAACTAATTAAACGTTTCAAAGTGTTCCTCCACTCCCACAAGAGACACAAAGTGGGGACAGTTAGGATTTATTTCACAAGAAAATGAGAGACAAGTTCATCAATTCTCCTGCTACAATTCACTCTGATACACATTTCTAATAACTTAAGCAACATTTTCACATTTACGAGAGGGAACTTAGCACACTTCAAAGCTGCTAACTCCATAGTGCATTTTTTTTAATATTACAGATTTCCTCAAGGAGTTTTCAGTGTAACAGAAATCTTCACAATTAAACCTTCTGCAGCATTTCCCTCCAGAAAAAAAGTTTGTTGACAAGAAGTCACACAATCACCTATGATTAGAAAGATGAGTGTCAAAAGCTTACCACTGGAACGCCTCTTCCATAGAGGTAAGCCATTCCTAATCCACTCTGCCCAACAGGATTACCCTGAAAACACAGAAAAACACTTTGGAAAAGAAAGGTAAAACCTACAGCTAGCATCTTTTAAATCTGGTCTGTCTAACATCACTGAAACACATAGTACTCAAGATAGATTAGTTTTGTATCTTTGCTTCTAGTAATGGTTATTTAGGGAGGAAATAGCACCTATGGTAACTTTTATTTACTAACTACACAGGTGATTAACAGGGAAAAAAAAATTTCAGTACTCTTTATGAAAGTCTACTGTGCACTTTTACAGTGTCACACAAGATGTGGAACCCAAACCCATAGAAAGATGGGCCATTAATAGCTTATTCATCTTCAGTTTTTCAAAGTTTGAAACGTTTTGGATGCTACAGAAGCTCCCAAAACAACTGTAGGAACAGTAAGAGTCTGCCTTAAGAGTGGATCTGTGGCTGTTGTGTGGGCTGCATTGCCACTGCCCCTGCAAAATGTGCATTATGACATTCCTTCAGCACCAAGACAGGCAATGGGGCACGTCAGAAACTTGCAGTGAATGTTGGAAATAAACACATCGAGACATCCTTACTTTAGGACAGAGATGTGAAACAGCACTCTAATTGTGGAATGTAAGAACCTGAAGGCAGTTATCTTAGAACAGTTCCTTCAAAACTTACTATACTGTGTTTCCAATGCTAAACATCCTTCCTGGAGGACTACTTATGCCTTAACTGTATAAATGTGACCGAAAGGGCTAAGATAAAGACAGACAAGAAGGATTAATAGCAAAAAAAAAAAGTTCAACAAGATGAGAGGTATAAAACCATTATCTATTTACAATACAGAAGCAAAAACCTCACAATGTCAGTGCACTGTAAATTTCTGTGACAAGACAACTTCAGATTAATAAAAACTAGAACTTCACAGAATTTCAAACTATTTAGGTGGACAGTATTTCATACTGATGTAATTCAGTTAGACTCTCCTAATGAGATTAGACTCCTTGTGTTGAACATAGCTACGTGAACTGTGGCCAGAACTGGAGGCGGTTTTTGACATCTCAGACAAGTAAGGTTTAGTTATGGACTAACGTGGGAGTAGGAGCGCGCACATGGAAGGGCACATAAAGAAGTACTTGAGCATTTCAAAGCTAATCAACTTCTTAGTGCACATGCTGTATTTCTAGCTTACAGATAATCATACCATATCAGCAGCTTTCTTGAAATACTGAAGAGCTGTTTCGTTGCTCTGAGGTACAACATCACTTCCTTCTGAGTACATCTGAAAAAGAAAGGCATTACTGAAGAACAGCTGAAGAAATCAGTTTAGCATGAAGATCATTAAGCATCTTCACCTTGCATATGAGAGTCTATTGTACTTACACTATTCCAACTCCAGCATTACCGAATAATCACTACAGGACTTGCCCAGAAGCAGAAAACATGTCTCTCTGCAGTAAAATTCAGACTCAGAGGGTTTAACTTTCTAACGGAGAATGAACCACCAATAAACTTAAAAAGCTTTCAGGGCAATACACTTCATTTTTAATTTCTACCAATGTGCAGTGAAGAACACAATCAGGCAAAAACCTTGAGACCAGTGGAAGTCAAACTACACTAGCAGTCAGAATACTTCATGAAAACAAAGTAAAAATTAGTTACTAAACAGTAGTTAATTTCATTAAACACAAAACACTCAAGAAACAGAGAAAGTGAAAACTGCAATTTTTTCTGTCAAGTGCCTAGAACAGTGCATTATGCTGGGTTTTTTCAGGTTCTAAGGACACAAATTTTGCATCCTCTACTGCAGTGACAGCCTGAAAAAGATGAGCTAGAGCTGGCACTTATTGCAGCCTAACCTTAGAGGTTACTCAACTGGAGTAATGAGGATTTAGCTCCTCATCACAGCTGAAGGTAGTCTGCAACCCAGATCTCAGACAAGTGCCCTAAATACCTTTCTAAGCAGTAACACATTATCATCACCACGAGCAGCTTGCTAACCATGTTTTAGATTACAAATCACAGAACGGCTTGGGTTAGAGATCACCTAGTTCCAACTGCCATGCTATGGGCAGGGATGTTAGTCACTAGATCAGGTTGCTCAGGGCCCCAGCCAATCTGGCTTTGAACACTTCCAGGAACGGGTCACACAGGTTCTTTGGGCAACCTGTTCCAATGCCTCATTATCCTCTGAATAAAGAACTTCTGCCTAACATGTAATGTAAATCTCTGATTTAGTTTAAAACCATTCCTCTTTGTCATATCACATTCTGTCTTCCAAAATACCACTCTCCCTCTTTTTTATAAGCTCCCTTCAGGCATTGGAAGGCTGCACTGAGGTCCCCCTGGAGCCTTCTCTTCTCTAGGCTGAACAATCCCACCTCTTTCAGCCTGTGCGCCATCCTTCTGATCATCTTGATGGGATGGCGCTCCTCTGGACTCACTCCAACAGGTCCATGTCTCTCCTGTGTCTCACTTGACCTGCTGGCCACACCTCTTTGATGTAGCCCAGGATGCTGTTTGCCTTCTGGGCTGCAAGTGCATGCTGTTGGCACATGTCCAGCTTTTCACCCATGAGAATACTCCCAAGTCCTTCTTCTGCAGGGCTGCTTTCAATGACTTATCCTAGTCTGTGCTCATGTCTGGGATTGCCCTGACCCAGGTGCAGCACATTGCACTTGGACTTGGTGAACTTATTGGTGTTCTCATGGGCCCACTTTTCAAGTTTGTCCAGGTAGCTCTGGATGGCATCCCATCCTTCTGTTGTGTCAACTGCACAGCTCAGCTTAGAGTCATCTGCAAACAGCTCTCTGGCTGCATCATGTAGCCAATTCCTTATCCACTAAATATTCCGCCCTTCAAATCCATGTCTCATCCAATAAGGATGTTGTGTGGGACCAAATCAAACGCCTTACCAAAAGTGTAGGTAGATGACATTAGTCATTCTTCCTTTGCTGACCTTTGCTGTCACTCCATCATAGAAAGCCACTAGACCGGTCAGGCACAATTTGCCCTTAAATCTGAGAAAACTGAAACAATGGCCCACCTTGCAGACAGATTCAGTCTTTAGTTCAGAGTAAATGCAGACCTACTGGCAATTCTGACTCAGATACCTCAGCTCTCTACACAGTGTAATCATGTCCTTCCCTTTTCCTTTCTCAGCTTAGTATTTCCTACTGGGCAAAATTTGGAGAAATCTAGCTTTAACCCACATACTGCATGGAAAAGAATAATTGTCTATTCAGAGGCACACCTTCTGCCCCAGAAAAAGGACATTAAGGTATTTAATTATTTTTTAAAAAAAACCAAACCTCTAGTTCAAACACTATTTAGAAAAAATCCAAAAATTTTTGAAATGAAGGAAAACTTAGACTAGATATAACAGACTACAACATTCAAATCTTGCAGGAAAATTCAAAACCATAGCAAAATAGAAATACTTAGATTCCAGCATTCAAGTTTTAGATTGCTTGATATCAGAAAGTGGGAAATACTTGCTATTTTTCAATCTTCTTACTTTTGAGAGTGTTAGTACCTTACCTTTCCTAGAAAAGCCATAGCATGTGAATTGCCAGCATTAGCTGCTTGATTGAAGTACTCAAATGCTCGCTGTAGAGAAGAAAACAAGTCTTTTAGGTACCATGACTATGATTTCAATATCTTTTCTCACAAATGGAGCAGAGGTAGGTAGGTTATTTGCCAAGCTACCAGGTTCTTCTGGGGATAAGTTATCAATCCCACCTAATTTACTACATGTAACAGCGTTCCCCACTTATATGATAGGAATATTGAGCAGCAATCCTTCTCAAAAGGGAATTCCAAACAGCAGAACAAAAACCCCAACAAAGTAGAACTGCTACTATGCACATGCTACACATGCAAATCTTACTTTCTTACTCGATCTCCAAACTCTGTTTATAACAGGAGAAATTTGCCAGTTCCTATTCCACTTTTTATACAGAATGTAATTATTCTGACTACTCACTTTCTTTTCTGAACGTTTCTGAAGCAGCCATTTTAAGGTATTTTAAATGTGATGACCGTTAAATAATTAGCGTACTGGATGAAATAATCCTCAGGACAGCACATCCTCAGCTCTCAATTCCTCCAATACACAACTTCAAGAGGTTAGCTATTTTAACTTCTATAGGCAATAGCTAGGTTGGCTTATGTCAGCTGAAGCTCCATCTCTATGCGTGCTTAATATCTTCAGTATTGAAAGATGTACTGTTTTGTTTACAGAAGCATAATATTCTTGCAAGCCACATAAGACAGACTACCATCACTAACACACAGCCAGTGCATTATGAAGATTCTACCACATGTACAAAAGCTCATCCTGTTTCCAGTACTACTTGATGAAAACACAGTTTTTGGTTTTGACATTCTCATTTCTAAGATGATTAATCTTAAACTAATTATGTAAGATAATCAGTACTAGTTACATAAAAGTTAAGTTTTATTGAACAAGGATATTGAAATAATTACATACATTACAGTGGTACTTATACACTTTTGCTTCACTGTTGTCTCAGCTGTATGTTCTCCCTCTCTGTCAAGTGTCATATGCATCACAGACACACAGAAAAGGTACCTGATGGTTTTGCTCTACTCCTCTTCCTCCGTGCAAGTGCAACTGTCCAAGGCCAACCTAAAAATACATTTTACACTGCAAGTAAGTCACTTTTCCCTAGGGACTTTTTCTAGCAATACAGATACCAGTCAGCTAATTATGTGCACAAAGACAGATTATATCAAAGGTGCCACAAAGCTTTAAGAACAGATTTGCTTCAATAACTACAGTACCTACTTTTTCACGTTAGCCTAAGTGGAAATTTATCCTAGATAGAAGTGACATGACTGTCCTTGATACAAAATAACAACTGTTCATTTGAATCTTGTCTACCTAATTCTGAAATCATAGTTGGACTGTGACAATTGGCCTATACTGGCATCTGCCCCTCCTGCATTGTGTGTAGAAGAGGTCCAGCCTGCAGGATGCAGAACTCATGTGAGAGTAGAAGCAGTGAGAAATTGAGATATGCTGTCAGGGCCAGTGTTTTGATAAATCCTTCCTCCACAACATATAAAGCTATCCTTGAAATAGTCTGGCTGGTTGCTAGTGAAAGCCAAGACCTCTTTCCTAAGATGCTAAATTTAAGATTTCATGGACTTATTTTGCAAAAAAATTTGCATGTCTTGTCTAAGTTCTACATCAAACACACTAAAATATAAGTCTCTTCACATAAAAACTAAATGGAAAAGAGTAACCAGGTTGACTTAAGAGGACGAGAACACTAAAGTTCCATTATCTTTCCCTATTTTATAAAGTTGTTCCTGTAATTCTTGAAAATGTCTGCATGCTATCAGGTGAATTTGGCCTTACCTGTGCTTGTACATCTCCTTTCTCTGCTAAAAACTGGTAATACTGGATCAAATCTTCTTCTAGCATCCCACTTGCCATTCCTGGATTTTCTACCTCATCCGCTAAGCGAATTCGCTGAACCACTGTGCCACCAGTCAAAGAAATGTCACTAGCAACTGGAAAAAAATAAAGTTTTCAGACAGTGTCATTCAATACAGAAATTAGACAACTTTGTAAAACTAGATCTACACAGAGCTTCAAGAAGTTACACAGAGAGAATGAATTATTTTGACACCCTCAAAGAATTAAAAAGAAATTTCAGCAGAGATAAAACCAAAATATCATGATTCAGAGCCAAATGTTTAATAGCAGGAATTCTCTCTGTTTATGCTGTTAGTGTTGATGGTACTTCTAGTATCTTCTAGTTGAGTAACAAAAATACATGGAAAGTAAAAAATGGTATCCTAGTAAAATGTTTTTACCGTGATTAGCTACAAGTCGGTAGTGAGTGAGAGCAGATTCACAACTCTGAAGGACTCCGATCCCAGCCCAGTATCGGTACCCCTAGAAAGGAAAATGTAGAAATATGGGATTATCAGATTATCAGTTATTTGAGAACATACTGGTTGCCAGGCTACAAAATTTTTTCACATTACTTGAGCAAGATTTGATGAGAGAGCAGGCAGGACAAAGGCCACAAGTCCCTTGTATCTGCATTAAAAACAACTGACTTGACACTATTAAAGGTTAGGTGTAGCCAATATACCTGAGATATTACTCATGAAAAAGCAAGTAAGCAGAACAATACTTAAGGGTGAATACCTAAAGCCTTTTTCCTAGACATGTTGCACTTTGTTTATCTTAAATCTCATACTATTGATTAAAACAGCATCTTCTGTAAAGATCTCTTTCACAGTTCTCATTAGACTACAAATGTTAAAAGCCTGATACTTCTGCTTTAAGTCAAGAGATGAAAACATGGTCCATCTAAATTCATAGCAGTAAACAGCTTAAAATGAGCAGACTTACCCTTATGTTAAAAAGAAATAATGGAAAGACAGTGTTACCTGTCCAACACATGCAAAATTATGTAGTATTTGGACAGTGTATTCATGTAAAAGGAAATCTTATATTAAAAATTTAAGAGTACAAAAACACTCTTGTACATGTAAAGTTGTTTACCATCTTACTTACCAAGATCATATGAGCGATCAGATTTCCTCCTAAAGCTCCAAAAGTGTAATACACCAGGGCCTTAAAACAAAATCATTCATTATTTTAACATCTGCCTCTAAGATAAAATACAAGAACAAACACACTGAAAATTTTTAAGTTACCTTAGCTTGACTAGAATTGACTCCTAGACCAGAAGCATATAGAAATCCAAGGGCCTAGAAATAAAATAAAATTTGTCAGCAGACTTTTTGAACAATCAAGGATCAATTTTCCTGGAATGCATATGCATAAAGAAGTCAAACAACAAATAAAAGCTGCAAAGAATACACCAAGTTTTACCTTCAATTTGGTACCTCTCATATCTATGCTCTTCCCTGCCCCTTTTAAAGTATGAAGTTTATAAATTATTCAGTTGCCTAAAATGCTATCATAAATTAGTGTTTTACCAGCATTCGAGTGGATCAAATGCAAAAAACAAACTACTACTTCTTTGAATGTCAAGTGTAGATCCAAAGGTCCTAAACAGTGAAAGTACCCCAATTTAAAGACCCTCAAGTGAAGCTCAGCAATACCTGTCAAGTTATTAATGTAACCCTTTTGTCTCATACACCAGTGCAAACACAGGGGAACCATGGACCTCTCTAGAAGACTGGTATAGTTTGAGTCACAGTCTAACAGATCCTATGAATTTACTATATTGCGTCTGTTCTGCCACGAGTTAGTTGCAATTGTGACTATAAATGTAAGCGGTGAGAATGCAGAGCTATCTGGCTGAGGTTTTTTCAGAAGTTATTTTTGTTCTAAAGATTTACATAGTTAGTGCGCTATCTGTAACACCTGTTACAGCTCTTGTGGTTCAGAACAGAAACTAGTAGCACAGGAAGATAGTGTGTGTATATATAAAGGTGCCTGTATTTCACAATGTTCTAACACTATGCTAGGCAATCTGAAAGCACACACAAAAGTCAGCTCATGCAAACAGTATTCAGTTCTAGACCAATAAAAGTCAAGGTCTTCCTTGAGATACAAAGTCTCTAGAGAAAACACCATTAAGCAGGGAGCAGATTTGGTAGCCAAAGAGTTAAGAGAAAAGGGGTAATTCCTTAAGCTGACACTTCCAAAACAGAGAACTAACCAGTAAGTATATGCAGATACTGAGCCATTAAAATTAATAACACTCACATTTTACAACACTTCATAACAGTAAGTATGAACAATTCTATAAAGTTCAAAGGCACATGGACAAAACAAGTCCCATTCCATTAAACAGCTTTTAAGATTCCTAGGAGTTCATAATTGCTAGATTATAAACTTGTGTATATATCTATCAACCTCAGATCAAATTGCCAGTGAAAGGCCACAACATCCCACACAAACCACAAGAAAAACGTAATACAGTTTCAGAGGATTGTTGACTAGAAGCACCTGTTTTTTGACTTATACAGCCAGTCAGTCATACAACAGATAAATTAAATGAAAAGATCACCACCATACTATATTACTGGTAATTAAATGTTGTTCTTTTAAATTCAAAGAGACAACCTTTTTATGTTTACCTTGAGGGTGCAGGTGCCATCTATGAAAGCACCTTAGAAAATACAATCTATAAAACAATTTATAAACCTATAAAAACATCTGTAGAATTTAAAAACATACATACCATTTGGCCTTTAGGAGAACCTTCTTCTGTCAGTTTTTCAAACAGTTCTTTTGATAACTGGATGTTCTGCTTCAGGTAATCCCCAAACAACAAAGCGTAAGACACTTTCTCCATAGCCTTGGTGTGATTCATGTCAGCTGCTTTCAGAAGATATTGATATGCTCTTAAGAGAAAACAATTTCTTAGTCACCTTGGGGCAAAGAAGCAGATTCCACTCATAAACCTGAAGATTCTGAGAAGTGTTTTGTTTCTCGTTTTTAGCCTTAATTTTCTACAAATGCATCTACCTACAGTCATTTGTTACAGCTGTGAATCATCCATATATGCTACAACTCATGATTTAGCTAACGGACAAGCTGGATTTTAATGTTAACTCTACTCCGTAAGCAAAGAGCTATGCATTTCCTTTCCTGTAAGACATACAAGAAATTTAAGGTCAAATGATCATATTTTTGCAGCAACAATTTTAAGTCCTGTACTGGGTATCTGGTAGAACCAGATACCTGTCCTGTGACAGCCTGAAAAAGACTATGGAGTCTCTTCCATTTATTTGAGTCTAAAACCATTTTGGTGAAAACAACAAGCCTTGGGCCCAAGACAACTGCATACATGATCAACTGTGCGATGAAACAGTCTTACTAACCATGAGAAGGATGTCTGGAAACTCCCCTTTCTACTTCAGTCTCAGAACTTATGGTAGTCCTTCAAAATAATTTCACAGCAGCTGGTTTCACAGCAATAAAAGCCCTCATAACCTTGAACATGATGACACATTATTGCCAAGCACGCTTCCGCTTGGTTTCTCAGGGATCTGTGATTGGGCTCCAGGGTTTTTCTTTACCTTTCCTCCTTTCTATTCTCAGACTTGCTTTCTTTCTTTAGGACAGACTGAGGCACACCTGGTTCCTCACATAATTTTATCTTCTAAGAAAGTATGAGATGCGCAAAAGAACTAATATCTAATACTGGTTTACAATTCTTACACTATTTTATACAAAAAAACTACAGACATTGTCTGCCTTTGCCAAGAAACAAACAACCTTTAGATGTGCTTCAGTTTCCCTGATACAAAGTAGAAATACCCTCCCTTATCTCCACAAACAAATTTAAAACAGTAATAACAGTAAGAATCAGCAGGCAGTCACCACTTACTGATGAAGTTGTCAACATCAGCAACAGGTATTCTAAATTAACACAACCGTCTTAATTATAGTGGTAAGCTGACAACTATTTAATCAGTAATTGGATAAAGACAGAATAGAAGGAGACCAGAATGAAGAGAACTCTAATTTCTTTCTTATTTTTTTTGTTTTCTCTCATACAACATTGACTACTAGAATTTTAACAATTTGTTGAGCTTAAGTTTAATACTATTTTTATGGTGCCCAAAAATATCAGAAAGCAAGAAAAAAAACAGAGCAGGATAAGACATGCCAATTTTTCCACTTAAATCTTTGAAGCAGAATGAGAACTGGACTGTAAGAAGCATCGGAAAAAGGACAATTATCTTGTATCACATTCTCATTTTTTTCCTGGGCAGTTGCCACATACAAATCAGGGCTAGAGAACTGCAGCACTATCTTGCACTAAGTCAGTGTTTTGATGACACCCACTCTTCAGATATTATTCTTATCCAACTTTTACTGCATTCAAAGGAACTCATAGATTTGTTTTTCCACATACCCTGGAACTACTATTTAATTTTAGTACTATCCCTGTGTAGTTTGTTGTTAAGTCCAGTAAAGCTGTAAGTCCCAGGGAAACTCATTTAAGTTCTTTTTGAGTTAAGCAAGAGTGACCAGCCATGTCTGCTTCTCCTGTGAGGGTAAATGAGGAAAACTTACACTTTCTTCTGAGCCTTTTTACTGCTTTCATTAAGGATTTTCATTCCAATCTGGTAAACATCCTCAGCTTCTTGCATCTGCCTTCTCTTATTAGACTGCTCTTCAGCTGGGGGGAAAAAACGGACATTAAGAGTTCCAGTTATTCAGCTCAAGACTCTTCTCTCAAAATTCCTACTGGTTCTAAAGGGAAAAATGGAAAATACAGTCAGAAATGAGTTTCTGAAGACCAATAAACCACCTAAGCAACTCCAAAAATCTATCTAAAGGAGATGTTGGATATCTTAGTAGATGGTTTCTTCTTGTGTGATATCTCTCATGCTTGAGTTTGTTGCCAAAATGTTCTTTTCGTTGCTGCAAAGCAAACTGTTCAGGAAGAAAGGTTCCTCTTTCAGGACATTTCCTAGAGAAGGGCTGCCTTTGTGCAACAAATCAAGTATATGGGAAACACTGTCAAACTGCTATACTGCAGCCTCAGAAACCAAGAGTTTTACAGATACCTCCACTGCAAGATTTCCTAATTAGCTCTGGGAAGTGGAATTTGCATTAAAACATTTTCCATCATGAAAACTGCCTTTGTAACTACTTGTTTATTACAGAACCAAGTGACCATTATTGTATGACAGGGACTCCTGGATCCTGAAATAAAGGGCATTAAGAGGACTGAAAACACTAGCTTAAAAAAGCATTCCTTGGACAATAACAACACATCAGGCTACTTACATTCACAGAAGCCCCACTTTTGATCTTTCTTGTAATCATAGGTTGTTGCACACCAAAGCCTGCCATCTTCCCGCCCATCTGCAGTGCACTCTGCATATTCCTTCTCCATAAACAAAAAGGGGAAGTGGCAAGGTTCACCATCTGCAGTGCCTCCAATAGCTGTCAGAACTGAAAATGCATACCCAGGAATTAGACTGTTCTCCTTTATTCCCAAATTAAAGTAATCTAGTATACGTAGTAAAGTGCTCCTATGTTGCTTTTAACTTCTATGAACTACAACTAACCAAGTTTTCAGTCAAATTTTTAATTTACAAAAGCCTGAAAAGGCAATTATTTTTTCTAAATAGCACTTGAAAAATATATTTCCTAGCTTTAATTATGAAATGAAGCAGAAGCTATGTAGTTTCTTATACTTCTTAGTTCTAAGCAAAGAAAATATTGTTTAGATTGAAGAAGGCAAATTTACGTTACATTTTTATTGTTTATCAAAATAAACAGCCTTTCCATGCGCTTTCTCTTATCTGCATAAGAACTTGCAATGCACCTTAAAGTACATTCTAGAGCATATATTAATTTTACCCCCAGGGTTAGACACAACCATGACAGAACAACACACATCACTAAATGTTATGCTGAAAGTACTTGAGTATCGGCAGGGACAAAAAGACTTAAATGAAATCACAATATGGATGGATGGTTATTTTAATCACTACAAGCCCAGTAATTTTCTACTCTTGAATGTACTTACACTAAAAACCTTATTTCATTTCACCAATATATTTAGTTGCATTCAAAATGACTTTAACAAACATGATTTATAATTTCTCACACATTAGAACTTCAAAGGTTACTGATTCCAATATTGCAGTATTTTAAAATAACATCAATCTTCTATGGAGACTAAAAATTTTCTGTATTCTTTGAATATGGAATTATTTCAATTAGACTTTTATAAGTTCTCCTCTTTCACTAAGCTAAATCCAACACTTGGGTTCGGCTTCTTTTGAAGACATTTGCAAAGTTGTGCAACTGACAATGTCAATTATATGTTTTTTTCAAGTTAAGTCTGTAATTTTTAGGGTTATAGAGAAAGGTAGTTATTTTCTCTAGGGTCTATAATTGAAAGGCCTAAAGACCATACTAATTTAAATATTTCATGTTTATTTTTTAAAGTGAAGAAAGACTTCAGGTACAGTTAGCCTGTTCAAATTGCTCTTCATAACTGAATTCCTTGGCAGAGGTTCCACCACACCACTTCAAGTTAATTACACCACACAAGGAAGGGTGTTATTTTCAGGAACTGCATTCAAAAATTATGTGTCCAAATACAATTAGCCTGGAATAATTTCAGTCATCTGTTAACTACAGAGTAATGTACAAACTCATGCCAAGGGTCCATATAACTACAACTGATGGGACCTCTTATCACTGTCATTTGAACAAACTCCAGGTCATATTAACACTACCTGAGAATGCAAAATTTTACTTGTATTGTTTAGTACCTTGTCTCCCATACTGAAAGCAATTTTACACAGTGCTCTGCCTGAGAGTTAGCTGCACACTGTTATGAAATTACTCTGCCCCAATTCTCCCCTTTGCCTTTTTTAGATTCCAAATTCCAACATAGTGCTGTTTTGCTCCTAGACAGTAACAAATACTAATCCCTAAAGCAACACACCAATGCAATCACAGTTCAAAATGCTCACCACAGTTATTTTACTATGTACTTAGAGGATGATAACTTGCAAAGTGAGGCAAACAATTTACCCAGAGGATAAATTAGCTTTTGTGAAACACAGTGCCAGTACCAACTTACCTCTTTTATTATGTCTGAATAAAGTATGTGGTATTTAATTTTATTTTGTCCTTACTTACTTATATCTCATTTTGCTGCAGCAAACTCAAATGGAGATTACTTACAAGTATTGGTTACATTACTGTACAATTCTTCCAAATAGGAAAAGAAATGCAACAGCAATTGCCAGCTCTGTGTAAACTTGTGGGCAGTTTTCAGCAAAAACTGTTAGTAAGGAACTTTTGAGTTAAAAAACCCTACAACACAAAATAGCAATAAGTAACGAGAGATCATTTTCTTTGCACACAAAACCTCCTCACTCGTCAAAAGAGAGCAGGACAACTTCTTCTTAGAAGGTTAAAAGCTTTAGTAGCACTAGTTCTAAATTACTAATTTTTTTATGCTCAATATTGTGCAAAATACATATGTAAACTTGCAGAATGTAATTTTTTTCCATGCAATCTCATGATCATACACAGTAGCTAAACTGTATTAAAGAAAGTTTTAATGTCCCTTAATGCAGTCCTGTCACCAGCAGCTCATCAGAGAGGTGTAACATCTGTACCTGAAATGTGCTCACTTACAGAGCTTGCCAGGAGACTGCTGAAGGACAGTTTATTCTCTCCTGACAGAATACATGTACTTTTCTTTCAGAACTGCTTTTTAGATAAAACCAGTAATCCTTCCATTCACATTGCTTATTTACCTCATTAGATGTTCAAAAAACTGTGCAAGACTTAACGTTACGGTTTTTCAAAGTCACTTGCAGTACTTTGATAGGTGCAGTTAAAAAACTTTAGTTACCAGGGAGCAAGTCAACTGGTTACACTTTTCTGATACGAGATTAAAAGTACCTTAAAGTTTACTTTTGAAATAGACTTTGCTGACTAAATACGGTGCTTATCTCACTCTTTGGTGGCAAAAAGATATTTAGTGGATTTTAGAGACTTTTTTTACTGTATAGCAGCATCTATCATCAGCAATAATTAATCCTCTTACTGAGTTTTCACCAACTGTACACCAGTTCTGCACTAATAAGGAAGGCTTATTAGAAAACACTCAGAGTTAGCACATTACCGAGTTAATTTCACAACTCCTGCTTTCTTTTGACATTTGAATGTGTTGAGAAGACAGACAAATACCCGTAGTACCATGTAACTATATTTTTTCAGTAATACTGAACATCTACTTTTTCTGAAAAAGTGAAAAGTCTGCTGCATAGGCTAAGGTACTCAACCATGCCATCTGCTTATCTAGTAGTAATTACAAATCAAAAAATCGTATCTAAATTAAGTAGTAAAAAAGCAATACTAGAATTTCCTGTGACTTTAGGCACAAGGACATAAGGTTTTACCTATATTTAAAAACTTACTGAACTTTACATGCAATTTAGATGTTGCCCTAAGGCTCTCAATGCTTCTAGGAAACTTGTCTTTACATCACTATTTGTTCCTTTTCTGTCAACTGACTCGCTGGGCAAACAGCCAGGGGGCTGAAAAACACTGATGCAATTTTTCTTTCTATGGTGCACAGGATCTGTACTTGAGTCCTACTGAAGCAATCAGGGCTTTCTCCATTTGATAGTTAAAGCTTTCCAGCAAGATGGAAATAATAGGAATAATGGAAAACTCTTTCAAATGCATCTCAAAATAACCTCTCAGAACTCAATCTCAATAAATTTCAAAACTTTTCCATGTTACTTTCTAATGGACAAGGCAGCAGTTACCATTCCATTACAGAAAGGTTAAGACACAGTAAACTATTTCATATGTTCAAAATTACTACTTGTGTTCATTCACATGCCAAAGTTGCTCAGACCCATCTTTCTTCACACATGTTCAAGTCTGTAGCAGTTACCTGGAGTCTGCATTTCTGCTTCTTCCAAATCCTTATTTAAGAGATTCGACATTTCTAGAGAGTTCAACTCTTCCAGTGAATTCTCTTTTTCCTCTTCTTGACTCTGAAAGTTCTCTTCATCCTCCGACTGAGAGTCCGATTTCCCCGATTCAAGGAAGATTTGACCTGCTACCACTCGAGTTCCTGTGGAATGGTCCTTGACTTGGTCTTCTGCAGACAAAGTCTGAATGAAAGTAACCATGTAATTTAGAAGACTAGAAACTGAGGAGCAGCAGTGAGCTAAAACAACATTACATTTTAAAGATATGATTAATTAACTTATTAAGCTTAAACAGTAAGTTGAGCTACCTCTATCAGTTCTCCTTGCTCTACCCCTTTCAGTTCATAAAAAAAATATTTTCAAATTTATATCACAATGTTAGTTGTTCTGATGTACAGAAGAAATTAATGAGACAGAAAGAGCTATATAACAGTTTGAAACAGAAATCAAATCACAGTTCTGAATTTCAGATCTTTGCCCTCACTCCACAAGAAAAACAGAATGACTAGAAACTTATCTCCTCACCTTTGAATCCAGTGATTCATCCTGATTTCCTTCCTCATCTAGAAGAAATGTTATAAGTCAGTAAAATGCTTTTACATGAGTAATTATCTCAAAAATAAAAATAAGTTGAGCTATATCGTACCATGGTTCTGAAATATTCTTGTGTACTAAGCTGACTAATGCACTTCAAAAAGACCTTATTAGTGTTGTCAGGAGGAACCAAATGTTTCACAGATGATCCTCTTCCTTAAATTATGCCAACACAATTTTGTATTCAACAGTGAAAAGAGTGTGGGGTTGGATTTTTCTTTTAAACCCAGATCACAGCCTGAATTGTTGCAGTCCAACTAAATGACTTAAAAAGGTGTGCATCAAGTGAAAAAGGCCTATGGAACCTCATCAGCTTTAGTATGAACAGCTTCAGTAATGACCAGAAACTTATACTAATACCCCCACATTTACAATGAACATTGTCCTTGCAGAATGCAAATTCATTTTGCTTGACCAGCATATTCAAACCTTTATAGAGAGGACTCTCTTCAGAATAGCGAGAAATTAGTTTAAGACAGGGGAAAAGGAGAAGATAATCAGAAAAGCTTATTTATGACAGTTTTACCATTGTCTGGCACAATTATTTCTGCAACAATTTTTTTGTTCCTGTAATGGAACAAATGGGTTACTCATTGTGCTTCAAACAACGTGGTCTGTACTATCATTTTGATGGAAAGCCTCCAAAAATAACAGCACTAAAATACGACTGTTCTGTCATCAGTATCTGACACCCCCTCATTTAGGTAAACAAAACCCCACTACATTTCAAAGGAGATGCTATAGACCTCCCTCTCTCTGGTATACAACTCACTTAAACCAAAATAAAAGCACAAAATATAAACAGATCACTAAGCAAATCAGCCACTAACTCCTCCTACATTTAGAAATCTGCCCTTCTGAGCTTCTGGGGTGTGTGATGCCCTGTAGCAGTGGTAAGGCACTGACAGGCTGGAGATCTGCACTGTGACTAGAAAAGGTGTCTAAACCAGTAGAAGTCAGTGCGCTGTACATGAGTCACAGCACTGGGTGTGTTACAGTTGGCTACGAAAGACTATGAAAGGCTACCTGCACAAATACTGAATGCCAACAAAACTCTCCAAATGTTTACAGAACTCTGCTGACTTCCTGTAAGCATGTGACAAACAAAACTTGCATACTTTTCATTCTCATGTAAGTGAAGTGTCTTACCAGAGATGAATCATCTCTAAAGTGACAAATAACAAAATTGACGCTTGACTGGTTCATATTTTGAAGTTATGACTGTAACAGAGCAACTGTGTGTATTTGCAGTGAAAGGGTTAAGCTTGGAAATTGCTTTCTGGAGTCTGGCTTCCATATTGTTATTTGAAGTATGATTTTTGATTTGAACAAGTAAAAAAGATGAGGGAAATTCAACTTTAAGCCCTAACAGCATAATACAAACAAAGAAAAAATGCTAAGACTTAAAAGCGAAGCTGTGAAATTATAGTGACAAGAAGTTTGATAGTACAATTGAGACAAACAAATGACAGCCAGTTGAGCACTGTGAGGAGGATGTAAAGCTCAAATAGTTTGACTGCCAATAGACATGGAATTAAAAAGAACCTAGGACATCTGACATGGGTAAGCAGCTGTACTCTACAGGTCCAAAAATGAAAGTGTGTAGAGCACTTCAGAAAAACTGGTGGAGACAGCAAAGTGCACTCCAATTGAAACAGATCCTGCAAGGAGCAACCAAGACAGCATGAGAACAAACATAAGTTTGGAAAAAAACATGACGAAGCACAAGTTAAAAACAAGGCTAGGTGCATTTTTGGCAGAGACCATAGTGCTTATCAGCTTGAGGAATCTAACAGATAGGGGTGATTGCAGTAGGTCATATGAAGTTCTACCACTGAACTTCAAAACTTCAGATCACCATAGAACAATTGGGTTTTAAATACAGTAAAAGCACACGTATATTTAGGAGACTTGCTGGCACTTCAACTTCAAAACCATGAAACAAATTTGAATTTACCACAGACAGAATAACCTACTCAGTGGTTTGTATGCTCCATTTAATGTATACAAAGCACTCAGAGAATAACTGCAGTGGCAGTAAGAAACATCATGCTAGGGCAATTGTCTTTGTCTGCTTGAAACCAGCCTACATGCCTGACAGCACTAGAGACTTCTACCATTTTGATCAAGGCTTCACTAACTGATTTCAATTTGTGGAAGGTTGACTTTACAATAAAAGGTCAAATATAAATAGGCTATATCCTCTCTACACATATATCAAACAACAGTTTTATTGTAACTTCATGTGCTAAGCAAAATTTTTACTAAATTGAAAGGCAAGAGACACCTGAGCAACACAAGGCTCATTAAGTGTTTGCTCTTTTTCCTTGAAAGTAACTATTTCCTTTCTATTGCATCATTTAAAATCTCTGTGAAGGAAACAGCTTTGTTGTTATGAAGTTGTACTTGAACAATTTTTTTCAAACAGTAGTTTCAAAACTGTGCTAAAGAAAAACCAGAAATAGGATTTTAACTTTTCTTAGCTCTGAAACTTCCTTCTAAGGTAGGCAGATGAGGTTGCAGTGCTGGCAGATAATGTGACTGGAGGAGGGATCGCTTGCAGCCTTGTTGTTTCACAGAACTGCTGACTAATATACACCTGCTGCTCATAGAACCGTATTTACTTCTATGAAACTGCTAAGAAAACTATTCTGAAAGTGTTAATAAAAGGTCTACAGAAGGTCACTGTTGGACCTAAGAACAGTTTAGTAGCCAAGGCTCAGCTGCTGAACAGTGACAGATGTTACGTTTGTGCACCTGCTTCAGAGATTAAAGCTGATAGTTTAGTTTGGTTTTCCATACTTCAATTAAAAAAACGGTTTTTTTTAAATATGGATCTGTTACTAGGGCTGCCTAATTCTATAAACATCTTCAGAAAAGGCCAAATGGAAATTAATCTTAGCATCTGTTAAACAAATTAAAGATATGAAATGACATTAAAAGGAAAAGGCAGGCAAAAATATTTGTGTCTGAAGTGGGCAACTGACAACTTTGTACAGAATACTTCCCTTACAAACAGTGTTGAGCTGCACACAGTGCTAGGTACTCTCATGTTCTACAGCTAAAAATCTTATTTGAACTATCCACCACTTCATGTATAATTAAAATCAGATTTAAAAAGTATTTATTTTTCCTCAGTTAGGAAGACCAGCATTGAACCAGTCTATGTAAATATAGCAAAACTACTCTGGCAGCCTATGCTAGAGAAAAAGATTCTACCATGTGCTGCATAGAGATCCTACCATTTTGTGAGAATTACCATTTTCAAGAGAGCACTAAAGAGAGCAGGGGAAAAACCAGAAGAGTTTTGCAGTGTGATTCAGCAGGAATGTCATTAGCTTAAGGGAATTCAACTGTTCCAAAGTTTTGCTGTATTAGAAGAACAAATCAACCATCACTCAATAAAGCTAAAGGAGTGCTAGGACTGGAAAAGAAATACTACTACTTTCAATGTTACAGTGGTCACACACCTTCAGGAAACAGTCAAAAATTCAGAGTGCAAGCAGCTGGCCATGTCCCAGAGCTCAGATGAATGCCCTAACTGACCACTGCAGTCACTTTCCTTCCAGTTTTTGCCAAGCTCTTCAAGCCTCAAACATTATCACAGAGATCTCTTAAGTGGAGTGTGCACACCTCAGGGGGTGTGCCAGCCACCACGCCGGGGCTGCAGGAAGAAAATACTTTTTGTACTGTTAATACACAAAACTTTCCTCAATACAGTGTTCATTCCACCTTTATTTAATTCTTTTCTCATTTATGTTCTTGTGCATGCTTTATGATGTACATTATACATTAGGATATTAGTACATCACTGTTTTACTTATTAAAAATACATGTAAGATGCATGCTCAAAAATCTTTCTATAGAAAGTGGTGCATGAACAGAAACAGCTTGGCAATGACAGCTTTAGAACATCCATCAGAGATTTTCTGTGGTATTTTAGTAATTTCTTTCCATGTTGTTTTTGTACAAGTGACTAGATACACTTTGAAAGGGAATGCAAACTCTGTTTATCCAATTCTTGCAGGAAAAAGGAAATCTTACCCAAAAAATTACCTCAGACTGCTTCTCATCAATTTTTCAACTGTTATACTCAGCACAGAAACAGATTCGATGGCATAGATGCTATTCCCATCACACGAACCTCTCAAACATGCAAGTGAGTTAAGTAAAATCCATAAGTGGCATCTATTCAGCAAGAATAGTTCCAAAGTATCCTTGGCAGCAAGTAAATTGTTCCCAGCTACAATCTGTGCAGTGTATTCATTTTAGTCCAAGTAGAGGATTGAGATATAGGTCAACCCTCACTCTGAATAAAAATCTTTATTCCAGTCTCCTTGCAACTGCTGGCTGACTAGTTAGGGAACTTACTCTCCAGCAGTTTCTCTGTAAGAATTGAGGTTCCCTGTCAGGCAACAATGCAACAAGTTTAGGGAATGTTCTTCGGTTATGTAAGCAAAATCAGACAGGTCAGGGAAAGCCACTGAGCTCTGTCTTATGAAATAGGTACTGAAGTTCCCTACAGACTCTGCTCGTTTGCCCTACCAGTTAATGGGACAGTATGAAAACGTCTGCCTGTTGCTGAAGTTAGCCATGGAAGGTGTAGGAGAGTCAGAGAAGAGCCACTTCCTCTCCTCAGTTCTACCTCTCAGTCTGTGAATAAGAGGAAACAGGCTGAAGAATCAAATAACACTGGCAATCAGGAAAAAAGAAGAAATTCTTTCAATGTTCTTAATGAACAACCAACATAAGGAGAAGGCTATCGCTCCTGTGATAACCAGAATAAAGCCAGCTTCATCCAGAAACACACCACTCAGGATTTTTTAGCTGCTTGTGCCAATTCCCCATGTCCCAGTCCTGATTTTAAACTCCTTCATAAGTTGTATTAATATCATACATTTAAAAAATAGGAACAATTTCTTTAGGCCAGAGTTTTCTTGCATTCACCTTCAGTTTTTCAATGAATCTATTTAAACAAAATTTATGACTATATTAGGGTTTAAAGATATAGTTGAACTCTCTCCACTAAAAAAATCAGCACTAAAAACTTCTCCGAAAGTTAGAAAATGTAATACTTGAACCCTTCTTACTCATCCTTCTTAAAACTCCTCCCTTCAACGAATTCATATCCCAGATGACCCTTCCAGACCAGACATTAGGAACAAACAAGTACTGAAAAAAGCATTTAGCACACAGTTGCAAGGTTTACAGCAGAAAGTGGTACTGCTTCCATGGGAAATCCAAGCTCAAAGTGATGACAACTTTCAGAATGAATCTTGCCAAAAACTGGAGCAAGAAAGTTATTCCTCCTATAGTCTGCTGCCAAAAGATGGACTCTGAACACCCTCTCCTAAATAATTCTGAATATTAATGAATAGTTTTACCTTACAGTAGCAAATTAAGTTTGTCAACAACTCCTAAGTCTTCATTCATGCACTGTGTGCTTTCTTTGGCTTACTAATTGTGTTAGTTCAATTGACACTAAACACAGAGTTTATAAAGGCTGAATTAAACTACCAGAACTTGATACTCAGAAACACATCTTTGTGATAGTCAAGACAGAAGAGCTGCATGCCAGTACAGCCTCTGGTGCACACTCAATCAGCCTTTAATTTTGTCACTTAATTTCCACATACACAGCAGATGGTTCATCTGACATCCACAGTCTCCTCTTAGCTTTTTGGCTTTATATGCACGATAAATGAGAGCACATAATTCAAAGTGCCTACATGTCTCTGGCTCCACAGAATTTCTGTGCATCTTTTCTGTAACTTCGCGAGTGCCCTGATGGCTTATAGAGTGACCTACAAAGCTCATACACTCTGAACTCCAGTAATAGAAACTTTTATATTTCAACCTCCAACAGCACAGAGGAAAATGAACCCCAAACCACAGAATTTACTGTCCTGAAATAGTGCAAAAGCACTGGAGAAGGCTGTCTGCTAAAGCAGTGGCTTCTGGCTTTGGAAGCACTATATAAATAAATGCATTGCACATCCCCCTCACCAGTCCATGATAGAAATAAGGGTGTGGGAGGTAGAAACCCTAGGAAAGGAAGTAGATGACAACACATGAGAAGCACCCAAAACCTGAGCTGCATAATAAAAAAATAAGCACGAAAAATGTATTATGGGGACACAACGCAGGACGCGGAAATACTCTGTATATCGGGGTGAGAAAACTGCTCTGACAATGCTGAAATCAGCATTATCAGCACCTCAGTGAGAAAATGCGTGCTAGGGAGGAAAAAACGCCTCGCTCCGGTTTCGAGCATCGCAAGCACCGCAAAGTGGGCTCCCAGGGTGCTGCTTACGGGGAGCACCGCACTGAGCAACGCGGCCCCCGCCACCAGGCCTGCGGAGCACCCCGGTAATGCAAAGCGCCGGCTCGGGCGCAGCCGCGGCCCCGCCGCTGACGGGAACCCCGCTCCAGCCTGCCCTCCGCCCGGCTCCAGCCTGCCCTCCGCCCGGCTCCAGCCTGCCCTCCGCCGCCTCGGCGCCCCGGGGAGGTCGGCGTCGACCCACCGCACCGCAAAGCCCCGGCGAGACCACCGTGTCCCCTCCTCGCCAGGACGTCCCCAGACCCCGCGGCGCCCCGTGCTGCGCCGCACACCCCGGGGCGGGGGCCGAGGCGGCCGCAGCGCTGGGGCCCAGCGGGGCGCGGGGAGGCGTTGCCGCGGTACTCACCGGCCGCGGGCATTGCCCCGGCCCAGAGCGCGGGCAGGCACAGACACAGCGCCAGACACAGCGCCCGCCGCCCCATCCCGGCGCTCTGCGGGGCCGCGCCGAGCGCCCCCGACCCGCACCCCGGCCCC